>CM061142.1:556593395-556613386 GCA_030789695.1 Scilla litardierei
TTTAGGAAAGAGAGAGAGAAGAGAGAGAGGAAGAGTTTGCCTGGGAGATTAGGGGTTGCGTGAATTAGAGAGGGAGGGTTAGGGGATTTTATATAGGGTAATTAAAATAATTAAAAACTAATCCCATTTAATACTTAGTCAACTATTAATTAGGTTAGGTTTAGCTTTAGACTAAATATTAAATGAAGTGAGACTAAGTTAGGAAATTTTTGTAAAATGTCTAAACGTGTTAAGCATGAGGGTTAATAGTAATTAGGGTTAAAGTTAATTAGTAATAAGTAAAACTCCATTAGTGAAAGCAATTAGTAAAATTACAAAACCGAAATTACGATTTTGTCCCTACTAGCAAACGTGTCCGAAAAATTACGAAAACATACCCACGGGATCGTATCGTCGCGAGAATCGCGAATACGATATCCGTTTCAGGGGTTGAACTATGGAGATACGAGTTTTGGGTCAAAACGTTTAGGAAGCGGGTTTGCGGGTTCTCTATTGATTCGTCTTCAGAAAATTACGAAATTAATGTGGGAAGCCCTAAATGATCATAGGATGATATCGTAGAAATTTGAAAACGTTTTGTAACGGTCCGTATTTTTCAATGCAACTATTCACGTATTTAACTTATTCTTAATCTCTTTGAAACTATTTCATAATGGTTCGTTAAGAATTTTACGATTTCAAAATTTTCTTATAAAAATATTTTGAAGTGTCAGACTAGTTATGAAGTATTTTAGTATGTTCGGGTTTCATCAAATACCTCTAAATAATCTGATAAAAAAATTCATTTCCAAATATTACTGTTTTGGCTTAATGAATTTATTTTCTATACAAACGTCATCACAACATTTTCAAACTTCTATGGTAACATTCTATGATCATTTAGGGTGCCTCATATTAATTTTGTAATTTTCTAAAGTCAAATCAATAGAGAATCCGCAAACCCGCTTCTTAAACGTTTTGATTAAAAACTAGTATCTCTGTAGCTCAAACCCTGAAATGGATCTCGAATTCGCGATCCTCGCGACGATACGATCCCGTGAGTATGTTTTCGTAATTTTTCGGACACGTTTGGTCTCAGGGGCAAAATCATAATTTCATTACAAAATTTCACTAATGACCTTCACAAATTACTTTTTAACTTAACTTAATTACATTTTACCCTATCCTAATTACCCTACCTAAACTACCCGATAACAGCCCATGTGTTTCATGGGTTAGCCTAATTTCCACTCTTAGTCAAAAGGCAATACTAATCACTATCTAACCTATTCAATTTTATTTCACTAAGCTAAGGTATTTAATACTCTAATTAATCCAATTAACCTATATAAATTACCGCCTAAAACCTTTCTCTCCAAGCCCGTAAACACACACCAGCACTAACCCTCCCTCTTCACTCAGCTCACGAACCCAACTCACACACAGAGCAAATCACCCTCTCTTTCGATTTCCTAGGCCAACCTCATGCATCCCACACGCACGCACACGCAAGCTCTCTCTCTCTCTCTCTCAGCCTAACTCATTGATCGCTCCGGAATGTAACCCAAAAGTGCGACCGTGTAGTTTTACCGCAAGCGCACGGTGTAGCGGCGAGCGGGTTATCGAACACAGGGAGGACGAATGAAAGTGCTTGCTCCGAACAACCTAGCTATTAAGAAAAGAAAAGAGAGAATTTTGCCTTTGGCGATCCTGTCACAATCGTCAGACAAAGTACGAAGATATCAAATCAAATAAAGAACGTCTAGGGAATGGGGAATTCCCGCCACTCACCGTATCTCGTCAATGTGATTCGTTGGTATCAAAATTGCTAGGATAAAATCTCGATGAACTAGTTTCAACTGAATGTAAAACCTAGCTCACGCTCTCGTGCTGTTGCCGGTCTATAGCTATCCTAGGTTCGGGTCCAATCTCTTGCAAACCCTAGCCTAGGCAAGCTAGCATTAGGATCAACATCATCGTTCAATCACGCCCCGAGCCCACTCTCGTGCAAACTCGGGTCGCGACCTAGGTTGGGATAGTTCCTACCCGTCCAATCTCTTGCAAACGGGTATTGGCATGGAATTGCAACCGAGAACCCTAGTATCGGTCCAATCTCTTGCAAACCGATACTACAGAAATTCGATTTCAACCCAATTCAGATTTCTAGGGTTTCCTATCGAATTGGGATCCAGTCTCTTGCAAATCCCGATTGATATGAATACCTAGCTATCCGTAGTAAATCGATCCCAAACTAACCATAATAGGCAATTCTAGCAAAATTCCTACCAATTCATCACAAATCTGAAATTGGGCTCGTAGGGTTCATCCCCACGCCCCAAGACGTAAGGACTACTCACAATTCATGGCACAAATACAAAAATAATCATTGGAAATCACAAGAGAATTCATCACAATATTGAGATAAGCAATAAAAATAGTATTTTTAGAGGAGAGAGACACAAACCAATGGAGTTCTTCCAATAATCCAACAAAAATCCACTTTTGTCTCCTCTCCAATCACAAGAATAAAAGCTAGAAAGTTAATCTAAAAAGCTGCAAAAATTAAAGAGAAAAAGCTCTCTAACCTAGGGTAAAAACAGGGGTTAAATACCCCCCAAAATCGTCCAAAAAACTGTGACCAAAATGCCCCTGCGCAGCCTGAGATCCGCAATTTTCGCTACAGGCAGCGCGTCGCACTCGGCCGAGTGACAAAAGTCGCTCGGCCGAGGGACAAACCCTGTAAATTTCCAGTAAGTCTGGGTCTTCGGGGGTCTTCACTTCGGGAGTCGCTCGGCCGAGTGAGTTGTCGTCACTCGGCCGATGGCTTCTTAGTACTCGGGCGGTCGGCATTTGCCACTCGGCCGAGTGGGTCTTCTGAAGCGCAGGCAGACGAAAAACAGTAAGTTGGCGATTTTTGATGGGCTTCGTCTGAGTGCCACTCGGGCGGACGGGGTCTCGTCACTCGGCCGATGTGGCTTCCGATGCTCGGCCGAGTGCACATATAAAACGTGTCCGATCCGGTCGGTCGAGCGGTGTCTCGCTGGTCGGCTGAGTGACTCCTTCACTCGGCCGAGTGAGACACCAAAAATGCCCAAACAGCTTGTTTTGGCCTCCTCGTCGCTCCTGCGACGTTCTTTCTTCTTCCGCTTCTCTCCAATGGAGAAATACCCCTCGGGGAGGTCGTCGGTGACACTCTGGAGTAAGCGTATCTCGAGATCACTCCAAATCGCTCCAAATCATCTGAAATACGACAAAAACAACAAATCATGAAAAGCATCGCAATTTCGTCGATATATCGTGAAAAACATGATTTGGGCGATCTAAATGGCATGCAAACATGCGGGAAAAAAGTGTAAAATATGGAGTGATCAAAATCCCCCAAGCTTACCTCTTACTCGTCCTCGATGAAGATAAGTGAAAGGCGAACCCGGTGGATTTCAAAAACGAAAATGGCGGAAAAATGGAAAACTAAAAAAAAAACGAAGAAGAAAGAAGAAAGCGAGGAGGGAAGCTGCTAGATCATTTTCTCAGGACGTGGGTTTGGCTCAATCATATAGCATGCACCCAATGTCAAACACATGTCAAAGAATTTTATTTTGATATCATAGTATAAAGGTGCAAATATAAATAGATAACCCACGAACAATGATATAATCATGAAAAACGGAATAATTTTAGAATTAACATCGTCTGAATCATTTAAAGCGGTATACAAATCGCAGATCACACACTTTTCAATTGAACGCTTTCTATGAGGAGTATAAGAATATCACACCGTAGAATAGAAAGAATAGATAAGCATGGATTTCATGAAATGAGTGCTAGGCATAGATTTCTGGACTTTGTAAAGCTAAAAATAATCTCACCGAGTATAGAATATTACTTAGCCTAGGTTGTCGTGCAATGTCAAGTAGTCACTCTCTCACACATCAATGGATTCCCTCCCCCAAGCTTATCTATAAGCGTGGTGGCATAAAAAATATTTACATCCCCATTTCGATAAAGCTCCAAAAGCAACAAAAATAAAAAACAAAAAGAGAGAAGAAAGAGAGATCATGAGATGGGATCGTTTATTGAGATTTTTCTCTTTTCTTTTTTTTATTTTTATTTTTCTCTCTTTTTTTTGGAATAGCATATATACACAACGATCCTAAATCAAAGAGAAATAAGGATATACAAGAATTTTTCTTCTTCTTTCTTTGGTTTTGGGAAATTTGGAGCTAGGAATTAATAGCGGGGGAAATGCCATATAATAGAATCGCTAAGGGGAGATTCACCAATGATTTTAAAATAGAGAAATGATGTTCAAGATTTGTGGAGAAAGAAATAAATATATCTCTCGGTTCACTCTATAGGACGTGCACGACAACTTCAGCAGGGTAATCTAATCTACTCAGTTTTGATCACAAAAAAGCTAAACTAATCCAGATTTATCATAGTTAACATCATTCAATCATCCTGAAGTGAAATGTACAAATCATGCATATAGAAGTGATATAGGAAAAGAAAACGGTACTCCAGATATAAGCATTCAATGCGTGAATCTTGGTGTGTTTTCTGCGATAGCATACATAGGAATATTCAGACTCAGCTAATAATAAAATTTCATCCATTTTCATGCGGAAATAATGTGGGTTACTATCTCTAAATGCAAAGCAAGTCATAGCATATGATATCAGAAATAAGATCTAAGACATGACAAATATAGCATGCATATATAGAGAAAGCTAACTCCACGTCATCATCATCACAGAAAAGTCATCTCTAGCATGAGATGAAAAAGAAATAAAGATAAAGGGAAAATGAAACTCATTACAATGCAACACACAAAGAAAATAAGAAAAACATGATGCATGGTAAAAAGAAGAAAAAAAGTGATGAAGATGAGTGCAAATGCGGAAAATGGCGCGAAAAACTAAAATAAAGGTGGTAAATCGAAAGGAACGTGAGGACTCACTCCCCCAAGCTAAATGGCACAGTGTCCTCAATGTGCGAAGTGTGGCACACCGAGAGACAAGTAATGTGAGGGGTAAGTGAGGATGCATGCATGGGGAAAAAGAAAATAAAATAAAAAAAGAAAAATAAGAAATAAAAATATGATGCGGACATGATGCATGCAGATATAGGAGTGAATCAGATATATAGTAGTGACACCAAAAACTCTCCCGCTCTCCCAAAAATGATATATAAATATATGATCAAAATGTGTATCAAAAAACAGTGAGGAGAGGGTGGGGTGGGAAAAAGTCATCAGGACCCAGCAGAGACGGGCAGCACAACGACAAAAGGAATCGATGGCATCAAGGGTGCCTAAGAAGGTGGTGCTGCACCGTCCCCGTCCTGAGGCGGAGGAGGAGGTGGTGGTGGAACAGACTGCTGAGAGGGTGTGGGTGTGGAAGTGGCAGCGGGCTGGGTGTGTGTAGGAGTGGGGGTGGGGACATGCTGGGTGGACGTGGGTATGCGGGGGAGCCGCTCGAGGACCTGGGTAAGGCAGTAGTGAATCTGCGGAAGCAGGTTGAAGCGGCCATCCATCGCGGAGATGGTGGAGGACAGGGTCCTAAGGTCGCCTCTGAGGCCACTCACCGCCCCCTCGAGAGCACGAATGCTCTGAAGTACAGTGTCGGGGGGAGGTGGTGCAGAGGGACGCACCGGTCTGTGCTGTGTAGGTCGGGGCTGGCGTACTCGGGTGGCGTAGGTGATGGGCTCAGCAGGGAAGGGAACGAAAGGTGCTGCGCTCGCAAATGTGGGCCTGGCCTCAGTGTGAGGCCGGGCAGGACGGTAAGTAGTGGAGGCAGCAGCAACGAAAGAGGAGTGCAAAAGTGGCGACGAGGCGGCCAGAGAGGTAGGTGACACAGAAGTGGAGACAGGCATCACTATACTCTCAGAAAGTACGGCTGTGGTGGGGACAGAAGTGACTACCGCTGGGGGGGAAGTGTGTGGTCCGAAAGGCGCAACCCCAGCGAAGATCATGCTAGCCATGGTCTCCACGACCGCAGCAAAAGAGGGCTCTCCACTCTCAATAAAGGTCGGTGGGCGCTCGGGAAGGGCAGAGCAAAGAGGCTCGACAGACAGAGGGCCAGCAGTGGAGGTGGGTGTGGAGGTAGTGGAAGTGGTCGTAGGCGTGGAAGCAGTGGAGGTGGGCTCAGCGAGGGTACTCCCGACACCGACAGAAGTGTGGACAGAGGTGCCGGGAGCAGCAGAAATATCAGGGATAGGCTGAGGGGCCACGGGGTCAACAGGTGCAGCGGGCTCGGCAGGTGCAACGGGGTCTGCGGGTGTAGCGTGGGCAGCGTGGGCCTGCTCGGCCTCCTCGGCCTCGAGCACGTATACGGCTAGGATCAGAACATCCATCGTAGGGAGCCAGTCCACCTAGGCCGGTGCAATCTGAGTCCGAGCTGGGCTCAGAAGAATCATGTAATCGGCACCGAAGGGGCCGTGCAGCCAGACCCAGTGTCGCTCACCGTGCGGACGAAGCATCTTCATCCGGGCCATAACATTTATGGACAGTGAAGTGGGGCCCGGTGCTCGTCGCAGGTCATCAGGAAAGTCCTCGCCGGTCATAAGAGCAAGCAAGGTGATCAGGCCGTCGCAGCATATCGGTGAGCGAGCGCCCACCGATACGATGATGCGATCCAAAAACCAAGCCGCGACATCAATCACGACGGCGGGGACCAACTCATCGCCCTCCCTAGATAGAGCTCTGGGGCGTGTCATCGCGTAGAGCATATAAAGCTCCGGCGTGGACATCGTGCCCGACTCATATCTGGCCAAAAAGGTAGTCACCATGAGGCGCTGAGCTATACGGAGGCAAGGGTGGACGATGGCCGAGGCCTTGGCCCTACTAGGGTCAAAGGCAGCGTGAAGACCCGTAATCCAGGCCCAGAAGGCACCGGCATCGAAGGAAAGTGGGGGGATATGTGTGGGGGCGTAACCACGGTCGGCCCCGGGGACGTCGGGCCACGAGAAGAAAGCTCTCATCATACCGAGAGTGACCTGGCACTCTCGGTCCATGAACCGAAATGAGCATCCCTCGTCGGTCCAGATGATCGAACTAAGAACCTCAAGTGTCGGACGGATAAACGTGTCCACCGACACCTGGAAGAAATCTCGCCAGCCCACGTTGTTGTACAACATGAGCATCCCCTCGAGTACCCCCAGGCGTCCTAGGTCTGCAAGGTGTGCGAACCTGGAGGGTACGATCGAGCGCTGGGAGATACGCTCGAAAGCGACACGGTGTGCGTCGTTCCGGAACGTGATCCCCAGCGGCCCGACAAGTGGAGCCGGAGGTGGTGGCTGTGGAGCGGCAGGGAGTGGCTGTGTGGGGTGTATGGGCTGTGCGGGCTCTGCAGGCTGTGCGGGGTGTGCGGGGCCTGCAGGCTGTGCTGGGTGTGTGGGGTGTGGTGGAGAAGGCAGAGGAGAGTCCTCCACCTCGTGGGAGGGGCCGTCATCATCCGACCGCTTCCGCTTGGCGGAAGCTCTCCTCGACCGCGGCCGTGTCCGGGGCGGCATATGGGCCCCGAGTGCTCACCAAAACCAATAAAAATGCGGCGTGCATAAAATAAAGGAAAGAATATACCACGACACGCCGCGAGAGCAGAGCGATGGAAGCGTGCGAAGACGACGCCTCCACGTAGCCCAAATCAGTCCCTGGAAGCTCCCCTGGGCTCCCCTAAGCTCCCAAATATAGCCTGCGCATGAAATGGAGATATCAACGAGTAATATTCAATACGTATGAGGCATTAGGGGTATAATAGATAGAAATTGAAATTAATTTGGGTTTGGGGTTCGTTAGATACATGGATCCTCGAAAAATACACAAAAGAGGAGAAAATAGGCTAAAAATGGGGTTACCGGAGTCGGCCAGAGCAGTGGCCGCCGGCGGCGACTCGGGCGAGGTGCGACGGCGGCTCGGCCGGCGGTGGGTGGCCGAGCGGCGGCGCGGTGCGAGGGATCGGGCGAGTGAGGGGGAAGTTCGGGTGCTGGGAATGCGAAGAGTCGGGCTGTTGCGATTTGGTTAGTTTCGAAAAACGAGCCCGACCCTCGTCCCTATTTATAGTAAAAGTTACGACTCGGCCGAGTGACTGGGTCGCTCGGCCGAGTGAACTTTTAGGAAAAATTCCTCCCCGCTACGCTTCGGCCGAGTGGCCTTGCCACCCTCGGCCGAGTGGAGTAAGTCCATTCGGCCGAGTGGCTCAAGCTACTCGGTAAGACTCGCCCTAGGAGCGTATCAGTTTTACTCGGCCGAGTGAACATATATACTCGGCCGAGTAGCAGTTATACTGAAATCAGGAAAATAAACAGAGAGTTGGGTACAGCAGACTTCCCTCGTTCGTGAGCGGCTCGGCCGGACGAACTTGTGTGCTCGGCCGAGTGACTAGTATACTCGGCCGAGTGAGCCTTGTTTGCTGCTGTTTGTCTTCGTTAGGGCTCTAAACTCTGTTTTTCTTCTTCCAGTTGATTTCATCTTCCTCCTAAGCATCGAGCGCCTTCCTGGGGCGCTACTCGTCGCCTTGTGCATCCTCCTAATGATGGGTACCTCGTTCTCCTCTCCTGTCAGGAAAAATAGGACCCGTTATCCCAAGATTTTTGGGCGAACGACTCAAAACACTAAAAATTTCTAAAACAAAAATAAAAGAAAAGTGAAAATAAAGCTATAACCGTCAGGTTGCCTCCCGACAAGCGCTCGTTTAAGGTCGTGAGCTCGACCCCCTTTGATTTTCAATTAATGCGGGATGTTTGGTGCATATGGGATGCACCCGTCAAACTTTCCGGGGAGAACGCTTGGATTCAGAAGTTGCGGCGGCGTGTTCTCCCTCGGTGGTCTCTCGTCTCGAATAGTGTTAGGGGGTGGCTCCCCCAAGCTAGCGTTTGCTCTGGTCCTCGGCTTCACCGGTGACACTGATTTCCGTATCGGCGGAGCTTTCTTCGGAGACTTTAATTTCGAGAGCTTGCAGAGCTCTCGAATCCTTACGACATCAGCGTCGCCTTCATCAATTTCAGCGGAGAAGTCGGGGGATTCATTCATCTTTCCTTCTTGGTCCAAATCTGGCCCTTCCTCGAAATCTTCTTTGAATAGAGCACCGATGGAGTGAGGGATCGCCTCCTCAATAACCTCGTCAAGGAGTTCCATGTAGTCCAGCTCCTCGTGGTAAGGCATATGTTTCATTGCCTTAGGAATATGAAGCTCCACCTCGATGTTGCCGACGTTCAATGTTAGGGTACCTTCTCGCACGTCGACAATGACACCGGCGGTGGCGAGGAACGGTCGTCCAAGTATCAATGACGTGTCTCCCTCCTCCTTAACGTCCATGATCACGAAGTCACATGGCAAACATATGCCCCCCGGGACTTGTAGAGGGATGTCCTCTGCAATCCCTACCGGCCTTGTGATCCGCCCATCGGCTAATTGTATCCGCATGTCGGTAGGCTTCAATTTTGTCCCGGTGTTTAGCCTTAGGAACATGGAGAGAGGCATGAGGCTAACACTAGCCCCTAAATCCACCAATGCCTTTTGTAGAGGGACGCCGCCCAAGGTGCAAGGAATTCGAAAACTCCCCGGGTCTTTGAATTTAGCCGGCTCCTTCTCTCTCTTGGTGAACCAAGAGCCCTCCTCGGCGAGCATAATCTTTTCCTTCCTCTTTCTCCCCGAAATCAAATCCTTTAAAAATTTAGCGTATGTCGGGATTTCCACGATGGTGTCGAGGAAGGGAATGTTGAGGCTAACCCCTCTCAGATACTCGAGAAACTTTGCTAGCCTTTTCTCCATTTTTGCCCTAGCAAGCCTCTGGGGGAACGGGACCGGTGGCATAAAGCGCCTCTCTTCAATCAATTGCTCCGCCCTAGATTTCTCCTTTTCTTGCGGCTCTTTCTCCCTATCAACTTCAACTACCGGTTCAATTGGCTCTACATTCTCCTCCACGGGCTCCTCGGTAGGAATCATGGCGGGGGTGATATCCTTCCCGCCTCTATTAGTAACGGCAACCACGGCATTGATGTGGCCGGTGTTGCCCCGTGGGTTTTGCTCGGGTTGAGCCGACAATTGTTGAGTATTTCGATTGAGCAACGTCAATTGCTCCGAGATTTGTGCCACAACGGTTGTAAGGGAGTCTTGGCCCACCTTCAAGGAAGCATTGACCTTCTTTTGCTCGACCATAAACTCCTCCACTCTAGCTTCGAAGTCGGATCGTTGTTGAGCTTGTGGAGGGTTTTGATTTCTCCACCCTTGATTGTATCTGGGCGGCCTATAGGGTGGAACTTGTTGCTTTGGTTGGAAATTTTGTTGTGAAGGCCCCCTCGATGGATAGTATTATGGTGGTGGTGGTGGTCGAGCTTGTTGAGGTGGTTGTTGCGGCGGGTTCAAAGCTCCTTCATTGTTTGCATATGAGAAACCGGGATGGTTTCTAGTGGCCGGATTGGCCCAATATCCTTGATTCCCCGCGACATATTGAACTTGCTCCAAGGATCCCTCTCCTTGTTCTCCCCCCAAATATGTATCTTGAGATTGGTCTTGCCAATCACTCATTTGATTCGTTGGTGCGGATGTGGAAGGGGTTCCTTGGGGCTCCGTGATAAACTTCTTCAGTCTCTCCACTACCTTGTGGAGAGAATCAAACTTGCTTGTGAGTTCCGCTACGGCCTTCGCCTCATAGATGCTAGTTGGCTTCAAGGAGGACGTAGAGTGTCCTCGCTCGTCGCCCCATTGTTGATTATTTGAGGCCATCTCCTCAATTAGGGCCGTAGCTTCGTCGGGAGTCTTGGATAGGATAGCACCATTTACCGCAGCATCAATAATTTGCTTGGTCCCCGGTTGGAGACCATTGTAGAAGCTATGAATTAGCTCCCAATCTTCAATGCTATGGTGCGGGCACTGGTGCTGCAGATCTTTGAAACGCTCCCAAGCCTCATAGAGCGTCTCTTGAGGTCCTTGCTTGAAGGACATAAGAGCGCTCCGAATCTTTACCGTCTTGGAGGGCGGATAGAACTTGTCAATGAATGCACTTGCCAACTCGTCCCATGTGGTAAAGACTCCCTCAGCTTGCGTCCTCAACCAATAAAGTGCTTTGTCCTTTAATGTGAAGGGGAAGAGGCGCAATCTGATGGCATCGATGGAGACCCCCGTCATCTGAAATGTGACGCACTTCAACAAAAATAGCTGGATGTGGTAGTGGGGATTTTCATGGGCATTCCCATGAAATGGATCCTGCTGCATCAGAACCACTAGTCCAGTCTTCAGCTCAAAGTTCTTGTCAGCCGTCAACTCCGGCATGGCAATGGACGAGGTAGTAGAAGAGGTCTTAGGCCGAAGCCTATCGCGAATAGAAATGATCCTCGCCATCCTTGCCGCTAATTGTTCCACAGTTTCCGGGTTGGTCATAAACCTCCCTTCCCGATCTTGTCTCCTCTCCGCTCTGATTCTCCGCACGGTACGTTCGATCTCGGGATCAAATTATATAGCTTCAGGGTCCGCCGTTGATCTCGTGTTCATGCACGGGAAAACAAAGTTTCAAAGAAGTGATTAGCACAATGGAAGGGTTAGATAAATAATAATGAAATAAAAATAAAAAGAAAGAAATAGCTAGGGTGGTAAGATCAAACGCAATCGCCTCCCCGGCAACGACGCCAAAAACTTGATCGCTCCGGAATGTAACCCAAAAGTGCGACCGTGTAGTTTTACCGCAAGCGCACGGTGTAGCGGCGAGCGGGTTATCGAACACAGGGAGGACGAATGAAAGTGCTTGCTCCGAACAAACTGGCTATTAAGAAAAGAAAAGAGAGAATTTTGCCTTTGGCGATCCTGTCACAATCGTCAGACAAAGTACAGAGATATAAAATCAAATAAAGAACGTCTAGGGAATGGGGAATTCCCGCCACTCACCGCATCTCGTCAATGTGATTCGTTGGTATCAAAATTGCTAGGATAAAATCTCGATGAACTAGTTGCAACTGAATGTAAAATCTAGCTCACGCTCTCGCGCTGTTGCCGGTCTATAGCTATCCTAGGTTCGGGTCCAATCTCTTGCAAACCCTAGCCTAGGCAAGCTAGCATTAGGATCAACATCATCGTTCAATCGCGCCCCGAGCCCACTCTCGTGCAAACTCGGGCTGCGACCTAGGTTGGGATAGTTCCTACCCGTCCAATCTCTTGCAAACGGGTATTGACATGGAATTGCAACCGAGAACCCTAGTATCGGTCCAATCTCTTGCAAACCGATACTACAGAAATTCGATTTCAACCCAATTCGGATTTCTAGGGTTTCCTATCGAATTGGGATCCAGTCTCTTGCAAATCCCAATTGATATGAATACCTAGCTATCCGTAGTAAATCGATCCCAAACTAACCCTAATAGGTAATTCTAGCAAAATTCCTACCAATTCATCACAAATCTGAAATTGGGCTCGTAGGGTTCATCCCCACGCCCCAAGACATAAGGACTACTCACAATTCATGGCACAAATACAAAAATAATCATTGGAAATCACAAGAGAATTCATCACAATATTGAGATAAGCAATAAAAATAGTATTTTTAGAGAAGAGAGACACAAACCAATGGAGTTCTTCCAATAATCCAACAAAAATCCACTTTTGTCTCCTCTCCAATCACAAGAATAAAAGCTAGAAAGTTAATCTAAAAAGCTGCAAAAATTAAAGAGAAAAAGCTCTCTAACCTAGGGTAAAAACAGGGGTTAAATACCCCCCAAAATTGTCCAAAAAACTGTGACCAAAATGCCCCTGTGCAGCCTGAGATCCGCAATTTTCACTACAGGCAGCGCGTTGCACTCGGCCGAGTGACAAAAGTCGCTCGGCCGAGTGACAAACCCTGTAAATTTCCAGTAAGTCTGGGTCTTCGGGGGTCTTCACTTCGGGAGTCGCTCAGCCGAGTGAGTTGTCGTCACTCGGCCGATGGCTTCTTAGTACTCGGGCGGTCGGCATTTGCCACTCGGCCGAGTGGGTCTTCTGAAGCTCAGGCAGACGAAAAACAGTAAGTTGACGATTTTTGATAGGCTTCATCTGAGTGCCACTCGGGCGGACGGGGTCTCGTCACTCGGCTGATGTGGCTTCCGATGCTCGGCCGAGTGCACATATAAAACGTGTCCGATCCGGTCGGCCGAGCGGTGTCTCGCTGGTCGGCCGAGTGACTCCTTCACTCGGCCGAGTGAGACACCAAAAATGCCCAAACAGCTTGTTTTGGCCTCCTCGTCGCTCCTGCGACGTTCTTTCTTCTTTCGCTCCTCTCCAATGGCGAAATACCCCTCGGGGGAGGTCGTCGGTGACACTCTGGAGTAAGCGTATCTCGAGATCACTCCAAATCGCTCCAAATCACCTGAAATACAACAAAAACAACAAATCGTGAAAAGCATCGCAATTTCGTCGATATATCGTGAAAAACATGATTTGGGCGATCTAAATGGCATGCAAACATGCGGGAAAAAAGTGTAAAATATGGAGTGATCACTCATCCCCTACCCTTCGACATCCACCCTTCCCCCTCCTGTCATCGTCAGCAAACTCGCCCGCCGCCGCATCCACTGCAGTCGCCCCCGAAGCCGTCCCCTCTCCCTCTATCCGACGCTCTCTCCTGCCCGCTCACTCTCCCCCGGTGGACCGTCGCCAAACACCACCCCGTCACCATCTCTCCGCCCAGCTCCGCTCGCATCCGCCACCACCTCGACCATTGCTCCGCCCCTCAACCTCCCGTTGCATCCTCGCCTAGCCACGCTCCACGGCGAGCACCCGCACGAAGCCGTCGCCGCTTCGCCGCCTTGCCGTTCCCCTAGCTCCCATCCCATGTCCAAAACAGAGCCCCTCTCCCGCTCTCCGATCACCACGCCTCCGACCTCCCATCGGCGATGCCCCCTCTCTGGCGCCACTGAGGAGACGACGACGACGCCTAGCAGCGTCCCCGAGCGCCGCTCGCTCATCTCTCCGATGCCCTCACCTCGCCAACAAGCTACTCCGACCGCCTCCTGAGCCTCTCTCCGAGCCCCCCGCTCCGACGGTAGAGCACCGTCGCCTTGCTTCGCCACCAAACCACTGCCCCGCCTTCGCCGCTACCCCGTCGATGCCGCCGCCGTCTGACCGCGTCCTCCGCCACCCTCGCAGGCGTCGTGAAGCACACGACGACGTCGCTGCATGCATCAAAGGGGAAGAGGTGATACGTTATATTAAAAACGTATTTTAATACGTATGTTACGACGTATTTTCGTATAAATACGAGTATAAAATAATTTTGATAATTACAAAATTTGGTTTTATTGGTTATAAATTCATATTAAATTATATATGGGTCAGAAAAATGTGAGACTAGGCTCAGAAAATCAGAAATGACATTCTGGACCCAATGGCGCTAGTTTCATCTCGATCAGACGCTTAGTTTTTTCAGAATAATTTTTTCCCTAAAACTTAAATACGTAAAATTCTTTTTAAAATCCGTAACTCCTTATTTTCACGTAAACTGATATGTGATAAAAATATATGTTATAGTACTCTTCGAGACGGTCATTTTGACAGCTCACTCGCAATTTTTCGATGCAGATTACATCCAGAATAAATTGTTGAATAAATACGTTACATAATTAAATTAATTTTTAAATTAATTTTTGAGCTTTTAAAAATTATAAAAATTACTATAAGCTTCTTGAAAAATATTTCCTTCTACAGTAAAATTATTTGCATCATATCTAGTCTATATAAAAATTTAGAACGTTTTTCAACATCGTTTCAATCAGTTTTAAAAATCGAAATGACCAAGTTATTAGATAGAAAATGAGTATATTCAATAACGGAGTATTTTTGTGATTGCAGGTACCAATCCTCGTGCACCAGCTTTTCTAGGTCCAATCTCGTCTTGCCACAACGAGCTCGATAATGTAAGTCACGACTAATTCTAAAATTAGAAAATTAGTTAGTGTCCTCGTATGAACTTATGACATCACTATAGCCTTAGAAAGGCTACTTGACTTGAACCGAACTAGAGACCTAATCTAATAGGGAAGTGATCAACTACAGATTACTTTGCCAACTTTCAACTTTGGTGGTTGAAGCACACAATCATCAACTTGGGTAATTGTGTGCTAAACAACACTATTACATGCTCGAAGCATGGAATCGGTATCACCGTTTTTGGACTTGTCTTTATCCTTAGTTCGCTTTGGCACAGTCTGCTTTGGAATGAGTTACTACTCTCGGGTTTTCAATAAGAAAGTCAACCAGTTGTCTTGGTTTGATTGGTAACATGTGAACATCTTGTGGAATATCTTATGGAATATCGTGTGGAACATCTCGTAGAACATCATTAAAGGAACATGTACATAGAACACTTGACACTTCACTGGGGTTTTGGGGTAACTCATAGTTTGAGAGAGAATGTGAGTGACTGGAGTTCAATCTTCCCGTCCTGCTGCATGTGTTTCGACATCCCGTCCCGCTGCCTGAGTTTCGGCAAAATACATGTACCGTGCCTGTGTTTCGGCATTCGTCTGGGTCGCACCCACGCAAGAGATGAACTCAATGGTCACATATTGTACTCTCTGACTTGAGCCACGTAATGTAGTTACGTTTGCACAGTCACTTTTACTTTACGCATTACAATCACATTTACTTTGCACGTTCCATGCACGTTACTTACCACATTTGTGCAGTCACAGTACTTTACTTGTCATACTTTTAGCTACAACAGTAGTTTGTTTCACTTGTCTAGCCTGTTTTACACTTGTACAGTGAGTCTCTCCTTTCAGTTCAGTTTGCCTTACTTTTCAGTTATGTACAGTTGTTGCTCAGTACTTTTCTTTTCACTCTGGTCTACTTGTACGTAGTTACTTTTGTCATACTTGTGCACTGCTTCTTTTCTATATTTAGAATTTGTAATGCTCATATGTGCAAAATATTGTTTGCGCGTGTGCATATAGCAATTTTGTTGTGCGTATAGTAATTTCCTACAAGTATGGCTATCAGGTGCCTAAGATATACTTTGGATATATAAGTGAATGCATGTGTTTGGATAGTAAATTGATATTATTGTTAGAAAGCTATTAGTTCATTAGCGTGCTTAGCGATTTTAGTTGGTAAGTGTGTATAATAAAACAGTATGTTCATGATAATTGGTGATGCTGAGATAGTTATTAATGAATGATATTATTATTATTGATGTTGGTTGTTATTTTTGGTGATGTTGTTATAATTTTTGGTGTTAGTATTTTTATTACTGGTGATGTTGATTAATATTATCAGTGTTATTGTTTGGACCTTAGGTAATTTTGGTAGCTAGAGTTGGGGCTTGGATTATTGTTAGCTAATGTTGGTTGGGCTTTAATAGTGGGCTTAGATTAGTAGAAAGAGAGGAGAGATGGCTATTAGAATGGCAAACTTGTAAATACCGAACTCTTTCTTCTTCCTTCTAACAATTTCCTTATTTACTTTTCCTTTTATTTTCCCCCTTTCTCCCCAACCCGTACACAGGCCGAATCCTCTTCTTGCTGCCGAATTTTGTGGAGGGATTGGATGAGAAAATGAAGAAGAAATGAAGAGGAAAAAGAGAGGTTTGAAGCCCTAATCCTTTCCCCTTCCATCTCCCTCAATTTCTTCCTCTTTCTCTAAGCTCCATGGCCAAAACCCTAGCACCAAAGATGTCCATTTCTGGCCGAATTGTTTCATGCTCTTTTCCCTTCAATTTCCATGCCAAACTCCCTTGTTTCATGCTTCCTTTGAGCCCTAATGTTAGCTAGAGCTATATGGTGGAGTTTGGAGCTAGAAGGAGGTGATTTCAAGTCCTAGGATGATGAAATTTGGAGGGGTGATGCCCAAATACGGGATTCTTGTGGCTTGGTGGGTTCTTGGAGGATTTCTAGGTGAAGCCCATCATTTTTATGGTAGGATTCCAATCCCAATTCATATGTTTCATTTCATTCCATATTGAATTCAAAGTGTGCATCGTTTAGGGTTTTGTAGCAATTCTAATTTGAATTAGGATGCTATATGAACTTATTGGGTGCTATAATTACTTTTCATGTTGCCTTTATATGTTTTGTTTCAATAATTTGAATTTGCTCCTACATGTTGAAAGGTTGGGATATTGGAAGCTAGCATTCATTCAATTTTCTTGTATATGGAAATGGGAATTATGCGAATGAATTTATAGGAAGTGTTGATTTTAATTGATGCTATGTTTTAGATTCATTTGCCTCAAGTATCAACATGTTGACTTGAGTAATTGTTAAGTAGAAGGTGCTTGCTTGTTACTTTGGAGTTGCTGGGAATTTGGGCAGAAATACATGCTTAAAGTGTTGATGATTTCTCCTAATTTAGAATTAAGAATTACCTGGAAATTTTACGGCATAAACTTAGGACTAATATCTCCAACTTTCATGTTGAACACTTTTCCAAATTCAGATTATAAATTGGGTTAGGAATTTCGTTAAATCAACATGTCTGTTTTTCCTCAGCTTTGACACATGTTACGGCAAATGCAATCAGTCCCTCAATTCTTAACGGAATGGTGTGTTCTTGGTCTCGTTGAAAGTTAACTTCAAGCCCTACAACTTTGTAGCTTTCCAGTTTTTTTGAATCTGTCCGCATTTAGGAGTAATTCTGCTCTAAAGGCAGGTCAGTTTCTGTTAGATATTCCAACACAGTTTCAGCACAGACACCTTTCGCCGTAAATTCTGTATTAAATTGAATACTTGGTGAAACATCATAAAATTGACATATGAATGTATAACACCTATGTCTACAAGTCATAAGAGGAGTAAATCTTAAGTGTAGTTCAAAATTATGGAGTTAGCTGCCCCTGTTTGGGACTGTCCTGCAAATTCCAGAAAATGAATGTGCATGTATGTGGTTGCTTCATCTTCTCCTATTGTTTTCTATATTTTGTGGCTTAAATATATGATTGTCGTGTGTCTCTTTACACATTTATGTTATTAGCCACTTTGTGCCTCATGAATATGTTAATCTCCATTTTATGTTCAATGTTGAATTGATATTGTTAATGATGGAATGTTGGCCTTAAGAGACGTTGATGTTGGCCTTAAGAGGTGTTAGTGTTTCAATGAAATAAAAGCAAGTCGGAAATATGATATGATGTGATTAGGACACGAAGGTGGAGTGCACAGGCATGGATAAAGTTGCCACGGTAGGAGGCGGGTGAAGTCGCCGTGGGCAACCTCTTGATACCATTAGGTGGCTCCACGTTGATAACGGAGTAGAATCACTTGCACGTGCACGTCGACACATTCATGGGATCCCCATTGCATTGCATTGCATTGCATCGCATTGCTTGTGTTTCATTTGCATCATGACATCATTGAGTATTTGTGAGATTGGTGGTTATATATGTGTGATTGTTACCTTATGAGGGTGAATGTTGCCTTGAATGCATTATGTGTTGAAATGGTAGTAAGTTGGAAAGTGGGGTTTGGGTGGTTGTTAGTCGTTGAACTTAAATTGATGTTGAGTTTCCTTCTTTTGAATTAAAATGGTATTGTTGTCGTTATTGCCATCGTTGTTGTTAGTGATAATAATAATGCTATTGTTGTTGAGATTGCTATTGTTGTTTTTTGTTGATGTTGTCGTCACTATTATTACTCTTCTTGGTTGGGTTTAGATATGACGTGTATATATGTAGCTTACTTGTAGTTGTTGTAGGATTCTCACCATACTCTCAATATGTGGCTATATGTGGAACTTTATATTTTTGTTCTTCCACCTTTTGTAAAAAATAGTTATTTGGATCATTTGAGTAATGGGTCGCACTTAGTTTTGTTAGATTACATATTTTGATGTTGATTATTATTACTCCCATGATTCTCTGAGCGAGACTATATTTTCGGGGATTATAGCATGGGTTTCCTTTAATATCACTTTTGTTGTAATTGGGAAATTTTGACAAATACAAGAGAAACTCTGCCAAAATTTTTGTAAACATTTCCATAACATCCTAAGCTCTAGAAACTTAAGCTAGGAATGCTACACAAAAGTCACTTGCTAGCTTCCTTAAATTCCCATGTTTAAATGAACACCCATTTGAAACAAAGATAAGTTAGCTAGAGGGTCTTTGATAACTTTCAAGTTGGAAGCTTTAGAGAGTGTATGAACCTTAATTATCTTCACCTACAAGTTCCTACAAGCTCCCTTTAGGCAAACTTTGCTTTCCACATCAATTTGGTTCCATTTCGATAAAAAAGTGAGTTTCTCCATAAACTTAGTAGAGGAGTTTGTGGTGAACATTCAAATTTAAATAAGAATTTTAGTTTTCCTATAACTATTAGTAAGCTCAAGCCTACTTAGGAATTACTACATGAAGTACTTCAAGAATTCCTTGAAAAACTTAAGTTTCATAACAAAACCATAAATTGTTGCATGTTGCATTTGTATAGCTATAGTTACTCCATGTCATGGTGGTTGTGAAGTGAATGATGTGACTTGGTTTCTTTTGATGGTTGCAATATCAGATGTGGTTGCTATTAGTAATTGTACTTGGGATGATGTTGTAACGCTAGGGTTCAGTTTCTAGATATTGCAATTCACTTCTTTATCTGTTGTACTCACCTTGTTTTGCAGGCTTTCCTCTTGCCGCAGGTACGTGTTTTGCTCATGATACCATTTACATGATCAGATGAATTTTGCCGTGATATGCCATGAATTAGTTTCCAGTTGTTACGTAGTGCATTGCATTTTATGCACCATGTGAGTTGGGACTGGAATTCCTACTGGGTCACGCTGTGACGTATCCCCGTTGATATTTTTCAGGCAGCGAGTTGTTGGAGATCATTAGAGTTGGAGGCTTATAGGCCAGTTGGCTAGAGGTTGACTTTGATGTTTGAGTGTGAGAGTCTTGGGTGGGTGTTATTGTACTTTAGTTAGTTGTGGGTTCATGTTGTATATATGAGATTTGTATTAGTGATGTTAATATTGGTTAGTTGTGTATTCATATGTATCATTGTTTTAATTCTATCAGTGTTGAGCTGTTGGTTCTTGTTTGTTCGTGTTGACTGGAATGCTACAGGTACTAACC
>CM061142.1:556613886-556632886 GCA_030789695.1 Scilla litardierei
CCATGTAAGGCAACGGTATATGATAAGAGAAGAATGGAGCTTAAAGCACTCGGTGAGATTTTGCAATTCTTGGAGGATGAGATCCTTAGGTAATTTGCCGATGTTGAGGTCGTGAGCGACCTATGGAGGATGCTTGAAGCTCGGTACTCGACCAAGACACCCATTGGACGAAGGTTGCAATTGTTGCAATGCTTCTATACTCACAGGATGAACGGGGAAACCTCGTTGTGGAACCATGTTGGCGAGACGGACCATATAATAATGGACCTACGGAAATTGGGGGGTGTGATAGAGGACGAGCAACATGCCATGGTACTATTGTGTTCTCTTGCTCCGGTGTATTCCAAGTTTGTAGGGTCGATGTTAAATGGTCGAGACTCACTCATGTTGGATGAGGTGAAGTTTGTATTGCATACGGAGGATCTCCAAAGTTTGGTGGTTAGAGACACCGATGGTTGTAAGGTACCCAATGTCATCCGGGGTCGCCAAGAGGGTGGACCCACTCCAAGATCCAAGACGGGCCGTTCCAAGAGTCGAAATTGGTGGCGGCAGCAGCGGTCCAAGTCAAGCGACCGCGGTAACAACAAATGCTTTCTATGTAAGGAAAGAGGGCATTGGAAGAGGGATTGCCCGAGGTTGAAAGCGAGGACGTCGATTGGCATTGTAGAAGATGTTGCTCAGAGTTCGACTCATGTTGGAGCACGAGACGGTATATTTTCTGACGAGGATGATTGCTCAGTGTTTGCGGCATACTCCGTGGGAGAAGCGCAATGTTCATGGCTATTGGACTCGGGGTGTTCATTCCATATGACTCCGGATCGGAGTGCGTTTGACTCATACATTCCATGCATTGAAGAGCGGATTCTCATGGGAAATGGTATGGAGTGAGAGTAGGTTGGGAGTGGCACGGTCAGAGTCAGGATGCATGATGGCATCGTCCGTGTGTTTGATGGCGTCAGGCATGTTTCTGATTTTCACAGTGGCCTGATATCGATAGGAGCTTTGACTGGGATGGGCTACAGGACAGTGATCGAGGAGGATCGACTGCGTATTTTCCAAGGATGCATGGTTATCATGAGGGGAAAGAAGCGTGGCAACTTGTATGCGCTCGATGGGCACACGGTAGTGGGCGAGATTGGCAGATCACAGGAGTCCGAGAGTAGAGATCCAGCGAGACTGTGGCATCTCAGATTGGGGCATGCTGATGAGCAGAGCCTTGACATTCTTCAGAGGAGGAGTGTGTTCGGAGGTAATCGTGGGCTTGAGTCTTGCAGTGACTGTGGTGCAGAGCGACCGAGGCAAGTGTAGTTTGGGACAGCTGTCAGACATAGTAGGGAGTCCCTAGAGTGCGTCTACGCCGGTGTATGGTGTCCATGTCCAGTTCCTTCCTTGGAAGGCGCGAGGTACTTCGCGACCTTCATAGATGACTTCTCGAAGAGAGTCATGGTTACTCTTATGGGATCTCGGGAGGAGATCCCTGAGAAGGTGCGAAGATGGAGGAGCATAGTCGCAAGGCGGATGGGTAGACCCGTAGGAGAGATCCATACCAACGACGTAGAGATACAGGATGTTTGCAAGTCAGAGGGGATCGTGTGCCGATACACCATTCCTGATGGAGACCCTCACGGTGGCATAGCAGACAGTATGATCAGGATGTTGGTAGAGAAGCCACGGGGGCTATTGAGACCATCTGGCCTTCCTAGGGAATTATGGGCAGAGACCCTTGCTACTGCGGCATACCTCATCAACCGAACACCATCACTATTCGCAGGTAGTTCTATTCCTGAGGAGTTATGGACGGGCAGAGTCGTTGACTTCTCGCACTTACGTACGTTTGGATGTCATGTGTGGCTACACGAGAGGGACGATGTCGAGGTAGGACAATGTGCACATGATTGTGTCCTACTCGGATACGCTGGTGGATGTGCGAGATGGTACAGGTTATGGTTTCCTAGAACCCGCGAGGTGATTGTCAGACGACACGTCATGATTGACGAGTCTGCAGTGCTTAGGGCGGAGCAGACTCTTGACGGTGTGCAGAGAACAAAGGACAGTACGGTCCATAGAGAGGATGAGGTGATTCAGATTCAAACTCAGGCAGATGATCAGACACGTGTGCAGATAGACAGGATGAAGAGTTCATCCGATGTGATCAGTGTCAGTGATTAGCCAGCATCTCACGACGTAGCTCCAGTTCAGTTCAGTTGGAGGTGCAGAGGACAGCGGTCTACAAGGAGGCATTGCAGTCGGTTGTTGTATCGATGCAGTCAGTTGCAGTGTGTGAGGAGACAGAGGTCTCTCACAGTTCTAGCGTGCATGCTGTGGGTGCTCTTGAGGAGACCTAGCATGCTGAGGTGTGCAGCTTTATCTTCGAGGTAGAGCCATCGATCTACGAAGGAGTAGGGCAGTTGATTTTCACGCCGATGCCAGAGGTTGCAGTAGGTGGGGAGACGAAGGTCTCTCACGTTTCTAGCACGCATGAGTTGGTTGCTTCTGAGGAGGACCAGCGTGTTGAGGTTTGCAGCTTCAGCTTCAGGGTAGAGAGGTCTTCTGAGGAGCTTGACATCAGGGTAGAGCATTCGCTGTGCATAGTAGAGCAGTCTTCACAGTATGGGCACAGGCGATATATATCTCGTTTGGCTAGTGGTAATTTATCAGGCGCATCTTTTGATACTTCAGAGGCCAGACCGATGGATATGCAGAGTAGCAGGGAATCTGATAGAGTGGTGGAGTATGAAGACTCCACCAATAGTGTGAAGACTGCTATGGTGGTCATTGGTGGAGATGCCACTAGAGACATGGAGCTGAGAGTTAGGAGGCCACATATCGAGTGCGTTCTCGCTCGATATAGGGAGGAGGCAGAACCGAGAGAAGCTCCTTCAGTGTGCGCTCATATCTCACCTTCGGTGAGTTCATCACAGGGCATGGCAAGTGAGAACGATCTCCAGAGGCTAGATGTTGGTGCGGCGGATAGTTTGGCGCTTATATGTGCACATTCGTGTCTTGAGTCGTCGGCACAGTCAGTTAAGGCACAGAGCAGATGGACGGCGAGTCTTGATGATAGGCATCAGTAAACAGAGCAGATACAGACAGTGTATCGATGTGACCCAGCTAAGGTCAGTCTGCAGAGCAGCGGGGATGACAGCGTGTTTCTCATAGATGATGGCAATGGCAAGCATGAGTTGCTCGTGGACCCGTGGGGTGATGATAGGGATGTTCATGGATCGACAGAGGGCTTATTGGATGCTGGCACGTCGTCATTTGATTCGTTCATGGAGTCCGAGCTCGCAGGGTTATCCTCAGAGACAGATGACTTCATCGCAGACATGGCGATGGACGAGGCGGAGATGCGTGAGGTTAGGCTCAGACGA
Source organism: Scilla litardierei (assembly GCA_030789695.1). Classification (NCBI taxonomy): domain Eukaryota; kingdom Viridiplantae; phylum Streptophyta; class Magnoliopsida; order Asparagales; family Asparagaceae; genus Scilla; species Scilla litardierei. Next base: position 556,617,258 of record CM061142.1, read on the forward strand.
CTTCTGAGCTTGGCATGTCTCTCGGAGAATTGAGGCGCCAGAGGGCGCGATTTTCGATGCACATGATGGAGGTTCACATGTCTGATGGTCAAGGCAAGGGGAGTTTATACACGATGGAGCTGGAGCTGTGTTGAAGTGAGTGTGTGGATTTATCAGCAGGGTAGAGTGTTGTTTTTTGGTGCTGAAAAATCCTTTTGTGTATAGTCTTTAGGGGCCCCCATGTTGTTTTTTTTGTTGGGAATTAAAAGCCAACTTGGCTTTTGTTTCCATGGGCAACCGACAGCAAAGAGAGGTTTGCTCTCATCTCATTTCCAGAGAGCAAAAAAACAGATGGGCAGCCCCCAGTTGTTCATGCTCACATTTACAAAGAGCCATCTCTCTCTTTTGGATTAGGTTCTTGGATCAGAGAAGAAAAGTGAGAGCAAAGCTATGGTTTTGGAAAGTCAAAGAGCTTTGCTAATGAGATTCAAGGTGAGTGTCTGCATTTCTTCTTCCGTGTTTGAGATCTAGAGTCCCTTGGGTAGCTTTCTAGTTTGGGGCTATATTACTACGGAGTGATCTCCATTGGTGTGGGATTGGTCCCTTGAGGAGCTCTACATGTTGTAAAGGCTTTGTTATCAAGGTTCCCATTTGGTTGAGAGTGTGTGAGCTTGGTGAGAGTGTGTGAGCTTGGTCTTGTTGCTTGGAGCTATTCTCTCATTGTGGAGGAAAAAGATGATGGGGTCGGTGTATGCCTTGCTTGATCATTAGTGGAACCAGGTGTATTGGATGCTGGATGTAGGTTGTTCGCAACCGAACCAGGGTAAATCTCTGTCTCTTTTGTATTGCTCTTAATTTCGTATTATATTTGTGTGCTTACATTATCTATCGCAAGATCGTTCAGAAAGTTAGTAGTTGGTGACAACTCTCTCTTGTGTCCGTGAGGTGTTTGGTTTTGTGCCTAGGTGACATCTCGGTGGAATTCGGGCTTGGGATTGTTTGGCCATCATTTCCGCGTATTGTAGGTGGCATTGTGTACCTAGTCTAAGTGTTGGAGAGGTGCACGGGGATCCAACACATCTCAAGGCATACCAAGATGCTGCCATCTTTGAGCATATTGCATGCCATAAAGAAGCAATACCAAGATATCTCCATTTATGGGTGTACCATATGCCACGAAGTAGTGCCAAGGCATTACTTCAAGAGGGCTTACCCAAAAACTTATATAAGTCATTTTGCTTTTAGACTTTACTATCTATTCCGCCTTGTTACTTTCATGTTATCAAAATGATCACTAGTTATACATGAGTTCTTCATGTCATTTTATTTGAAGTTCTCAATCTCATCTTACTTATGCATATAAATATAAGAATTCTCACACAGAATCATGATAAAGGATGCAATGTTATATAAAACGAGCAAAATGTGTATCATGTCATTATATGTATCTTATTTCATCTTATTTCTACAAATCCACCATAAGATCACAACAACATAATATTCATCATAATTCATACTCGCCGATTAGGCATAACCAACATGAAATCTAAGTATGTTATATACATCACTGACTAAATGGAAATAACATGAAAATCAGCAAGATATACATTGCAGACTTGGCATAACTGATATGAAATCAAGCACATATACATCACCAATTATGCAGAAATAAACATAAGGACTAGCAAGATATACATCACAGGTTAAGCAAAACAAACCTGAAATCTAAGTATGTTATACATCGCTGTCTAGGCATAAATAATTATGAAAACTAACAAGATATATGTTGCCAACAAAGCGGAATCTATCATAAAAATCTAAGCATGATGTACATCACTGATAGGACGGAACAAAACACAAAAATTTAAGCACAATATACATCGTTAACAAGGTGAAATTTAATATAAATATCCATAAGTATTTGCAAACATAGGCATTCTTATCAAGGTTGTGTTTTATGAATTTACTTAATGCGCTAGTGTAGCTAGTTAAAACTAAAGCTTCCAACTACTTTCTTCCTTTTATTCTTGCCTGAATTAGACACCATGCAACGAATAAGAATACGTTAAATCTCCATAAGTATTTGCAAACATAGGCATTCTTATCAAGGTTGTGTTTTACGAATTTACTTAACGCGCTAGTGTAGCAGTCATAATTGAAGCTACTTGCTTCCTTTTATTCTTATTATTTGTTGCATTCTTATTCAATTAGACACCATGCAATGAATAATAAGAATATGTTCTAGTGGCAAAATTACATATACGTTTGCACTAAGATTAGCGATGTGTTACATCACCCGATCACTAACCCATGTCATTTTTGAGACGTTGATTCTTAAGGTTAAATTAGTAAACCCTCTTCTAATCCAACATGCTTAACTCACAATTAGATTTTTATTACATTAGAATTTTTATCTTTAACTACTAAATTATCATCATTAAAACCTTAGGCTTATACTTAATTATTTTTCCTACAATATGCATCCTTTATGTATTTCATTTAAAAGCTTACTCTCAAGCTTTTAACTACTAAAACTTTAGCAAACTTACTTTTAAAAATCATTAGTGTAGCATTCATCATAATTAATCACCACATTAGTTAAACTATTTGATCAATTCCTTTTTATTATCATTAACATAACATGTAAGCTAATTAGCAGCCTAATTAATTAAGCAATTAGATCAATTCCTCTCTTTAACACCATTAAGATTACATGCAAGCTAATTAGCAATTAGATCAGTCCCCCCTTTAACACCATTAACATATTATGCAAGCTAATTTTGCATCCTAATTAGTCAAGCAATTAGATGAATACCTCTCTTTAACACCATGAGCATAACATGCAAGTGTAGAAACTAAAGATCTAGATTTGCGTATAAGCCTAATTACACAGATCTAGATAAAGAACATGAGGAACCTTAAATCATTACCTTCTCTGATAGGAATCATACCTGAATCCATGAGGTTGACGATCTGGATGACGCAGCGGATGATCTTCCAGAATAGCACGAATCAACCGTTGGAGAATCCCTTTAGCTTTCTCCTGGTTTCTCTCCTAGCGACGGGACGTAGAAAAGACGGCTCAACTTTGTTCGTGTATTTCGGGGATCATGACCGCAAGTATATATAGGCTAGCCTCTATAGCCCTAGGGTTTCCAACTCGGCCCATCAATGAGTTGAAGCACAATAGTCTCACACATAAAGGCCCAACAACCTATTTACCTCATTTAGCCCATCTAATTAATTAAAATCAGATCACTGATATATTGGGCTTAATATGACAGCATAGCACTTATATAATTATTTATTGCATATTAGCCCAACGTTGGATTAAGATCCAACTTAGTTGGATAAGTTCCAACAATCTCCCACTTGGGCTATATGCTAAACTTTATAATTATATTTCATAATGCATACAACCAAATAAGATCTTAACTTACTGTCATTTCTTTAATGAGTCTAGCAAGGAATCAAAGAGATCTTCGCCGCAGCAATTGCATCTCGACCCATCAGTGGTCACCGTGCTAATACAAAAGAATGACATGGATTATGAAGTGGAAGTGTAGCATGGAAATTACATGTGATGTGATCTAACATGTCTATTTCCAACTGATCCTCCTTAACCTTAGTGAGATCAAAAACAAAAACACATATTTTCATACGCATTTATAAATATAGAGTTGAAATATGAAGCCAAACTAAAAAACTGAACTTTATTTCTGCAGAAATAAACCATAAACCAAATATGCATAAACCGAAGGCTGAAATGTTGTCAAAATAAGAGCACTACAAAATTACAAACTCCCACTAAAACTGAATATCTTCAGATGACATGACACCCATACGAGCAACATGCCCATGAAACGTTTTGGGTGGTAGTCCCTTAGTAAGCGGATCCGCAATGTTCGAGTTTGTACTAATGTGCTCTATAGACAACTGTTTATTTCCAACTCTCTCTTTAACAATCAGGAACTTGATATCAATGTGTTTTGATTTCGCTGAGCTCCTATTGTTAGTGGCGAATTCAACTGCGGACATGTTGTCACAAAATAATCTGAGTGGCCTTTCACTGCCATCTACAATTCGCAGCCCCGTGACAAAATTCTGTAGCCATAGACCATGATTGGATGCTTCATGACAAGCGATGAATTCTGTAGCCATAGTGGAAGAGGCTATAATAGTCTGTTTAGCACTCTTCCAAGAAATGGCGCCTTCTGCTAATGTATAAACATAGCCTGTAGTAGATTTCATGATGTCGTTACATCCAGCAAAATCAGAGTCGGTATATCCAACGATCTCAAGCTTTTCTGACCTCTGATATACAAGCATGTGTCCCTTTGTCCTCTGTAAGTAACCTAAAACCCTTCTGACTGCTTTCCAATGGTCCAATCCTAGATTGCTCAAGTATCTGCCAAGCATTCCTGTAATGTACGCCAAGTCTGGACGTGTACATACATGACATACATGATACTCCATACTGCTGAAGAATAAGGAATATTCTTCATCTGTGCTATCTCAATTTCACTTTCAGGGCACTAACTGGGACCAAATTTGTCTCCCTTAGATACTGGGGTATCACCTGATTTACAACTTTCCATGCCAAATCTTTGCAGAACCTTTTCAATGTAGGCCTTTTGTGGTAATCCAAGTATACCTCAAGAACGATCTCGATGCGTTTGAATTCCCATTACAAAAGATGCATCACCAAGATCTTTCATCTCAACGTTCTTAGCTAGAAAGTTCTTGGTTTCATGCAATAAGCCTTCATTGTTACTGGCAAGTAAAATGTCATCGACATATAAAACCGGAAACACAAATTTACTCCCACAGAATTTATGGTATATACATTCATCAACCAAATTCATCTCGAAGCCAAATGAGATGATAACTTGATGAAACTTAAAATACCATTGCCGAGACGCCTGTTTGAGTCCATAGATGGATTTCTTAAGTTTGCAAACTATATTCTTTGGGTCTCCCGATACAAAGTTTTCTAGTTGCACCAAATAAATTTCCTGATCACTGTCCCCGTTAAGGAACGCTGTTTTAACATCCATCTGATGTAACTCAAGGTTGAAATGAGCCACTAATGCCATTATTATCCTGAATGAGTCTTTCGTGGAAACCGGAGAGAAAGTCTCATTATAATCAATGCCTTCCTTTTGAGTAAAGCCCTTAGCGACAAGACGTGCCTTATATCTTTCCACATTACCTTTTGAATCCCTCTTGGTTTTAAATATCCATTTGCAACCAATGGGCCTCACGTCTTTAGGTAATGGGACAAGATCCCAAACGTCATTGTCATTCATCGACTTTATTTCCTCATTCATGGCATCTATCTGTTGAGTATTGGTGTTTCATACCAATCTTATTTTGATGATGATCACAACATTATGTTGTTGCTAATGAATCTCATGTTTTAGTCTCTCAGTTTATTTCAAGGATATATTTCTTGGAGACTAATCACTTGGTGTAAGGATGGACATCTTGTGAAGAAGGGCCAAAGTTTGGACTCAAGGAGTGCCAAAGCTTGGAGATGGTGGAGAGCAATCAAGGCATCAAGATTGAAGACTTAGACTCTTTGAGAAGCATTGTAATCCATGTAATTTATTTTATTACTTTCTCTCTCTTTTGAGTCTAGGGTTATTGTAATGCCTTGTTAGATGGTTTACTCATTCATGCATATGCATTTAACCATCTTAGTGAGCCTTATGATTATCATAGAATCCAACCTAATAGGTTCACTTTGTCCAAAGACTCATTTGGAGTCTCTGGCTTTTCGTCAGTCGCCTGCTTAAGGAAACACAGTCGACTGGGTGATTTCCAGTCACCTGTAGACCCTTCTACAGTCGCCTGACATGCACAGCTCAAGTCAACATTTCAATTGACTCAAACTTGAGCTTTACACACAGTCGCCTGACGATCAGTTTACAGTCGCATGTATATTTTCAGTCACATGGAAATTGGCCAACAGTCGCATGTATAGCGTAAGTGCAATCACTGCATCTCTCTGTCTTCTCTCCATATTTTACAGTAGTTAACTGATGTAGTATGTACAATCGCCTGACTATTTGACAGACGACTGTAGTATTAACATTAGTCGCATGTGCGAAGTATTGGAGAAAGAGTGCATCTCTCTGTTTCGATCCATCCCCTGAAGCAGTCGTCTGCTGAAGGTTTTACAGGCGCATTCCTGTTTGTCATTCGAATATATTGTCTTCTTAAGTCGACTGTTCTGGCTCAGATTATAGCCGTTGGATATTTTCTAGCCGTTGATCAGTCGACTGTCTTATGATCATCAGTCGACTGTTCCTGTCGTTTTCACCCAGTTTCTAGCCGTTGCAGATCTGTTCATTTGGCTGTTTCTTTGGGTTTTTGGGCTTGATATAGGATTCCTATATATATGAGTGTGCTGCCATCACTTGAGAACGCTTGACAACACTTGATAACTCTTGACTCTATAGAAAATCTCAAGAGATCTTTAAGCAACTCTTAAGCTCCCTCATTTCCCTCTATTGAGCACTCATCTTTCTTCATGCTTTGAAGTCCAGCTCAAGGGAAATCATCCAAGTGCTCACAAGCACATTCCATCACTTGGAGATCCTCTTCCATGCCTTACATTCATTCATGAGTAAGCATCTCAAGGCATAGGTAAGAGTATTTACTTTACTTGGTGTAATTTGTTTTCCTATTTCTCTTTGTGGGATTAGGATACTCTCTTTGTGGGAGTTTCTCTCTTTGTGAGAGGTTGTCTCTTTGTGGGACTAGGGAATTCTCTTGTGTGAATTAACTCTCTTTGTGGGAGTTCTAGTGTCCTAGTGTAGGGCTAACCCTAATTCTATGAGTGGGAGTTAGTGATTCTCTGTGTGGGAGTCTTGATCCTCGTGTAGGATTGGTTGGGTCCTTGTGTAGGGCATAAATCCTCTTTGTGGGGTATCTCCTTGTGAGATTTGTATTCACTTCTCTGTGTTGGAATATAGTGAATATTGGTGTGGCTGGATGTACCCAATTTTGGGGAACCAGGGTAAAACTGTGTGTTTGCGTTTGGATTGATTGTGCCTTTTAATTTCTCTTGCATTTATAATTCCGCATTTGCAAGTTAAATTTTAATTGGACAATTTTATTTCCATTACACTATTCACCCCCCTCTAATGGGTGTTGTTAGTATTGCAAGGGTTAGACGATCCCTACACTATCCATTTTAGAGAGTTAGAACCATTTTTGGCTTGATGGAAGTTGATTAGATCATCTTCCATCACACCAATATCAACTTCATTATCTTGGAGATATGCAATGTAGTCACTTGATATTGCACTTTCCTCTCCCTAATGGATCTCCTTAATGGCAATGTTTCTTGAGGTGCTAGGGTTTGTTCTTCTTGAATTGGAGGAGCAACAACATTGTCTTGAATATTTGTGTATTGTTCTATAACAGGAATAGAATGCTAATCAATAACAAGATCACATGTGGGAATATCTACATATTCCTCTTCAAAAACAATGTCTCTTCCTAAATCTCCCCCTGCAAACCCGGTATCCTCAAGGAATCTGGCATTTCCAGTCTCAAAAATATTCTTATTTGTGGGATCGTAAAATTTGTAACCCCTCGATCTTTCAGCATACCCAATAAAATAGCAACTAATTGTCCGTGTGTCCAGCTTCTTTTCAGCAGACCTTTAAGGCTTTGCCTCAGCTGTGCATCCCCTTATGTGCATATGCTTTAGACTAGGTAATTTGCACGTCCAAAGCTCATATGGTGTTTTATTAGTCGCTTTAGTTGGGACCCGATTAAGGATGTAAGCTGCAGTTTTTAATGCTTCTCCCCAGAGGCTTTCTGGTAAAGTAGAATGACTAATCATACTTCTTACCATGTCCTTAAGCGTTCTGTTTCGTATTTCAGCTACACCATTCATAGTGGGTGAACCCGAGATAGTGTACTGTGGGACAATAACGCATTCTTCTAGGAATTTAGCAAATGGTCCTGGACGTTGTTCACCCGAACCATCATATCTGCCGTAGTATTCACCACCACGGTCAGACCTAATTGTTTTAATCCTCTTGCCTAGTTGGAGTTCAACTTCGGCCTTCAAATTTTTGAACGTGTCCAAAGACTGAGATTTTTCATGTATGAGATAAATGTAGCCATATCTTGAATAGTCGTCTATGAACGTTATAAAATATTGCTGACCATTCCATGCTACCGAAGGGAATGGTCCGCAAATATCTATATGTATGAGTTCCAAGACGCTATTTGACCTTTTGGCTTTAAATCTCCTTTTATTAGTTTGTTTTCCCTTTATACAATTAATACAGACATCAAAATCTGAGAAATCTAAAGGTTTGAGAATATCGTTTGACACAAGTCTCTCAATTCTCCTTTTGGAGATGTGACCTAATCTATTGTGTCATAACGAACCTGAATTCTCGTCAGTTAATTTACGCTTTAAACCCTGTGTACCCACGTGCAAGGTTTCATTTGCAGCAATTGTATCAAGCGCATACAGATTATCATTCTTAGACAAACAACCAGAACCAATTAATATGGAATTGAGAGACAAACTGAATTTTCCATTCGCAAAAGAACAACAATAACCAGATTTGTCCAATGCAGAAATAGAAATAAGGTTTCGTCTAAAAGACGGTACAATAAAAGTGTCTCAAGCAAATCCAAATGGTTTCCAGTTCTTAAAGATAATCTGAAATCTCCAATTGCAGCAACCCTCGCCTTCTTGCCATCGCCCACAAAGATGAATCTTTCAGCATGTAACGACTCGTATTTTTTCAAAAAATTTAATTACGTAATTAACGTATATTTCATTTTTTAGAAAGTATTTTGTAGTGGTTGATCAAGAGTTTTACGAGTTCAAAAATTTCTTATAAAAATATTTTGAAGTATCAGACTAGTTATGAAGTATTTTAGTAAGTTCGGGTATCATCAAATGCCTCTAAATAATCTGATAAAAATTCATTTTCAATTATTACTGTTTTGGTTTAATGAATTTATTTTCTATACAAACAACATCAAAACGTGTAACGACCCGCTCCCGGGGCCCGTTACTTATTTGATATTTACGCAGGTCTTGCAGGTTACCAGTGAAACCAAAATAGCCACGATGCAGAGATGTACAAAACATACCCAAATAGTGTCCAATTATTACAATCCATACTGTACAAAATGTCTCAACAAATATACATGAAAGAAGAAAGTACATAAAAATAAATCTGAAAGCTGCGGTCTCTGGGTCGAACTCTGGCGCTATTAACTCAAGAGCATCTACCTCCATATGTACGTCGTCTGTGGTGTCAGGAGATGGAATCGTAGGTAAGACACATCAATTCTGTAACGCCCCGCTCCCTGGTATACCCGAAGAGGCGGGTGCTACGAAGAGAAATACAAAATTTCAAAACTCAGGCAAGTCCACTGCGCACTGCTGGGTTAGTACCTGTAGCATTCCAATCAACACAGACAAACAAGAACCAACAGCTCAACACTGATAGAATTAAAACACTGATACATATGAATACACAACTAACCAATATTAACATCACTAATACAAATCTCATATATACAACATGAACCCACAACTAACTAAAGTAAAATAACACCCACCCAAGACTGTCACACTCAAACATCAAACTCAACCTCCAGCGAACTGGCTTATAAGCATCCAACTCCAATGATCTCCAACAACTCGCTGCCTAAAAAATATCAACAGGAACACGTCACAGCGTGACCTAGTAGGAATTCCAGTCCCAACTCACATGGTGCACAAAATGTAATGCACTACGTAACAACTGGAAACTAATTCATGGCATATTACGGCAAAATTCATCTGATCAAGTAAATGGTATCATAAGCAAAACACGTACCTGCGGCAAGAAGAAAGCTTGCAAAACAAGGTGAGTACTACAGATAAAGAAGTGAACTGCAATATCTAGAAACTGAACCCTAGCGTTACAACATCATCCCAAGTACAATTACTAATAGCAACCACATCTGATATTGCAACCATCAAAAGAAACCAAGTCACATCATTCACTTCATAACCACCATGACAAGGAGTAATTATAGCTATACAAATGCAACATGCAACAATTTATGGTTTTGTTATGAAACTTAAGTTTTTCAAGGAATTCTTGATATACTTCATGTAGTAATTCCTAAGTAGGCTTGAGCTTACTAATAGTTATAGGAAAACTAAAATTCTTATTTAAATTTGAATGTTCACCACAAACTCCTCTACTAAGTTTATGGAGAAACTCACTTTTTTATCGAAATGGAACCAAATTGATGTGGAAATCAAAGTTTGCATAAAGGGAGCTTGTAGGAACTTGTAGGTGAAGATAATTAAGGTTTCTACACCCTCTAAAGCTTCCAACTTGAAAGTTGTCAAAGACTCTCTTGCTAACTTATTTTTGTTTCAAATGGGTGTTCATTTAAACGTGGGAATTTAAGGAAGCTAGCTAGTGACTTTTGTGTAGCATTCCTAGCTTAAGTTTCTAGAGCTTAGGATGTTATGGAAATGTTTACCAAAAATTTGGCAGAGTTTCTCTTGTATTTGTCAAAATTTCCCAATTACAACACAAGTGATATTAAAGGAACCCATGCCATAATCCCCAAAAATATAGTCTCGCTCAGAGAATCATGGGAGTAATAATAATCAACATCAAAACATGTAATCTAACAAAACTAAGTGCGACGCATTACTCAAAAGATCCAGATAACTATTTTTTACAAAAGGTGGAAGAACAAAAACATAAAGTTCTACATATAGCCACATATTGAGAGTATGGTGAGAATCCAACAACAACTACAAGTAAGCTACATATATACACGTCATATCTAAACCCAACCAAGAAGAGTGATAATAGTGACGACAACATCAACAAAAAACAACAATAGCAATCCCAACAATAATAGCATTATTATTATCACTAACAACAACGATGGCAATAACGACAACAATACCATTTTAATTCAAAAGAAGGAAACTCAACATCAATTTAAGTTCAACGACTAACAACCACACAAACCCCACTTTCCAACTTACTACCATTTCAACACATAATGCATTCATGGCAACATTCACCCTCTTACGGTAACAATCAAACATATATAACCACAAATCTCACAAAATACTCAATGATGCCATGATGCAAATGAAACACAAGCAATGCGATGCAATGCAATGCAATGGGGATCCCATGAATGTGCCGGCGTGCACGTGCAAGTGATTCTACTCCGTTATCAACGTGGAGCCACCTAATGGTATCAAGAGGTTGCCCACGGCGACTTCACCCGCCTCCTACCGTGGCAACTTTGTCCATGCCTGTGCACTCCACCTTTGTGTCCTAATCACATCATATCACATTTCCAACTTGCTTTTATTTCATTGAAACACTAACGCCTCTTAAGGCCAACATCTACGCCTCTTAAGGCCAACATTCCATCATTAACAACATCAATTCAACATTGAACATAAAATGGAGATTAACATATTCATGAGGCACAAGGTGGCTAATAACATAAACGTGTAAAGAGACACACGACAATCATATATTTAAGCCACAAAATATAGAAAACAATAGGAGAAGATGAAGCAACCACATACATGCACATTCATTTTCTGGAATTTGCAGGATAGTCCCAAACAGGAGCAACTAACTCTATCATTTTGAATTACACTTAAGATTTACTCCACTTATGAGTTGTAGATATAGGTGTTATGCATTCATATGTCAATTTTCATGATGTTTCACCAACTATTCCATTTAATACAGAATTTACGGCGAAGGGTGTTTGTGCTGAAATTGTGCTCGAATTTCTAACAGAAACTGGCCTGCCTTTAGATCAGAATTACTCCTAAATGCGGACAGATTCAAAAAAACTGGAAAGCTACAAAGTTGTAGGGCTTGAAGTTAACTTTCCAATGAGACCAAGAACACACCTTTCCGTTAAGAATTGAGGGACTGATTGCATTTGCCGTAACATGTGTCAAAGCTGAGGAAAAACAGACATGCTGATTTCACGAAATTCCTAACCCAATTTCTAATCCGAATTTGGAAATGTGTTCAACATGAAAGTTGGAGATATTAGTACTAAGTTTATGCTGTAAAATTTCCAGGTCATTCTTAATTCTAAATTAGGCGAAATCATCAACACTTTAAGCATGTATTTCTGCCCAAATTCCCAGCAACTCCAAAGTAACAAGCAAGCAACTTCTACTTAACAATTACTCAAGTCAACATGTTGATACTTGAGGCAAATGAATCTAAAACATAGCATCAATTAAATTCAACACTTCCAATAAATTCATTCACATAATTCCCATTTCCATATACAAGAAAATTGAATGAATGCTAGCTTCCAATATCCCAACCTTTCAACATGTAGGAGCAAATTCAGATTATTGAAACAAAACATATAAAGACAACATGAAAAGTAATTATAGCACCCAATAAGTTCATATAGCATCCCAATTCAAATTAGAATTGCTACAAAACCCTAAACGATGCACACTTTGAATTCAATATGGAATGAAATGAAACATATGAATTGGGATTGGAATCCTACCATAAAAATGATGGGCTTCACCTAGAAATCCTCCAAGAACCCACCAAGCCACAAGAATCCCGTATTTGGGCATCACCCCTCCAAATTTCATCATCCTAGGCCTTGAAATCACCTCCTTCTAGCTCCAAACTCCCCCATATAGCTCTAGCTAACATTAGGGCTCAAAGGAAGCATGAAACAAGGGAGTTTGGGATGGAAATTGAAGGAAAAAGGGCATGAAACAATTCGGCCAGAAATGGACAGCTTTGGGGCTAGGGTTTTGGCCATGGAGCTTAGAGAAAGAGGAAGAAATTGAGGGAGATGGAAGGGGAAAGGATTTGGGCTTCAAACCTCTCTTTTTCCTCTTCATTTCTTCTTCATTTTCTCATCCAATCCCTCCACAAAATTCGGCAGCAAGAAGAGGATTCGGCTTGTGTACGCGTTGGGGAGAAAGGGGGAAAATTAAAGGAAAAGTAAATAAGGAAATTGGTAGAAGGAAGAAGAAAGGGTTCGGTATTTACAAGTTTGCCATTCTAATAGCCATCTCTCCTCTCTTTCTACTAATCCAAGCCCACTATTAAAGCCCAACCAACATTAGCTAACAATAATCCATGCCCCAACTCTAGCTACCAAAATTAACTAAGGTCCAAACAATAACACTGATAATATTAATCAACATCACCAGTAATAAAAATACTAACACCAAAAATTATAACAACATCACCAAAAATAACAACCAACATCAATAATAATAATATCATTCATTAATAACTATCTCAGCATCACCAATTATCATGAACATACTGTTTTATTATACACACTTACCAACTACAATCGCTAAGCACGCTAATGAACTAATAGCTTGCTAACAATAATATCAATTTACTATCCAAACACACGCATTCAATTATATATCCAAAGTATATCTTAGTCAACTGATAGCCATACTTGTAGGAAATTACTATACACACAACAAAATTAATATATGCACACACGCAAACAGTATTTTGCACATATGGGCATTACAATCTACCCACCTTAAAAATAAAGTTCGTCCTCGAACTTTCTAACTTAGGACATAGCTGAGGGTGAATAGAGATATATAGGGTCACTCTACCCCATCATTTAGATAAAGCACATTCATATACCAACACTTTTACTAGTTCAAATACACACTAGTATAACATTTCAAATATACCCACATGCACTGACATCCTGAGACATACAACCACATATGTTACACACACATGTCATATATAAAGTATTACACATCAACATCAATACACCCAGATATCACTATATCTACCCGAACACCGGTGTAAGCGCACCCGCTTACAACCAGACATGCAACCGTATACATCTTACATATCTACATATATCAAACACACAACTCTAATATGCCCAGGGCATGCCCACTCATACCTGAGTGGGACACAAGGATCCATACCAACAACACACCATATCTAAAGACGGCCTAGAGATCAATCAATTATATAATATCATGATACACATTACTCATAGGCTACCATTCATTAACACCCAAACAAATGCACCTCTAAACCCAGACATACAATCATGTATGTCCCTTAATATTCATCCAACATTCGCACATATATCTTCACACAGAGTTTTACATGTTAATATCAATACATAGATATCCATACAAAACTATAATCATCCATATATAGGTGTAAGCATACCAGCTTACAGCCATGCATGTATCATATACTCATCACATACACCCACTCATAACAATATTACTATCAAGACATATTCACACATACATGGGTGGAGCTCAGGGATCCATTCATGCAGCTGTATACTCTACACGTGTATATCATGATGGAAATTGAATTCCACCCCTAAGTAATTTTGATGATGAGCACACCAAATGAATGCTTGGTATACTAACTACACTACACTTTAAGTATACAGGTTTTCGTGAAGCTCTACTAAATACTCCAAGAAGCACGTATCTACGCTCCACGACAAAGACGAACATGGCTAATCTCAAATGATGAAGCTCAAGCTCAAACAAAGCAAGTAGCTCAAAGAAGAAGCTCATCTTCAGTTCATCAAGTTGACTAAAACTGCCAAAGACATGTTCAGAGTCTAGTGTGAGTGTGTCGTGTCTTTTAGGATATTTGTCAAAGCCATATCAAGTAGACAACACACACACACACAAGGATTTCGAAATATTGTTTTTACTACAAAAATAATTTTAAAGAGCTTTTTTAGTCACTTCAATAATTGTAGTGAAACTCCACGCACCCTGGAGTTAACTAACCCTTTTTGACTAGAACAACAGGAAAAACTCCTCTGGGAGTCGACTACCAAAAGTAGGAGTCGACTACCAGTCAGAGATGAAAATTTCCTAGACTCCTCTGGGAGTCGACTACCTATATAGGGAGTCGACTACCTGCTGGAAATTTTCAAACGTTTTAAATTTGAATTTTTAATTCTTTTGAGTGATTTACTCCGAAATTTTTGGGACAAAAGTCAAACGAAATTCAAATTCCAAATCCCAGTTTTTCCCTATAAATAGAGCTTAATTCTTTTGTGAAAAACACAAGATTATTGAAAATCAAAATTTGCAAAAGCTCTCGTGAATCAAAGCTCTCTCATTTCTTCTCTAGCCAATTTTAATTTCAGTTTTTGATCTTGCAATATTTTTCCAATTCTTTTGAAGATCATATTATTATTTTCATTGGCTAAGTTGTTTTTCAAAATCCTCTCTATTATTTCTCTTTAAATTCTATTTGAAGGATTTTTTTGAAAAAGCTCTAGATCACAAAGAATTTATCTCATATCTTTGTGTGATCTAGACTATTATTCTATTAAGCCACTACACAATTGTCTATCTTTTGATTGGCTATAGAATTGGGTGTATTTCCAATCTCTATCACTTGTTGTAGAGTATTGGACAAATTTCTCATTGTGCTATTTGTTGGAACACTAGACAAGTCTAGTTGTTGCCATTTGGAAAGTCCTCGGTTTGTGAGGCAAGGGTATAACCCTAGACAAGTCTAGGCGTTGTGTTCGGAAATCCTGGTCAAGGCTAGGTCGTTGGAAATCCTAACGAGTGAAGTTAGGTGCTT
>CM061142.1:559425861-559904565 GCA_030789695.1 Scilla litardierei
AGTCTTCGACTTTGAGAGGTGGGAGGAGGCCATCAAGGTGGAGAATGCCGAGCTCCAAGCCAAAGTTACAGAGCTCGAGGAGACTGCCGTGAAGGAGAGGACCGAGCTGGCTGCTAAAGTCACGAAGGCGATGGAGGCCTTCACAAACATTCTGGTGTCATGGAGCACTCCCCCTCCCTCTTAGGTTTTAGGCAGTTCCTCTGTAACTCCTAATTTTGTATTTTCTTCGATTTTGAACTTGAAGAAGAAAATCTTTTTGCGACTTTATTTATTTATCCGAAAACTTCTTGAATATCTGCGTGTGTATGGCTCCCCGACGACCTAACTTGAAAAACATAGAACCCATTAGGCAAGTTATGTCGTGGACCATGAATCATGCTTTTTTGGCCATATGGTGGTAGTTTGGTGGCGAGGGGTGTCCCCTTCGACTTACGACCGGCGAAGGTTGTTCGGTGGGGAGGGGCGTGGCCACTTCGACTTACGGCCGACGAAGGTCGTTCGGTGGGGAGGGGCATGGACACTTCGACTTACGGCCGACGAAGGTCCTTCGGTGGCGAGGGGTGCGGCCCCTTCAACTTAGTCGTTACGACTGATGTCAAAAAACGATCTACTTTGCACTCATAATGAACATGTGTAGGATAAAAGCTGAACGATCGACTTACCCTTTTGGTACAATCATTGGTAATACTCTCGTGGATGTTCCGCGCTCTAAGGATGAGGAAGTGCTCTACCCTTCAAAGTAGAGAGTAGGTCGGTGGTTAGACCGAGGGAGTCGATCACTGTGTGTGGCCCCTTCCTTCTTGCGCCGAGCTTTTCCTACTCGAGGATCTTTGGGGTGAAAACGGCCTAGTGCAGCACCAAGTCTCCCATACAGAAATTGCGTCCGCGAACTTTCGAGTTGAAGAAGTGTGCCATGTGCCCCTTCTGTTCGACGAGGATCGCCAACACACATTCATGAACCTCGTCCCCCAGTTGTAGGCTGAGTTCGAGGCGGTCTCTCATTGACCTTGATGGTGAATGGTTTTGGCAGACCCTTAGGGCTTAGATCTATGTCCGTCCTACTTCGGACTGACAAAAGAGGAAAAATATGCACAACGGAAAAATCATAAACATGCTAAACATTTTAGCGAACCCTAAGGCAAGCCAGAACCTCGCCAAGAACTATGCCAACTTGGAGTGGATTTGACCACCCCAAGAGGGATTTAACCTACTACGACATTATTAAAATTATTCTAAAAGCTACTAAATAACATACCCAAAATTTTGGCCCTAGGGCAGGCAAGATGTACCGCACCAGCTTCTTGCGCTCCTTTTAGCCAAGCCGCCTCGTGCGTTCGAACCGATCTACCCGAGCCGCCTCCGAGCCGATCACTTGTCGAAGAAAGTTTCACTTGAGCAGACCCGCGTCTTAGACGTCTGGATCCAATCCAAACCTCCTTGTAGTCTTGCTAGGACCCGACGGGAGGATATGAAGAGAAAGAGGAGAGGAATTTAAGTTCACGATCGAGCGTGCTCAAAAATCAGGAGCTTCTCGAATCGATCGCTTGGTGTGTTTTTCAACGAAGAGAGTGCACCCTATTTATATAAGGAGTCGGCTCCTCTCTTTTTGTCACGAGCAATGTGGGACAAATCCAAAATAAAAGAGAATTAATTTGAGTTAATGAAGTTAGTAAGCCTTTCACAAAATCCAACTTCAACCAATTAATTCTCCCTCACCATTGAGCTTTAGAGACGATACCATATATCATTTCGAATGGCTTTGAATGGTGAACACGTAGGAACGAATGGCGATGAATTCCGACTTCGTTTGACCCCTCAAACAATTGCCCAAAGATGGGCAAAAAGTCAATTTTCGTACCAGTCAAAAAGGGTTTCAAAAACCTAATTAAAACTTAAGTTGTGGGTGTGCCCGCCAAGGCATATGGGCGTGCCCGCATTGGGCACACCCGGGGCGGGTGCACAGCCCGCTGAACAGCGGGCGCCCCCGCTAGTACAGCGGGCTGTGCCCGCTGAACAGCAGGCCGCGCCTGCTGAAACAGCGGGCGTGCGGCCCACGGGTTCAGCGAGCTGTGCCCGCTGGACTCAGTGGGCCGCACCCACTGGTTCAGCAGGTCGCGCCCTTTCTCCTTGAGGGTGGACCCGCTTGCCCAAGTGGGTCTAACCCACTCTTGCCTTTTGACTGTTTTTGCGTTCCTGGGATCGTTTGAGCTCCGTTTTCGACGCGGTTTGAACCTGCGATTAGACCGGGTCGATCTCGTCATCCAGGTAACCTTTCCGATGCGTCTATTCCTATTAAATATAGTCGTAAATAATTTAGAAACATTTAATCTGGTTTGCATCATATGCAAAAATTGTCCACAATAAAATTGAACTCGCAACTAACTTGTGAACTTAACATTCCATTTCATCGAATGAATTCCTCTTAGCATTCTTCCTATTACTAAGACGTGGATACTACTCTGTGTGAGACCCTACAGCCTGACCCTACTATATGTTGGGACTCGAAACCCCTAGACGACGGTAACCACGAGCAGCAGGCATCGTCCCTGTTTCAGAATCATACTTATGTGATCGACCCAAGGACGAACATCGTTGGGATCACTCTGACTGTGTCGGTGATGAATTCTGTAGTTTTAGTCTCTTCGTCAAGACTGTGTCTCTGCATGGCCTAGCGTATGGTTTACCGTCAACCCCAATAGCCAGCATTGGTCAGTGTACAGCGGTCTTTGTTGTATTTACATTGTACATCCTACAACGCACCCCGGTCGAGGATTAACACAAAGACCGTACTGATCCAGTGACACCAACTTCCCTTTAACGGAAGAAACAAATCACATCTCAGTCATCTACTTCCCTCATGAGCTTCAGGTGTCACCCAACCTAAGATCTTTCAGCAGGCTGAGCCTCGAAGCTAGATCATAGATCTAAGTGACACTATCCATTCACAGGTTCGTACTGATGACTTCAGGTCTTAAGGACCAACTAGCCTATCATCACTCTAGAGTTATTATTGACAGTCTAGTTAAAGCTTAACCATTTAATAACTCTAAGTTGGTCGTTCAGTGAACTCATTCTCTAATGAGCACCTGTGTCTCGTCTCCGACTTCACCAAGTCGAATGACTATGAGATCATCATTACCCTATGGTAAGACAAAGACACCATGGTCTAACCGACGTGTCGATATCCTATTCTCGACACATCTATAACCATGAACCGTTTATGACTTAAGTATCTAATCGGTCACCAACTTCTAATAATCGAGATCTATATCTGGATACGTAATGACCTGACTATAAGTCTAAGGAAATTATCTAAGTATTAGATTCTACGAATTTATACTTAAGATAATTGATACCATATAATTATCTGAACGAGATGATTATCTAAGGATAAATGCCTCAAGGGCATACGTATTCCTACATCTCCCACTTGCACTTAGGCTATTTATCTCGGTATCTCATACCGCTATATCATATCAGTCACACTGGACATTTACATGTCAAATCTAAGAATGGATCCGCTAACGTGTATTTATATTGCTTTTTAATGGAGTCTAAAATATACATCACTTGATCACACCAGGTTGATCCTTCGAAATGTATTTGGATAATATCCAACAATTTTCCCTTTTATATGGCTAACAATTTAGCTCATACAATATGATGTAGTCTTAGTCGTTTCTAAAAGTCAGTCATGGCTCATTCCAACTGTTTTTGTGTTAATTATGTCTGGTACATAAGTGACACCATAAGTCTCTATATGCTTGACACAATCAAAACTATTTTGATTTAATGTCGCATATAGACGATTTAATAAGCTGGAAACCTTTTACTTAGTCCGAGACGGAACTAAGTTATATGCCAGCTCCCACTGACTTTGAGAACTATCTGGTTAAACACTTCGACTTAAATATCTAAATCATATTTAGAATATTTATTAAGTATAACCATTTTAGAAGTGCTGAATAGGAACATACCAGTGTCAGGTGGGTTTGACGAATGAGTCATATTAAGACCCGATTATATGAGTCTTGATGCTGATACTCAGTCAAAACATCTTACAGTGCACTTTCCTTCTACTACATTTAATCCTTTTCTTATAAAGTATCAAATGTAATTTGATTAAGAATTAATCTTAACTTGCGTGTAATTTGGATCATATCCAATTATACACTCCTGGAACCTATATTTAACTTTAGATTGACTATAATATATCGTCAACTTCAAAACAATCAAATTGAATCAGAAGCTTCGCATGACAACTCAAGGATTTATGCATACCAACACAGATAGCCATATCCATAACAATCAGCCACTCAAGACAAATTCTAATTTTAACAAAGCACATTTTCCAAGATATCATTCAACAATGGATTCATACAACTGAATCAGACTTTGTTTATCAAAATATAAACTTTGAGTGATTAACACTCAATCATTGTTTTAAACTAAGAATCGATATATTTTATTCAAAATAAGAAAAATATCAATCGCTTCATCTTCATATCTTCCGAAGTCCTTGTACGGTCCCAACAGCAACGATTACTCCGATGTCGACCATCCATGGAACTTCTTCCATCCTCTGCTTCGCTATCAGCCACATGTATACAATACACAGATGTCTTAGTATTTTATACCATGTAACAAAGCATTTATGGAAATTTTATGCTTTTATTAAAAGGAATTTTTGTAGTGAGGTAGAGGCATCAGTATGCCCATTTTTCTTTTCTACAAGGTACACCTTGCAGTTCCTCTTCCAGTGGCCTATCTTGTGGCAGTGAAAGCACTCGGATTTCGACAGGGCCCCCTTCGTCTTCTTCCTCTTCTTCATCTTGGCTGGTTATGGGACCTACCTCTTCTTACCTTTGCCTTTCCGCTGGTCTGAAGAAGCAGAGCCAACACCCAACACGGCCGGTTTCTTCTCGATTTCCTCATACTGCCTCAGCATGTTGACGAGACCAGGAAGATCCGTTTCATTACTGTTCATGATGAAACCAGTAATGAATTGGTTGAAGGCCGTGGTTAAAGATTTCTGCATAATGTCCACGGTCATCTCATTGTCGAGGATAAAACCCAACTGGACAGCATCTTCCACGTACCCTATCATCTTAATGACATGATCTTGTACGGGGCCTGTCTCCATCTTAGTGCCCCAGAGGTTGCTCGTGGCTTCAAACTTGGCAGCTCTTGACCGCTTGCCGTACAACTCCTCTGCATTCAGAAGCATGCTTTGAACATCCAAATGTTCATGCTTCCTTTGCAGGTCATTGTTCATTGAAGCCAGAGTAAGGCACCTGGCCTTCTCGGCATCCCTCTGGTACAGCTTATAGGCTTCCTTTTGTTCATGGGTTGCATCTTTGTCAGGCTTCTCCAGAGAGTCCTCGAACAACACGTATCATGTCCCAGTTACTGATAGGACTAACTTAATATTCCTTAACCAATCTTTATAGTTGGTCCTGTCAAGCACGTTCTTTTCAATCATGTACTTAAGACCCGAATCTATTCTGCATTTAAATAGATATTTAATTAGCATATGTTCGTTGTATAGTTTAAATGGTTTTTATTAAACTATATTCTCCTACTAATTTTAAGGATTAAAGACACAATAATAAACAATTTATTATTTTAAAATATTTGTGGGAGAGGGATCCGACTACCCCGAGTCAGACAACCTTGAGTGTAGCTCAACAAGTTGTCCGACTCTGCAGTCGGTAGACGGACTCTTCATTAATTATATAAAATGTGATTCCCTATGAGTTTTACCCCTAGTCATTTGTGATCATGAGTGTTCTCTTCCAAATCACAATGACTAGCCTAGTCGGACCCTTGTTTTCTCGTCCAGCCTGACTTACGCCGCCGCTCAGTGTATGCACGACACGTCGGTTTGGGTCAGTACTAAACTTGTTGAGTATTTGTGTTTCATACCAATCTTATTTTGATGATGATCACAACATTATGTTGTTGCTAATGAATCTCATGTTTTAGTCTCTCAGTTTATTTCAAGGATATCTTTCTTGGAGACTAATCACTTGGTGTAAGGATGGACATCATGTGAAGAAGGGCCAAAGTTTGGACTCAAGGAGTGCCAAAGCTTAGGGATGGTGGAGAGCATTCAAGGCATCAAGATTGAAGTCTTAGACTCTTAAGAAAGCATTGTAATCCATGTAATTTACTTTATTACTTTCTCTCTCTTTTGAGTCTAGGTTATTGTAATGCCTTGCTAGATGGTTTATTTTTCATGCATATGCATTTAACCATCATAGTGAACCTTAGGATTATCACAGAATCCAACCCAATAGGTTCACTCCGTCCAAAGACTCATTTGGAGTCTCTGGCTTTCCATCAGTCGCCTGTTGAGGGAAACACAGCCGACTGGGTGATTTCCAGTCGTCTGTAGATCCTTCTACAGTCGCCTGATATGCACAGCTTAAGTCAACATTTCAATTGACTCAAACTTGAGCTTTACGCACAGTCGCCTGACGATCAGTTTACAGTCGCCTAGGAATTGGCCAACAGTCGCCTGTATAGCGTAAGTGCAATCTCTGCATCTCTGTCTTCTCTCCATATTATACAGTAGTCGACTGATATAGAATGTACAGTCGCCTGACTAATTGACAAACGACTATAGTATTAACATCAGTCGCCTGTGCGAAGAATTGGAGAAAGAGTGCAGCTCTATGTTTCGTTCCATCCCCTGAAGCAGTCGTCTACTGAAGGTTTTACATGCGCCTGTCCTGTTTGTCAGTCGACTGTGTTGTCTTCTTCAGTCGACTGTCTTGGCTCAGATTATAGCCGTTGGATATTTTCTAGCCGTTGATCAGTCGACTGTCTTTTGATCAACAGTCGAATGTTCCTGTCGTTTTCACCCAGTTTCTAGCCATTGCAGATCTGTTCGTTTGGCTGTTTCTTTGGGTTTTTGGGCTTGATATAGAATTCCTATATATATGAGTGTGCTGCCATCACTTGAGAACTCTTGACAACACTTGATAACTCTTGACTCTATAGAAAATCTCAAGAGATCAATAAGCAACTCTCAAGCTCCCTCATTTCCCTCTATTGAGCACTCATCTTTCTTCATGCATTGAAGTCCAGCTCAAGGGAAATCATCCAAGTGCTCTCAAGCATATTCCAACACTTGGAGACCCTCTTCCATGTCTTGCATTCATTCATGAGTAAGCATCTCAAGGCATAGGTAAGAGTATTTACTTTACTTGGTGTAATTTGTCTTCCTATTTCTCTTTGTGGGATTAGGATACTCTCTTTGTGGGAGTTTCTCTCTTTGTGGGAGGTTGTCTCTTTGTGGGACTAGGGAATTCTCTTTGTGGGAATTAACTCTCTTTGTGGGAGTTCTTGTGTCCTAGTGTAGGGCTAACCCTAATTCTCTGAGTGGGAGTTAGTGATTCTCTGTGTGGGAGTCTTGATCCTCGTGTAGGATTGGTTGGGTCCTTGTGTAGGGCATAAATCCTCTTTGTGGGGTATCTCCTTGTGAGATTTGTATTCACTTCTCTGTGTGGGATTATAGTGAATTTTGGTGTGGCTGGATGTACCTAAGTTTGGAGAACCAGGATAAAACTTTGTGTTTGCGTTTGGATTGATTGTGCCTTTTAATTCCTCTTGCATTTATAATTCCGCATTTGTAAGTTAAATTTTAATTGGACAATTTTATTGCCATTACACTATTCACCCCCCTCTAGTGTGTGTTATTAGTATTGCAAGGGTTAGACGATCCCTACAATTGGTATCAGAGCGAGGTTAAAGCATACTGCAATGATGGCATTCAACACTACATCCGCGCCTCATGAAGAAGGTCTTTCTACCGTCCGACCCCCGCTCTTCAACGGAACCAACTACCCAAGTTGGAAGATCAGAATGATGATCTACATGGAGGGTCAAGACCTATGAGACATCACGGAGGTGCCATTTGAGAATCCCACCACTCCTGCGGCGTCAAGGATAAAGGCGGAGAAGGACTCGATCAAGTTCAATGCGAGAGCTATTAATGCATTACATTGCGCTCTCTCAGCTAATGAGTTCAACCGCATCTCCATGTGCAAAACGGCAAATGATATTTGGCACACCTTGGAGATTTGTCATAAAGGGACAACGAATGTAAAGAAATCTAAACAAACTGTGTTTAGATCTAAATATGAAATGTTTAAGATGCAGGAAGGTGAAATCATTTCAGAGATGTTCACAAGGTTCATCGATATCGTGAACGCTTTGGAGGGACTCGGGAAGACGATTTCCCAAGAGGATCGTGTAGAGAAGATCCTTGATTCTCTCACACCTCGTTAGGAGTCAACGGCCAACAGAATTTTAGAGTCGTATGGCACGTCCAAATATACCGTTGAGGAATGCATTGGAAATCTCATGGCATATGAAGTAAAGCTTCAACACAAGAAGGAGATTCAACCAACAAAGCCCGAGAAGCTAGAGAAGCAAAAAGGGGGTTGCATTCCATGCCAAGGAGGAGCCAATCAAGTGGAGGAGGAAATTCCATCGAGAAGCTCCAAGTGAAGAAGATGAGCAAGAAGATGCAAGTGGAGAAGAAATTGAGGAGCTTGCCGAGCAATTCAAAGCATTCCTCAAATGCAAGCAAGGTAAGTCTTTGTCAAAGTTTGCGTCCAATTCTAACAAGGTTCCTATTTGTTACACTTGCAGTGGGAAAGGTCACTTGTCCACCGAATGCCCTTCCAAACCCAACAAAGAAACTTACAAGGGTAAAGGGAAGAAGCATTGGAAAGGAAGGTCCAAGTCCAAAAATCACAAGAAGGGACTTGTCGGGACCTTTGATGATTCGAGTGAGGACACTTCGAGTAACGAAGAAGAGGATACAAAGGAGGATGCTCACGCATGCTTTGTAGCCATTGATGGTCCTACACCAATCCCCTCCGGATTAAATGAAGAAGAGTTGGATGCTTGGCTTGACGCATACAATTCCTATGAGGATTTGTGCCTCATGGCTACGGAGGAGAAGTCGTCATCAAGCTCTTGCAAGGATGATGATGATGTTGTTGAGATCGAGGAGGAAAAGATCTCATACGAGGAGCTTAAGATCAATTTTGACTTGGTCTCTGAAAAGGCTAGTAAGTGCATCAACTCTTACAATAGATTAAAAGAAAAATATAAGATCGCTAAGAGTAGATTGCATGAGCTAGATATTGAGTGTAATTCATAATGAAAAGCATGTTTATGACACTTGTGAGAGAGACACACTTCTCTCTCAAGTTAAGGAATTGAGCCTTTCTAATGAAAAACTCATTGCTCAAAACCTTAGATGCTCACATTCAACAACTTACGTTGAAATGTGAAGAGGAATCCCGGAAGCTCATAAGCTTTGTGTATTCTAGGGATTCACTTCACGATTTGTTGGAAAAACAACATCCGGCAAATCATAGAGGAGGTTTGGGTTATATTCTTAATGTGGTTCCCAAACCCACCTCTAATTCCTCTTATGGTGCAAATACAAGAAATATTGCTAAAGCACCTAAGAAGAATCACCATGCTTTCTTGTACAACAAGAACACCAACAAGAAGCATGTAGATCACGGGGTAATGAGGAAGAATGAAAAATCTTCATTTTTTGCTAAGAAGCAAAATCCTCATTCTTTGCATGCTAATAAATTTGTTTCTACACCTAAGCATGCCACATCCTTCCCTCTCGCAAAGGCAAAACCCTTGCCTAGGAAATCCTTGAGATTATGGATTCCCACTAAAGTTAGTGCGCAAGAGAGAGATAGTTACATCAACTCTCTAGTTAGGGATGTGATCACCTCGTGTGATTACGTTAGGAAATCAAACTCCTCTTGGGTTTGGTTACCTAATGTTTAGGTTCCTCACACATATGCATATTGCATGGGTATTGTGCTTCTATGTTTATTTTAAGCATACCCATTGATTGTGTGTGTTTCATGATTTTGAAAAATATTTTCAAATTTATTTCTCTTCGTGAAAATGGGGACCTAAGGGTTTGTTGACATACATGCATTTTTTGATCCATGTGTATGTCGATGGGGGAGTTAATATATAATATGTTTAAATTATTTTATTTTAACTCTCATTTCGGAGGTTATTTGAGATCTTTATTCACATTTGGTTATTTTGGGTCTCAAACCAAACCTCTTGTTTATTGCCAACATGTTTCATGTTATATTTGTTTTTGGCAATATCTTTGTGTATCTTTGAAGCTTTATTTTTCCATATTTATTGCGTTGATACACTTTAGGCCCATGGCTCCATTAATTATGGTATTATATCCTAGAAGTCAAAAGTTGACCATTTCTATGATCTAGGGGGAGCATGTGATAGTGAATTGATACCCACTAAATTTTTAAATTTGGTATTATACATATCTTTCTTTTCTTGCATATTGTCATATCTTGGTTAAGATGACAAATGTGGATATTTTTGATGTCCACCTTTTTAACGATGTCAAGGGAGAGAGATATATGCATTATGTGATCATATCTATAGGGGGAGAGATATATACATATGCATATGGGGAGAGATATCTCTATAGGGAGAGATATATGGGATTAGATAAACCATTCATGTTTGCATGCTTTTATTCTTTGCAATTGGTTTATGTAATCCATGCCATTATATGTCACCATGTTTTCTTTGGTATTATGAGTATTTACCTTTGTGTAGCTCATTATGTAATTGGTACATATAAGTAGGGGGAGATCATTAGCATTGTGCTTTAATTCTTTATGATTTACATAATGTGTTTCATCATCAAAAAGGGGGAGATTGTTGAGTATTGGTGTTTCATACCAATCTTATTTTGATGATGATCACAACATTATGTTGTTGCTAATGAATCTCATGTTTTAGTCTCTCAGTTTATTTTAGGGATATCTTTCTTGGAGACTAATCACTTGGTGTAAGGATGGACATCATGTGAAGAAGGGCCAAAGTTTGGACTCAAGGAGTGCCAAAGCTTGGAGATGGTGGAGAGCATTTAAGGCATCAAGATTGAAGTCTTAGACTCTTAAGAAAGCATTGTAATCCATGTAATTTACTTTATTACTTTCTCTCTCTTTTGAGTCTAGGTTATTGTAATGCCTTGCTAGATGGTTTACTTATCATTCATATGCATTTAACCATCTTAGTGAACCTTAGGATTATCACAGAATCCAACCCAATAGGTTCACTCTGTCCAAAGACTCATTTGGAGTCTCTGGCTTTCCATCAGTCGCCTTTTGAGGGAAACACAGCCGACTGGGTGATTTCCAGTCGTCTGTAGATCCTTCTACAGTCGCCTGATATGCACAGCTTAAGTCAACATTTCAATTGACTCAAACTTGAGCTTTACGCACAGTCGCCTGACGATCAGTTTACAGTCGCCTAGGAATTGGCCAACAGTCGCCTGTATAGCTTAAGTACAATCTCTGCATCTCTGTCTTCTCTCCATATTATACAGTAGTCGACTGATGTAGAATGTACAGTCGCCTGACTAATTGACAGACGACTATAGTATTAACATCAGTCGCCTGTGCGAAGAATTGGAGAAAGAGTACAGCTCTATGTTTCGTTCCATCCCCTGAAGCAGTCGTCTGCTGAAGGTTTTACATGCGCCTGTCCTGTTTGTCAGTCGACTGGGTTGTCTTCTTCAGTCGACTGTCCTGGCTCAGATTATAGCCGTTGGATATTTTCTAGCCGTTGATCAGTCGACTTCCTTTTGATCAACAGTCGACTGTTCCTGTCGTTTTCACCCAGTTTCTAGCCGTTGCAGATCTGTTCGTTTGGCTGTTTCTTTGGGTTTTTGGGCTTGATATAGGATTCCTATATATATGAGTGTGCTGCCATCACTTGAGAACTCTTGACAACACTTGATAACTCTTGACTCTATAGAAAATCTCAAGAGATCAATAAGCAACTCTCAAGCTCCCTCATTTCCCTCTATTGAGCACTCATCTTTCTTCATGCATTGAAGTCCAGCTCAAGGGAAATCATCCAAGTGCTCTCAAGCATATTCCAACACTTGGAGACCCTCTTCCATGCCTTGCATTCATTCATGAGTAAGCATCTCAAGGTATAGGTAAGAGTATTTACTTTACTTGGTGTAATTTGTCTTCCTATTTCTCTTTGTGGGATTATGATACTCTCTTTGTGGGAGTTTCTCTCTTTGTGGGAGGTTGTCTCTTTGTGGGACTAGGGAATTTCTTTGTGGGAATTAACTCTCTTTGTGGGAGTTCTTGTGTCCTAGTGTAGGGCTAACCCTAATTCTCTGAGTGGGAGTTAGTGATTCTCTGTGTGGGAGTCTTGATCCTCGTGTAGGATTGGTTGGGTCCTTGTGTAGGGCATAAATCCCCTTTGTGGGGTATCTCCTTGTGAGATTTGTATTCACTTCTCTGTGTGGGATTATAATGAATTTTGGTGTGGCTGGATGTACTCAAGTTTGGGGAACCAGGGTAAAACTTTGTGTTTGCGTTTGGATTGATTGTGCCTTTTAATTCCTCTTGCATTTATAATTCTGCATTTGCAAGTTAAATTTTAATTGGACAATTTTATTGCCATTACACTATTCACCTCCCATCTAGTGTGTGTTGTTAGTATTGCAAGGGTTAGACGATCCCTACAAAACTTACATTAATGACTCAACTTACGCCGGCGCTCGGTGTATGCACGACACGACGGTTTGGGTTTAAGGCTAGACTACATCATTGGCTCAACTTACGTCGGCGCTCGGTGTATTCACGACACGACGGTTTGGGTCAAGTCAAGATCACGTCGTATGTATTTGAGAAGTCGGTTTCTGTAAGGTTGATATGTCGTAGCTTGAGTGTAGCTCAACAACTGGAACATGGGTCATATAGTCACCAACTCCTAAAACAAGGAGGGTTACGATTTATCTAGAACAAGATTATTATCGTATTTGACTTAGGTATAGTCGATGGACTTACACAGTCATGATTCGAATTCTTGCGGTCCAACGGACGCGGCCAGGGAATTGACTAAGCCAGGACCACTTAACCCTTAGTCTAGCTAGGGTGATCCAGCAAACTTAGCCAAGCACATTGACCGTCATCATGATCCATTGAAGGAGACTTATCAATCTTATGTTCGTCTATCAACTAAAAGCTTTTATTAACATTAATTAATCCTTATCAACTAGTGTATCCTTAAAATTCGAAATTTTATGGATTTGTTTAATAACTTTTATTAGATCCTTATCAACTATAAGGTTTGTTTGTACATCGTGCTACCCTAATCTTTATTAGAATTTTAATAAATCAATTACAACATTTTAAATGTAGTCATTTAATCAGAATTATTATTGAAACGATTAAAATAATAATCGTCTATTAAAGAGGACTACCCTAATCAGGAATTAGGTTTAAATGTTGTAAGTGTCCATTAAAACATTGCATGTCACATTTTAAAATTTATATTATAAAATTTTAAAGTGTTAATGGCTAACCTAAAGAGGTTCGTGAATACTTAGAATTATACATCATGTCCATTAACAACAACCAATTAATTTAATCGCATAAAATAAAAGGTTCAATAATGTGACATATAAAGAGAACATGCAAGCTAAAATATTTACCAAATAAATAATTAACTTGCCAATCTTAAAATTTAACATTTAAATTGAAAGATATGGTTTTAAAAACTTGAAACGTTTTATCTCATAAAAAATAGGTTTCATAAAGATTATCAAATAATTTTTAATTATAAACCTAAGCATTTAAAATCATTAAAACATTTTAGAATGCTTACTAAAAGTATTTTATCTCATAAAATGATTTTAAAAGCATTTAATCACAATAGGCTAATCATAAACTTTATCACATAAAATTTAAAAAAAGTCTCATAAAACATTTTTAAGATTACATTATCGCATTAAACAATCTTCAAAACTTTTTGTAATCATAATAAAACAAATTTTAATAACATCTCTTTGAATTAAAAAATTTCTTAAGAATACATACACTTTAAAACATTTTAAAACAATTTTTAAAAATGTTGAAACTAATTTTTAACATTATCAGATAAGGTTAAAAAATCTATATGTTTAAAAGTAAGCAATTAAAAAATTTTAAAATAACGTCGCCTGCTAAAGATCAAGCAAACCAATAGCTCCGATACCACTGAAGAGTTTTGGCAGACCCTTAGGGCTCATATCTGTGTCGATCCTACGTCGGACTGACAACAGAGGAAAAATATGCACAGCAAAAAAACATAAACATGCTAAACATTTTAGCGAACTCTAAGGCGAGCCAGAACCTCGCCAAGAACTATGCCAACTTGGAGTGGATCTGACCACCCCAAGAGGGATCTAGCCTATTGCGACATTATTAAAATTATTCTAAAAGCTACTAAATAACATACGCGGAATCTTGGCCCTGGGGCAGGCAAGATGTACCGCACCAGCTTCTTACGCTCCTTGTAGCCGAGCCGCCTCGCGCCTTCAAACCGATCTACCCGAGCCGCCTCCGAGCCGATCACTTGTCGAAGAACGTTTCACTTGAGCAGACCCGCGTCTTAGACGTTTGGATCCAATCCAAACCTCCTCGTAGTCTTGCTAGGACCCGACGGGAGGATAAGAAGAGAAAGAGGAGAGGAATTTAAATTCACGATCGAGCGTGCTCAAAAATCAGGAGCTTCTCGAATCGATCACTTGGTGTGTTTTTCAACGAAGAGAGTGCATCTCTATTTATATATGGAGTTGGATCCTCTCATTTTGTCACGAGCAATATGGGAGAAATCCAAAATAAAAGAGAATTAAGTTGAGTCAATGAAGTTAGTAAGCCTTTCAAAAAATCCAACTTCAACCAATTAATTCTCCCTCACCATTGAGCTTTAGAGACGATACAATATATCATTTCGAAGGGCTTCGAATGGTGAACATGTAGGAACGAATGACGACGAATTCCGACTTCGTTTGACCCTCAAAGTCAATTTTCGTAGCCGTTAAAAAGGGTTTCAAAAACCCTAATTAAAACTTAAATTGCGGGTGTGGCCACTAAGATTAGCGGGCGCGCCCGCCAAGGCATATGGGCATGCCCGCTGAAACCAGCGGGTGTGCAGCCTGCGGGTTCAGCGGGTCGCGCCCTTTCTCCTTGCGGGTGGACCCGCCTGCCCAAGTGGGTCTAACACACTCTTGCCTTTTGACTGTTTTTGCGTTCCTGGGCTCGTTTGAGCTCCGTTTTCGATGCGGTTTGAACCTGCGATTAGAGCAGGACGATCCCATCATCCAGGTAACCTTTTCGACGCGTCTATTCCTATTAAATATAGTCGTAAACAATTTATGAAATATTTAATCTGGTTTGCATCATAGGCAAAAATTATCCCCTATAAAATTGAACTCGCAACTAACTTGTGAACTTAAAATTTCATTTCATCGAATGAATTGCTCTTAACGTTCTTCCTATTACTAAGACGTGGATACTACTCGGTGTGAGACCCTACATCCTGACCCTACTACATGTTTGGGCTCGAAACCCCTAGACGACGGTAACCACGAGCAGCAGGCGTTGTCACTGTTTCAGAATCATACTTAAGTGATCGACCCAATGATGAACGTCATTGGGATCACTCTGACTGTGTCGGTGATGAATTCTGTAGTTTTAGTCATTTCGTCAAGACTGTGTCTCTGCATGGACTAGGGTATGATTTACAGTCAACCCCAATAGCCAACATTGGTCAGTATATAGCGGTCTTTGTTGTATTTACATTGTACATCCTACAACGCACCCCGGTTGAGGATTAAGACAAAGACCGTACTGATCCAGTGACACCAACTTCCCTTTAACAGAAGAGACGAATCCCATCTCAGTCATCTACTTCCCTCGTGAGCTTCAGGTGTCACCCAACCTAAGATCTTTCAGCAGGCCGAGCCTCGAAGCTAGATCATAGATCTAAGTGACACTATCCATTCACAGGTTCGTACTGATGACTTCAGGTCTTAAGGACCAACTAGCGTATCATCACTCTAAAGTTATTATTGACAGTCTAGTTAAAGCTTAACCATTTAATAACTCTAAGTTGGTTGTTCAGTGAACTCATTCTCTAATGAGCACATGTGTCTCGTCTCCGACTTTGCCAAGTCAAATGACTATGAGATCTTTATTACCCTAAGGTAAGACAAAGACACAATGGTCTAACCGACATGTCGATATCCTATTTTCGACACATCTATGACCATGAACTGTTTAAGACTTAAGTATCTAATCGGTCACTAACTTCTCATAATCGAGATCTATATCTGGATACGTAGTGACCTGACTATAAGTCAAAGGAAATTATCTAAGTATTAGATTCTACGAATTTATACTTAGGATAATTGATACCATATAATTATCTGAACGAGATAATTATCTAAGGATAAATGCCTCAAGGGTATACGTCTTCCTTCAGATGGGGACGATGGCCTTGCATCCGTAGGCCAGCGTGAAGTGTGTTTCCTCTGTCGAGGTTTCGTGGGTCGTCCTGTATGACCATAACATACCGGGGACCTCGTCCAACCAAGTTTCTTCGAGCCTGGCTATTCTTTTCCACAGGGGCTTAAGGATGCTTTGGTTGGCGTACTCTATCGAGCAGTTCGACTGGGGATGAGCGACAGAGGCGAAGTACAGCCTGATCCTCAGCTCTGCGTAGAAGTCTCTGAAGCCAGTGCTGTCGAGTAGTGTCCCTTTGCCTATTACTGTTTATTATAGGATGCTGGGGTGTCTGGCGACGGACTCACAGACGAAGCTTCGAGCCCCCCTACAGGTGGTTCGGGATAAGGGCTCCATCTCAACCCACTTGATGAAACAGCCGATTGCCACTATCAGGTTCTGTTTACCACTCGTTGATTTGAATGGTTCAAGGAGTCCCAGCCTCCATTTGGTGGAGGGAACTTTGATCGAGTTCGACGACATCTTTGAACTTCGTTGGCCAAAAATAACCTCGTTTTACGGCCCTTAAGGCTACAGACTTTCTTCTGTAATGGTTCCCACAATCGCCCTTGTGGATCTTTCGGATCACGTAGTGTGCTTCCTGTGGGGGCTAAGCATTTAAAGTGGGGGAATAAGGTCATACCTGGTTCATCGTCCTATACAATAAACCCATTGCTTGGCTTTTCCCTGGTGTTTTGGGTTGCGGACGATGTATGCTTTGACTGGACATCAGCTTGATGACTCTTTGACCTTGGTACGTGATGAACTCCCGCACATACGAATGTGGCGAGCTCTGCTTTGGCCATTTGCACGCAACTCTATATTGAGTCATCGCAGGTCTCGAACGCCTCGTTTAGTTGATGAGCGACGAGACTGGAGTCGCTGAATCGTTAGACTACTCCTTGCCCCCAGGGTTCGAGCCAGTCGGAGTTCGTTGATGGCCGACTCATGGTCCGCCCCATCGTTGGTGGTTCGAAAATCAAAGCGGAGGGCGTATTCGAATATGTCGCCCCCGAAGGTTTGGACGATTATTCTGGCCCCGCTCCCAGCTTGTGTGGACGAATTGTCGACTTGTACAATCCAGGTTCCCTCTTGCCCTTCCCACCCCCTCGGGGGTCTGGAATTTTATCATCTGTTGGGAGGTCGAGACCACCGCTTCTATGGCATTCAGCAGCGGTCTTCTGATGATCCCGTTGTACGCAAAGTTGATCTTTACCACCATAAAGTTGGTTAGGCGAGTGATTTGTTAAGGATATGTACCAAGGGTCATCGGTAAGGTGATGATGCCTACTATCGGGGCGGGGTTCCCGGTGAACCCCACCAAGTGTCCTAAGCAAGGCGTCAACTCTTCGGACGATTTTTTTCATCCTCTCCAGCGTAGTGAAGAGGAGTATGTCGCCCGAGCTTCTGGTGTCAACAAGCAAACCTTTCACGGTGATCTCTCTGATCGTGGCCGTGATAACCACGACATCATCATGCGGTAGCTCCACCCCTTTCAGATTTTCGTCCGAGAAGGAGATAGGAGGCATTGAGTATCTGGGGCGCTTTCGCCCCACGGAAACTGTCATTAATCTCCCAGCGTAGGAACTTTGGGGAGAGGTTGATAGCTCCGGGTGCGGGGGACCTCACATTATCATGTTTGTGATCCCGACACTGGGGGATCCTGCAGCAACCTCAGAGGATGTGGTTAGGTGAGTCGGTATATTCGAGTGGTTCGTCGATGGGGATTGT
The DNA here is from genome assembly GCA_030789695.1 of Scilla litardierei. Lineage (NCBI taxonomy): Eukaryota > Viridiplantae > Streptophyta > Magnoliopsida > Asparagales > Asparagaceae > Scilla > Scilla litardierei. The sequence continues at coordinate 559,443,981 of CM061142.1, forward strand.
CGACTCGTGGTTTCCCACAGACGGTGCCAAACTGTTAAGGCCAAAATTGACTGGCACAGTTGTCAAGCTGACAGAGACTCGAAGCGCTGAGCTGGAGCCTAGTCAGCCTTAGGAGTGGGACCCTCGGTTAGAAGAACCGGGGTCGGTCGTTGGTGGTTGATGATGGTACGACCGTTGATCGACCTAAGAACGACCATCGATTTGATCGTTCGAGGTTGTTTTACAGATTTGTGGGCCCCACAATGGGGCCCACTTTCTGGGTACAGGCGCAGGCAGTGCAAACGGGTTGGGAGCCCGCCTGCATGTGCTGGCAGGCCCCAGCCTGCCTAGGCTCGTGCCCGCTTGGGCAGGCGCAGGCGCCCGCCCGCCTGCCTAACGGGCTGGGCGCCCGCGAGTGCGAGCGCGAGCGCCTGCCCACTCGGGCGGGCACGTGCATTGCATGTGCCTGCCTAAGATGGCATGGGTCTACCCATGGGTTGGGCGCTCCCGACCCGCAGCGGGCGCACCGACCCGTAATGCTCTATAAGGGCTTTTCCCTTGTTTTGGCCTAATCTTCACGTTTGGAGTCCGATTTGCGATCCGTTTGAACTTGCAATTAGACCGAGACGTTCCCATCATCCAGGTAACCTTTTCTATGCATTTATTATATTAAATATGCTCGTAAAATTTTTACTACATATTTATATCTATTTTGCATCTTATGCAAAATTCCTACATCCTTAATTTTAAAATCCATTTGCATCAAATACAAATGAACTAAGGGCATACATCCCTCAACATCTCCTACTTACACTCAGGATCATTTATCCCGAATTCAGAAGCTATCTGCAAACTCTTTGTAGTTTTCCGTCTCTTGCATCAAATGCATTTTCTCCCTAATTTCTACTAATTACTTGACAATGGTCTCACTTTGTATGAGACCCTATAGCCTGACCCTACTACAGGTGGGGCTCGAAAGCCCAGACGATAGTGACCACGAGTAGCATGTGCCATCCCTATTTCGGTATCATAATTATGTGTTTAACTCATCGACATGAGTATTGTCAGGACCACCCTGTCTGTGTCCGTGATGATAACACAGTTTTAGTCTCTTCGTCAAAACTATGTCGCGTAGTCAAGCTTAGGGTATGGTCAATTGTCAACCCTACTAGCTTGAACTTGGTTAGTCTCCATCGATCTTTAGTCAAATAATATTGGGCTTCTTCTAACATACTCTGGCCAAAGTTTTCACTAAAGATCGAACTAACACTGCGACACTAACTCCCAATTGACGGGAGAGGCGAATCCTCTCTTGGTCATTACTCTCCTCGCACGTTTCAAGTGTCACCCAACCAAAGGCCTTTCACCGGGGCTTTTCCGAGGCTATATCAGTGATCTAAGTGACACCATTCATACAAAGGTTCGTACAATGACCTCAAGTCAAAAGACCAACTTGTCTACCATCACTAAGAGTTATCATTGAGAGATTGGTCAATATTAACAATATGATAACTCTCGTTGGGTCGTTCAGTGAACTCATTCTCTAATAAACACATGTGTCTCATATCCGACTTTGCCAAGTCGAACGACCATAAGATCATCGTCACCACTCCATGGTGAAGACTAAGACACATCGGATATCTATTTCTCGAAACATCTACAACCACGAATGTTTTCAGACCTATGATACAATCGGGCAAACACTTCTCCATGATCGAGATCTCCATCTTGATACATGTTTGACCTCGCATTAAGTCTTAGGACTATACCTAAGTTCTAATGAAGACTACATTATTATTAACTTAGGTAAATTCTTACCAAACAGCTTACTGTTATTTTGACCAAGACATTTGTATACATACATAGAGATAAATTGCCTCGAGGGCAAACCCATCTTGCTACATCTCCCACTTGCACTCAAGCCCATTTATCCCGATATCTGATACCGCATTTACACATAAGTATTTCTAGACTTCATGTAGTAGAGCCTTCGTGAGTAGATCTGCTAAACCGTCTACTATATAGACTTAAGGGGTTTATATGTTCATTTTAGATCACACAGTTGAATCTCATCCACATAATTTCCTTGGTCCCTTGGAATCCGTAATATATGTCTTGCCTGGATCTCATCCAGCTCATTATATATTACAAGAATAATCCAAATTAGTTACTAGTCATTTAGACGATTCATAATCATTTCCGATAAAGTGTCAAACTCTTTGACCACTTTGTCAAAACATATGTTCCGGCTCCTTGATGCCTCGCGTATTTTTTATTCACTCCCACTGACCTTGAAAACTCTTTGGCTAATTCATATAAGTTCGTACTTCTAAATCATATTTAGAAAACAGACTATATATGCATACACTAGTTTTCATGGTCAGTATGAGCATTTATATCGAGTCTGATCCGAACATATCTATACACAGTTGTTGGAGAAAAAATTTCATCATAATCCGTTTATATGAGTTCCAATGATAACTATTCTCAACCAGCATAACTTGTACTTCACTATTTTCCATCATCACTAATCTTCTGTCTTAAAGATTCACTTGCAGCCAAAGGAACACTTCCATGGGCACGTCTTCTAAGGTCCATAACTTATTTACGTGCAAGGACCCTTTTTCGGATTGCATCAAGCCATTCCTCAGAGTCACTACTCCGAATGGAATCTTGGAAGTTGTCTAGGCCATCATCAACTATGATGTTTTACTCGACTCTTTCGTCTCACGAGGCTTGAGTAATCTTGTGACTTCCTAACGATTAATTTAAAGAATATCATATTGGTAAAGTCCTTACAGAACCTTATCAAGAACTTACGCACTATTTGTCTAGGGCTTAACCCATAAGGAGGATTATGAGTCATTTGTCATGTATCGCACCATGTCTAAAGAGTGCGATCCATGCTTTCCAACACATCTATGTGTTAAGAGACTTGACCTGAGAGAAAATCTCATTTTCTTTTAATTACACACGATTTACATAGCTAAGTATTATTCTCTTCGATCTGATCGAAGTAGTTCAAATACTTCTATCATTGTGTTATATAGTTTATCAGACTTGTGTTTCATCAAGAAAACATCTCGTAATAAAATAAGTATAACATATCTAGGCTAATTTAGACTTGGGTCTGAATACATACGTATATACAAGACCATGAGTTCTCCAACTCATTCGCCCACTGTTTTACAGAAGGTGTTTGTCCATTATACCTTTGAGACAAGACTTACAAGTGTCTTTCGACTCTTAATACGAGAGATCAAAACTCTCTTTATATGACTTGTCAATTCTATTCTCATCGGTACGTCCTAGTCTATTTTTCCATAAATAAAGTTTCTATAACTTGTGTATTTGTGTATTAATATTTAATATAATATCGTCATACAAAATATTCACACTAAAACATTGCTTCAAAAGCAAAGTGACGACATTCGCCAAAATGTGTTCTCTTTTGTATAACAATTATCCTGAAATCGTGACATCAAATGTCATATTTTCAGTTCCTCCTACTTTTGCCTTTTCTTATCATAGTCAAAACTTTCTTTCTCAAACAACTTTCCTTATTGCCTTCTCTGTTCTAAATCACATTTAGACAATACTTTTTCCAACAAAAATATTAGCTGTGCAAGCACCTCATGTATCCAAACACTTGAGCTTTACAACCTTTAGTTGACTCAACAAGTTGATTGACTCAAGATCTGATTTGGATACATGGTCTTGCACCGCTCATGCACTCATCTTCAAGTCAAACAGTTTTGATCGAAGTTTCGAATTTTTCGGATCGAAACTGTTTTCCATAAAACCTTAAGTTGACTCAATAAATTGTAAGAAGAAACTTGCTTTGAACATCAGTAAGTTCAAGCTGCCCCTCATAGAGGCGAGTAACAAGTAGCGTGCTTTTATTTTGTTGGACATAAAGCTTAAGAAAATCATTGTCCATAAGCTTGTGCTTGGAAGGACACTTTAAGGTCAGTGAGAACCTGGTTTAGACTATCAAACTTGATTTTGAGTTGATATTTCTTAAACAATCATTTTGACCCGTTATGTCACGTTTCGCTTCCCAAGTATGGAAGGCGAGACACGAAGAGGTCCGCTTAGACTGAAGCTGTGAAGCAACGGTCTGATAAGCGTCTGTGTGTGCATCCATTCGCAGATTCTTGCATTTCAATGAAACAACAATGATAATAATTAGAACGCATGCAATAATAACCAACATTCCAGCAACATCCAATCTTATTCCAAACATCCATAGATAAAGTCATAAAATAAGGTACAAGAGTCTTAAAATGAAAGGCCCCAAGCATGTCCAAAACTAAAACATACATAAGGTGCTACGCACCGAAAAAAAAAACCTAACAACAACAACTAGGAAAACAAACAGTAACTAAGAAAAGCTTCCAGATGAGACTAAGATAGGTTTGCGGTATCCTCGAACTGAACCTCAGCAGAAGCCTCAAGCTCGACGTCAGCAAACTGGTCGTCCTTAGCAACAACCTCAGACTTAAAGCCTAATATGCGACACCCAAAGAGAAAAGGACGCATGTCAGCAAAAATCTCCAAAAGTAAAAAAAGATCTAGACTTTTGTGCAAGGGAACATAAAAGTAATGAATACAATGAGCAGTTAAGATATGATGACATGGCATAATATTTAATGAATGCAGCAATTAAAATGAACATGATATTTAACATGCATGTCATGTCGTAGAAAAAAGCTACTAAACATTATTCACGATTTCACGATTTTACGAAAAACATGCATTCACGATGTGCATATAGTTTACGCCTTTCAGCTGAAGTTGCTGTACGGGCACACTTCTACGCTGAGTGATCGCTTAACCCTACCCCTCAATGTGTGTCTAAATTGGTGCTCAGCTTCTGGATCACGAGCCAGGAAGTGTTCTTTATTTGGCATATGGATGCACCTAGCCTCATGATATGCTATAGGAGTCAGAATCATACTCGCCGCAGCATACATTTCATTTGTAACGTGTGATACACATTCATGATAAGACATTCAAATGCATGAAATGACATGCGATATGCAACATGATAGTATAAAAGCAGTTACTGGATGCGTACAGTTTATCAAAATTAAACGTGACATGTGATATGCATGAACATGACAAGGGTGTCGGATCTAGCTTCCTTGTCAAGCGAGATCAAGCATGGGTGCTAGATCAAGCATGGTGTCTAGGTGACTATCATTTCACTGCCTAGTCTCTTTTACACAAAACTCAGAATAGCCTAAAACATGGCTTAACAATCAACTGAGCAAGTTTCACTTGCCTGAAATAATGTCCGCAAGTCTTAGATCAACGGGTCCAGAACTACCTATGTGCTCAAACCAATCATCCAACCTACATTCCCATATTATTAAACTTCAATTAGTGATTTAACCAAAGGAATGAAATTTACGATTTTTATGTTGTTAAATAGGCGGGTGTGCGGGTTCCTATGGATCGGGGTTTACCTTAACACGACGCGAAAGCTACACTGATGTCGGGTAGCAATGTAAGGGGTTGGATTCCGGCAGCAAGCAAGGTACGGTGGACTACGATGAAGATGACGACAACTAGAGGTAGTAGCACGACGCGAAGATGGCGCGAGAGGAAGATGAATGGCAGGGGCTGCCGTGGGGTTGCAAAGAAGGCTAGCTGTGTTGTGCGCGACGACAGCGAGCAAGGGAAGGATCTCGGACTGCTGTAGGCCACAAGGTGATAGTGGGAGGTCTCGACAGTTCTAAGAGAAAAGGGGGCTGGCTGTGGCTAAGGGGAGATGGATGCGGCAGTTAGGGCTGCCCGTGGGGGAGGTGTTGCGTAAGGGATGGCCGGACTGTTTAGGGATAAAGGGGGTTGCGTGTGGAGGTGACTACCGTGGGGTGCAGCAGTTTTAGGGGGGGCACCGGGCTGTTTCAGGGTGGATGCGGCTAGGGGATAGAGGGGTCGACAGTTTAGGGGCTGCTGTGCGGGGAGCCGGCGGTTGGGAAGGTCGGTGATAGGTGGCCGGTGACAAGTAGGGTGATGGCCGGCTGTGGGGTTGATGAGGGGAGAGAGGGGGTTCGGTTGTTCTGCAAGTGGTTGCACCGGCAGTTGGATCTAGGGGAGGAGCAGGCCGACAAATGGTGGAGTTTAGAGGGGCTGTGTGGCAGTTCCAAGGGAGATGCTGGCCAGATTTGTGGAGGAGGGTGTTGTGTGGTTTGCGTGGGGGGGGGGGGGAGAGGGAAGAGAGGGTGGCCGGCAGCTGGGGTTCGGCCTGTAAGGTGGCCTGATGTCTTTGGTGCATGGGTTTTGGTGATGGTGGCTGGGTTGTGTGGGATAGAAACCCTATGCTTGGATGCGTTAATATGAGGGTTATTTGCTAAAATGGATAGGATAGGGGTGCACTTAGGGGTTGATTGGAGAGAGAGTGTGAGAGGGGGATGGTACAACTAGTGTGGCATATATCCTAGGAAGGATATTGCATGATACGTAAGATTCCTATGGGTTTAGGTTTGATTTTTAATTAGGGATAAGTCTAGGGCTAATTATAGATTAAAAGTGATTAGGGTGAAGAATCGGTCTAACGGTGTCCGAAAAATGCAAGAAAAATATCGAGATGATCGTGTCGACGAGAGGATCAAGACTACGATGATTAGCACATGCTAGATTAACGAAAAACGGAACTAAAAATAAAGAGGTCAACGTCGAAGTCTAAAGTTAAGACATCCCTTCATTCAAAGCTGATTTGTGGAAGAATGAGCCGTGAAATGACGTTCATAAAAATTCCACAAATAACTACTCTCTCTGAGGGTCACAACGATATATAACTTCGCGCTTTTGGGATACAAGAGGAGGTCACAATAAATACGCGTACGAAAAGAAAGTACATGCACGAAAAATACACAATCGAAAAGCGACTGTTATATCCTACCCACCTTAGAGCAAATTCCGTCCTCGGACTTTCTAACTAAAAATATATCTAGCCATTCTAGTAACTACCCTAATCATAACACACTATAATTCAAACCATGTATAGTTACTACAAGTGCTTATATATGCACTATGTAGCTAAACATTAATACTACAAACATGTATATATATGCACATTCTATACTTATACATATCATAGACAGTCAAATTCATACACATACTTCAATCATTCATATGGTCACGTACATCCCTTATATAGCTATCACTTACTTATTATGTAACCATGGTACAGATATCTACATAAAAATAGTTTCACACCAGCAAATACAATCATAGTACTTCACGTATAGATAGCTACATATGCACAAAACGAACATGGATATACTACTCCAAACATATCAACACATGTAATCACAACATACAATATTAAATCATGTTTTCTATATCTAATATACATTCACCCCTACTATAAATACACAAATATATAGTTATTCAAATACACGCAGATACTTCATCATATATACATATCACATACAATCCTATAACTATATTCAAGACACAACACACATAGCATAGTCGCAAACACCTATAGCTATGCACATACTTACCCGTGCATGGTGCACGCCTACACATGCTAATATACTATGCATACATGCCACTCATACCACTATATACTTAGCACATTCTACACACCTAGTTTAGCTAGCATATATACATTTAAACATGTAAAACCTTCGTAAGGAACTATACTACAAAACCAACACCTATATCTATATAATGGTATAGCCATCCATAACCATGTGCGTAACATAACCATGTACAACCAAACCTATCACTATACCCACATCATCCATTACTATGTTCATAGCACTATACACAAGCTACAGATAAATATAACAATATATTTAGAGTATACCCACTCAAGTATGAGTGAGACTCAAAGATCTATAGCAGAACCAGAATACTTTATATTCAAAACACGATATTTATACCTATACCAACACACCACTCTTATATATACATATACCAACGTAATCATATTACTCGTCACACTATACAGGTAAAAACACATGTTATAATATACACACAATAATATCAAGCACACTTTATATTTATTCAAGTGACACCCCCATAATGCAATCACTTTACATAGTATAATAATATTGCAAATATCAGTACACGTATATAATCATAATACACCATTCTATACATGCATACATCGTATAGTCACATACATATTACTACACGCATACTCATTGCATGCATACCATACCTACATTCTTATATGCTTACCACATATCTACACAAAACATAGACAAACATATAATATATTCACACCATAACAATTTACATATAAATAGTATACTACAACATATACCTATCCATACATAGTTACGACATACAATAATCGTGTATACTGTAAGGACCCTGGCTATGGGAAAAATACTAGAAGGGGGGTTGAATAGTGTTTATGCAATTTAAAAAGATAGTTACACCAATTTAAATGCAATCCAACAAAATAATGCGGAATAGAAATTAAACCCAAAATTAAACACACGCAAACGCAGAGATGTTTCAAGGGTTCGGATTACCCAAGTCACTTCCCGACTTGTTCCCGGTAATCCAACGTCCCTTCCACCCGGATACCTCCGGATACTCAAGTTAGAACCCTAACTTGAGGTTTCCTTAAAACCCACTTGTAGCAACCCTACAAGTGAAATCGAAATACAATCGATTGACCTTGACTCCTATAACTTGGGAGCAAGCAAACCGCTCTCACAACCCGAGAGCATATTCAAATAACGAAAGTTATGAAATATGAAAGCAACACTTACAATCACCTATGCCTTGAAGTAGGACTTGAAGGAGAAGTGTGTTGGGTGTTGAAGACTCTCTTGGAAGAGAGGAGAATGCCCTTTCTCTTGACTGCACCAAATGCCTAGAAGATAACTCTTTGGTTCTAGGTTGGAGAGCAAGAGATCAAAGATAGGAATTCTTAGGGCTTTGGATTTGAGAGCTTTTAAACTTGAGAATGAAAGCTTGAGATGAAAACTTGGAAGAATTAGTAACCTCTCAAAGTAGCAGTAGAAGCCCCTTATATAGGTTTCTTAAATCCATAAAACAAATTAGCCAAAAATCCTTTTGGAATCAATGAGAAAAATCTCAACGGATAGAATCTGAGCTGGCGATAGTCGATTGTTGAGGAAACTACAGTCGACTGTTGCACAGTCAGCAAGGGTAGGTGAGAATTCATAACGGTAACTTACCGTGTGGACAGTCGACTGATGAAGCACAGACAGTCGGCTGTTGAACCAACATGTGACTGTAAATCCTTCTACAGGCGACTGACCGTAAAATGGGTAAGTTGAAGTATTCTGGAAATCTTCTGAAATAACAAGACAGACGACTGATGAGGATAAAATAGTCGACTGTTAATCAAAACAGGTGACTGTAAATCCTTATACAGACGATTGTCAAATACCCTGATAATTTCCAGAGAGCCGAGTCAACAAATTGGCTCACAGACAGATGACTGTTGCAGCATATACAGTCGACTGATCCAATGGACAGTCGACTGTATATTCAACATTAGTCGACTGGCCGTAAAAATACAGATCAACAGAGTTTGGGCAAAAGATAGACATGCGACTGATTTACAAAACACAGTCGACTGTCACTTGGACAGGCGCCTGTGAATTGTTCATGAGTCGCCTATGCGAATTAAGATAGAGAAGCCCAAAACTATTTTGTAAAAGATTGTGCATAACAGGCGACTGTATAACAAAACACAGTCGATTGTTTTTGAGACAGGCGACTGTATAATGTTCACCAGTCGACTGTTGTAAACAATCCAAGCACAAACAATAAGAAATGAATTGGAGTCTAAGGACGAATGATCTAATGATGTCCTAAGACTGAATTGAAGATGTGTGTGAGTGCTCCATCAATGTTCTACTTCTAAGCTACATACTAGAAGAGATAAAAGAAATTTACATTCATGAACTCTCTCTTCTATCCAACGTATGAGCTTAAGTCTTCATGTAGCTTCAATCATCATCTACAATCATCCAATCCATTTCATTTGCCTTCAATGATCTTTAAGAGTCATCCATTGCTAGTAGATCTTCATAAATAGCTTAGGCAATGGGTTAACTGCAAAATAGGGGATTAGTCACAAGTATTTATGTTTTCTCATCATTAACACCAAGTAGGGAGAAGTCCAATACTCAACATTCTCAACCTTTTTGATGATGACAAACAAACATAAACAAAAAGATAAATAGTTGTGCGTAATGAAAACTTACTCCCCCTACATAGATGCCAATCAAGTTAGTCAACAAATATTAGAGCATCTACATATCAATTGAAGCAAATGAGTAAGATATGCATGAATTTAAATTCAAGAAATCTAGGATTAAAAAATCATTATTCATTGTAATCTTACTCCCTCTGAATCTAAGGCAACTTCAATCTTAAATTCAAAGTGTTAGCACATCTTAGCACATTCATTATGAATCTTGTATGTTTATTTCTCTCCCCCTATGGCATTATCCAAAAAGGTGGGAGTAAACAACAATAATAATCGTGCTAAATACGAACTAACAACAATCAAGGAGTACAAAGATATATAGAATCAAAAACTCATAAAAGCACATCATATATTATATGAATATAGGAATTAAAGTCCAATATCAACATTTTAGATCTACAAAAAATATAGTCTCAAAACTGCATCACATCAGAGAAGAATATATCATTCATGGAGACAACATCACTAACATCACATAGATATGATAATCAGTTATACACGATGTGACACATAAGAGTAAACAGCAGCATCAAATATATATATATATATATATATATATATATATATATATATATATATATATATATATATATATCTCAAAAGATGAGTACATATCAGGTGGACATCAACATGTCCAACCAAAATACATCATGAACGCAAAAAAATACATCATGATATCATCGTACATCAGCATACATATAAAAACCTAAACATCATACACATAAAACTCCATCACACACTGAAGAACCACTCAACCCAACCAAAAACAGACCAAAACAAAATCTAGGTCTCCGGGTGAGTGAACAAAAAGCAACAGCAGCAACTTCAGTCAATGTGAATGATGGAGGGGTCCGAAGGACGTCCAAAAGAGCGGAACATCAGCTTAGTAGAGCGACGAGTAGGAAAGGCTGGAGTCTTCCTCTTGGAAGACGAAGCACAAGCAACAGAGGATTCCGCATGACCATGAACAGGATTATGGACAACAGGGGTCTGAACAACAGAAGATACAGGCACAAAACCTGGAGGAGGAGGAACACCAACAAGGGTAATATCCTCAGATTTAGAGAACAGTGCCTGAAGCTCGACGGGAATGGGAAATCCATGAAGCATAAGGGATTTGTACTGAAGCTCCAAAAGAAGATTGAGCTTCTCATCCATAGAAGTCGAAAGCTTCTCGAGAGTGGTGACACGATCACACAACCTACCGAGAAGAAAATCCTCAAGGGGTACTGATAGAGGAGTACGAGGAGGATGATCGGCTGGCAGAGAAGTGTGTTCAGTAACATTCTCTGAAGGAATAGGGCCACCGACAAAGATATTTAGGAATTCCCCAGAAGATGGAGGCGAGGAGGGAACCAGATCAGTGGGTTGAGGAGAAGGAACCGGATCATCGAGGAAATCGAAAGATCCTTTAGGAAACAGATCCATGAGATCAATCGATTGAAAGCTAGGTCAAGCAAGTAAGGGCACGATTCCTGCAAGAAGTCGATCTACAGGCGAGCAACCCACGAGCAACCAAACGAAGGAGGAAGATCGAGTTGCCACGAAGAAAATCAGAGGAGAGATCTACAGAAAATATCGAGCGGGAAGATGAGCCGTTCAGTTGAAGGAGAGAGACGACGTGCATCGAAAAGAAACTTCTCGACGTTTTTAAGAAAGAGGGAAATACTTTGGGCCGTTGGATCAAAGAATCGACGGCTCAGATCGAAGCAGTGAACCGTCACAACAGTAGACAGTTGACTGATGAACAAAAGTCAATCGACTGGATGAAGTGATAATAAATAAGCTCAAGAAGACAGACAGTCGACTGTTGAGTAACATACAATCGCCTGTCTGAGGGACAGTCAACTGTACTATACACATCAGTCGACTGACTGAAAATCAATACACTTCATCAAAAATGACAGAGAGCAATGTAAGATTTTGACAGAGATGACAGTCGCCTGATGAACAAAATTAGTCGCCTGTTGAAACAACAGTCAACTGGAAAATTGTCATCAGTCGTCTGTGCGAAAGATATGAGTTTCTGGCAGAGAGGATAGAGTAGGGCATTCGACTGTCGAAGGAAAGACAGTCGTCTGTCCTGGTCCAAAAATGCACAATGAGGTAAAAATCCAGAGGATATGAACACTCACCTTAGGACCTATACTTTAATCACAAACTCATCATAAAACAATGTAAAACAATAAAACAGTTGTAACACAAATCTCTAAAACCAATTTCAAAGAAATCAAGAAATCACATAAATCTCAATTACCTTTCTTAAACACATATATATGATATATCAAATGAAGATAGGCACCATGATTATATGAGCTCAAAAAGTGTTAAAACAATATAAGTTGAGCTCCTAAATTTCAGATTCACCCATAATTCCTAATTCTCCCCGCAACCTCACAAATGAATATTCTTTAAGAGGTTTTGTGAAGATGTCGGTAATTTGTTTTTGGGTTTCAATGTACTCTAAGATGATGTCCTTCTTAGCTACATGATCATTTATAAAATGGTGTCTCACATCTATGTGTTTGGTACGGGAGTGATGTACCGGGTTCTTGGAAAGACATATAGCACGTTGGTTATCAACCATGATAGGGCAAGTGTCACAATTGACACCATAGTCACTAAGAGTGTGTCTCATCCAAAGAACTTGTGCACATGCAAGACCCGCGGCAATATATTCTGCTTCAGTCATGGACAATGACACCGAGTTATGTTTCTGGGAAAACCAAGAAACTAAGGAATTTCCTAGAAAATGGCACGTGCCACTAGTACTTTTCCCGTCGGACTTGCATCCGGCAAAGTCGGCATCACTATATGAGATTAACTCATATGTGCTAGATTTAGGGTAAAGTAACCCATAATCTAGTGACTGATTGAAATAACAAAATATTCGTTTAACCGCAATCAAGTGTGACTCCTTAGGTCTGCTTGATATCTAGCACACAAGCACACGGAAAACATGATATCGGGCCTACTAGCGGTTAAGTAAAGTAAGCTACCGATCATACCTCGATATAGATGAACGCCTACATCTTTTCCGCTCTCATCCTTGTGTAGATGGGTAGTAGTACTCATGGGAGTCCTTTTGCTTGAAGACGATTCTATCCCGAATCGCTTGATAAGCTCCCCTGTGTACTTTGTTGGATATGGACGACATAAATACACCCATGAGGGGATGTATGAGGGTATACGGACCTCAGATGTCGCGTGCACGAAGGCGTGCGCGAAGGGAACCTTTTCTTGTGTGAAAAGGACCACTCGATAAGGAGAAAAAGCCACTCGATAAGTGGAAAAAGCCACTTTATAAGTGCAAAATGGCACTTGATAAGTGGATAAAGAAGAAGATAAATGAATGTGCTAATATAGGCTAATAAGCTTATATTTAGTTATTTCCTACAATAACTACCCCTACAGCCTATAAATAGGACCCAAGGGTAAGGCATTCATTCACACTTTCCATGCCATAAGTTTGCATAAGGCATCTTATGTTCTTCTTCTCCCTTCCATTAAAATCCTCTTCTAGTTAGAGATTTAGGCGGTGAAACTCTGCTTCGATCCTCCGTGACGAAGTATCGACTGTTGTGGCGAATCCGAGGGTGAAGTTCCGAGATTACGGTGCCACGTACGCAAGCGTAAGTCTCGACTTTATTATTCGATCCTAACGTCCTTGTTTTGACAGGATCCTTCATTGGTATCAGAGCCATACGGGTTCGCCCCGGTCAAACCGCCGCCCCGTCGAACCGATGAACGAGGCATTGTCCTTTTCACGAATGGGTATCCTACCATTACGGATATGGTAGGAACGCTTCGTGACGGAGAGAACGCAGCGGTTGTTCTTTTCACGTTAGGGTCTCCTACCATTACGGATATGACAGGAACTCTCCGTGACGGGAAGAACCGACCGTTCACGTCGTCAAGCTCGCACTCTTCATGGATGCAGAGTCTCCATTCATAGGGAATGTGAACTTTCTTCATGTGGAGCGTGTAGTTTACGAACTTTAAAGTATGTTATTTTTCATTTTTGGCACACGGCCATTAGAAGATAACTACTTTATCGACGAACGGGTGCTTCATCGACGAACGGGTGCTTCATCGAGGAAGATGATGGTAGTTATCTCCATCGGAGAAGATGATTTTTGGTGCATGATCACCATGGCCAAATGGGCTATGTAGGCAATGCACCCCCCTCCCCATGCGGAGGGGGTTGGCTACGGCCAATAACCACCACGGCCACCCCTCCGGCGGGGTGTGCGGCAACCCCATACAAGGGGGTGGCCGGCCATGGCCATATGGGCCATGGCCGGCCAAGGACAAAGGGCCATGGCCGGCCATGGCCAGGCCGGCACTGGCCGGCCACAGCCAGGCCGGCACTGGCCGGGGCCCTGGCCGCGGCCAGGCCAGGGCCAGAGGGCACTGGCCAGGCCAGGGCCGGCCCTGGCCAGCCTCGGCCAGGGCCAGAGAGCCCTGGCCACGGCCAGGCCAGGGCCTGGCCGGCCCTGGCCAAGGGCCAGGGCCCTGCTGGCCCTGGCAGAGGTCAGGGTAGAGCCTGGCCGGCCCTGGCCTCTGCCAGGGCCATGGACGGCCCTGGCAGAGGCCAGGGCCAGGCCCTGGCCGGCCTCGGCCAGGGCAGAGGCCCTGGCCGAGGGGCCAGGGCCCCTGGCCGTCCAGGGCAGAGGCCCTTGGCCGGCCCTTGGCTAGCCTCGGCCAGGGCAGAGGCCCTGGCCGGGAGGAGTGCAGATCATTGGTTGGTCGACCAATCTAGGAGTTTTGGTCGATCAATCCGACAAAAGGCCTTGGTCGATCACGAACATGCCGACTAGCCCATACGGGGTGGCAAAAGGCTTTGGTCGAACACGAATGTGCCGACTAGCCCATACGGGGCTAACGACAGTCGTCTGCGGCAAAATTCTCCCATACGGGGGGAAGCGCCTGAATCCATACGGGAACCGGCGACAATGGCTTGCAGAAAAATCCCCTCAGGGGGATCCGGCCTTGGCATGGCTACGGATCATTCCCGACAAATGGCCAGGAAGTGCCAAATATTTCGCTAGTATCATAAGGGTACTAAGTCGAAATATACAATTTTGAAAAATACGTTTTCATACATTTTGAAAAATACGGTTTTAAAAAATGCTTTTCCGCTGCGAAGTACTATAAGAGTACTAACATTTGATAAAGTGATGGGGAAATATTGAAAGTTACTCTAGATGGTGATTGGAAACGTAGTGACCTTTCCGATTCTAGAGTAACATTTTCAATATTTTTCGAAAGTAACTTATCAAATTGTAAATATCATTCCAAGTGGGAGTTGAAATTAGAACTATCCAAATGGGATATTCTATTCTCATTTCAAGTGGGAATTGTATTTATTTTAAGAATTTTCAATGCAATGTTTTTGATCAAACCTTCGTTTTTTGTGTCTTTTGCAGCATTTTAAAAGTAAAATGTCTTCCGCTTCAAAGAATATCGTCACTGAGTTAAACAGAGGTGAAAAACTCAACGGCGATAATTACAAACTTTGGTCCATCAAGATATAATACGTTTTAGAGGAGCAAGAAGTGCTCGAAACTCTAAAGAACGTAATGATTGAACCCGAGTTGGGCACTACGGCCCAATACAGACGAGACAAGGAAGCTTTTGATGCATGGTCTCGGAAGAATAAGATAGCCAGCATTACATTATTGAGCAGTATGACCGATGACATAATGCGCATCTTCCGAGAGCATGACCTAGCCATGGACATATGGTCCAAGCTAGAGGAGAAGTTTGGTGGCACATCGGTGTCCAAACTTCGCGCCTTAACTATAAGATTTGATTCATACAAGAAACATCCAGATCATTCCATGGGGAAACATCTGCGACATATGGCAAATCAAATCTCAGAGTTAAAGGACGCATGTCATGTGCTCACTGATGAGCAACAAATCCAAGCAGTCATACGTTCCCTACCAAATGGGTGGGACCAAATGAAGATGCATCTCACTCACAATGAGAGCATCAAGACCTTCAGCGATGTTTCCAAGCACCTCGAATTAGAGGAAGAGCGGCTTGTGGCTGCCAAGCCTAGTGCAGACGTGCACATGGTTGCTAGTTCCTCACACGGGGGAAAGAAACGGAAAGATCGTTCGAAGTCTACTAATGAACGTAATAAGCAACCTGAGTCTACCAAGAAACCCAAACATAAGGGTGGGCACAAGAAATGGCACAAGAAGAAAGACTTGAAGAGGATCAAGTGCTTCAAGTGCAACAAGCTCGGTCACTATGCTCGTTCGTGTACGAGTGGAGGCGACGAGGTAACTTGTAAATATACTAGTTACATATGTGTTTCTAGTTCAATATTTCTTGTGGAATCTAATCCATTTTGGATAATTGATTCAGGTGCCACCGACCACATAGCAAGGGACAGACGGTCCTTCGTGGAGTATCACCAGATACCCCAAGGAACAAAGTGGATCTATGTAGGAAACAACACACGTGTTGAAGTGAAAGGCGTTGGGACTTGCAAGCTAGTCTTGGACAACGGCTGCACTCTCCTACTTCATGATGTCCTCTTCGCTCCAGATATTCGAAGGAATATAATTTTTGTGGTCGTGTTAATGGGTCTTGGCTATAACTGGTTCTTTCATGATTGTAATGTGGACTTAAGTTGTAAAAATACTCTTATTGGTACTGGGTTTGTATTTAAAGGATTTATTGTAATGAGTACAATGTATGATTCCTCATGTAATGAAAATTTCCTTATTGCAAATTCTAAGATTTATGAGTCTGATGTGATTTGTTGGCACACAAGGCTTGGTCATATTGGACCAACGCGTATGGATAGACTTGCCAAACGTGGCCTTCTATCCAATGTTTCAAAGGTTGAAATGTCGACCTGCGAACATTGCCTAATGGAGAAATCTTGTCGCAAGCCGTTTGGAACCGGCACAAGGGCCGAGGTTCCATTACAGCTTATCCATTCGGACATATGTGGTCCGATGAATGTCAAGACAAGACGCGGGAAGTCCTATTTCATCACTTTTATTGATGATTTCACCCGATTCGGACATATCTATTTGATATCCCACAAAAGTGAAGCATTGGCTTGCTTTAAAAACTATATGAGTTTAGTGGAGAATCAATTAGATCGCAAGATTAAGGTCTTGCGAACCGATAGGGGCGGTGAATATCAATCAACAAGTTTTAAGGAACTTTGTGATGAAAAAGGCATAGTACATCCGGTAACTATGCCTTATACTCCTCAACAAAACAGTGTTGCAGAAAGGAGAAATAGGACTTTAATGGAAATGGTCCGTTCAATGATGGCGCAAGCCAACTTGCCAATCACCTTTTGGGGTGATGCATTATTGACGGCCGCTTTCATTTTAAACCGCGTACCCTCGAAATCAGTTAGCTCCACTCCTTATGAGTTGTGGAACCAAAGGTCTTCTGACTTAAACATTTTGAAACTTTGGGGTTGTGCATCCTACGCACATATTTCCTCACATAAGTATGGCAAACTTGGGCCAAGGGGAAGGAAATGTATCTTTATACGATACGCAGAAAACTCCAAAGGTTATGTTTTTGTTAGTCAGGAAGACAATGGTGGGCTAATTGAGTTTTAGTCGAGGGATGTCACTTTCTTGGAAAACGAGTTTCCAAGACAGGGCGAGATAAGTCAGGACTTATCTCTGTTTGAGATTTATGATCAAGAAGGATTACCTCATTCGAGTGGGAGAATTCTTGGTGAAAACGAAAATACGTTTCAACCTTCACCAATGGATTATACGAATGACGATTATCCTATTCCATACGGGAATAATGATCTAAGTGGGAGCAATTCTAAACGACATTCCAAGTGGGAGTGATATTAGAATTGATCTAAATTCAAGTCAACAAGGACTTGAAGAAGCTCAAATACGACGTAGTAGTCGTACAAGGTTGGCTCCTCTAAGATTTGAGGATGAATTTCCGCAAACCTTTATGACTTTACTACAAGAAGATGACGAGCCTGCTACTTTCAAACAGGCCGTATCTTGCCCCGCTAAAGACAAATGGATGGAAGCGATGCAAGAGGAGTTAGAATCCATGAAAGTTAACCAAGTCTGGGACATAGTTGACTTACCCAGAGGACGTAGAGCTATTGGGAACAAATGGGTTCTCAAGATCAAGCATAAGGCTGATGGCTCTATTGACAGATATAAAGCTCGCCTTATCGCAAAAGGTTTTACGCAACAGGAAGGGATATACTACGAAGAGACCTTCTCACATGTTGTTCGTTTTACCTCGATTCGCCTGATTCTGGCAATAGTAGCTTGCTTAGACCTCGAATTACATCAAATGGATGTAAAGACTGCCTTTCTCAATGGAGAATTGGACGAGGAGATCTATATGGAACAACCAACAAGGTTTGTAAAAGAAGAAAACGAACATAAGGTTTGTAAACTTCTTAAATCCATATATGGTCTTAAACAATCCTCGAGGCAATGGTATATACGATTTCAAGAAGTTGTCTTATCAAATGGTTTTACTATGCTTGATGAAGATAACTGCGTATATATCAAGAGGATTAAAAGCAAGTATGTTATCATGTCTCTATATGTAGATGACATTTTAATAGCCGGAAATGACAAGGGCTTTGTGATGGATATCAAGGCTTGGCTTTCATCAGTTTTTGAGATGAAAGACATGGGAGAAGACGTATATATCCTTGGAGTTAAGATTTCAAGGAATCGTTCGAAGAAACTTCTTTCTCTTTCACAGGAGACTTATATATAAAGAAGGTTCTAGAACGATTTAATATGCAGGACTGCAAGTCCATTGATACTCCTATAAGCAAAAGCGATAATTTATGTCTGAAATCATGTCCTAAGAACCAAAAGGAGAAAGAGATTATGGAAAAAATTCCATATTCCAGTGCAGTTGGTAGTCTTATGTACGCTATGATGTGTACAAGACCGGACATCTGTTTTGCCGTTGGAATGGTAAGCGTTACCAGTCCAACCCATGCAAGTACACTGGAAAGCGGTTAAGAGGATAATGCGGTATCTCAAAGAAACTGCAGACTTTGCTTTATGCTATCAAGGAGATGCCTTGAGGCTCGAAGGCTACACTGATGCTGATTGGGCGGGTGATCTCGATGAGCGACGATCGACCTCAGGATATGTTTTTCTACTCGGATCTGGTGCAATATCCTGGAGTAGCAAGAAACAATCCTGCATCACACTTTCAACCATGGAAGCTGAGTTTGTAGCATTTAGCATGGCAGTCCAAGAGGCTGTTTGGCTTAGGAAGTTCTTAGACAGGCTAATTAATGCAAGTGACTCAAGTGATGTACCTATACACAGCGACAGTCAAGCATCTATAGCCTATGTCAAAGATCCTAAATTCCATTGTAAGACCAAACACATTGATATCCGCTACAAATTTGCAAAAGACTATGATAAGACCAAGAAGGTGGACATAATGTACATATCTACGCATGAGATGATAGCGTATCCGCTTACGAAGGCGATCCCCAGAGATGTGTTTTACAAACACTTATCATCTCAAGGATTGTGTAAGAGCTGAGTTGTACCAATATAAATTCCCATGTCTGTAAATGATCAAATTTAATAAAAGAATAAGTTCTTTTTCAAACATTGCATATGAATTTATTGAGAAATGTTTGTGTACATTTTTTGAAATCTCAGCTATACTTTCTAGTATGTCGGACAGATTGAGGTTGGCTCTCTCACATGAGCAATCGCCTTATTCTATCAGACGGATAGAATAGAGATGAGACCTGTTTAAAGTCAAAATCATCAGACAGATGATTTAGAGTCATGACTTAAACAAAATGGTCGCATGAAAGATCTGCATCATATGGATGCTTACAGAAGATCTAAGAGGATTTTCAAATCCTATCTGTCTAAATGCGGGATGTGAGTCCAAAGGATTATTTGAGTAGAAAAAGGGACTCAAAGTTAGACATTGTGGTGTCTGATCATCATCCTTACAACATCATTGAGACATACACTCCCTGGGAAAGGAGCGATGTTGTAATACGTATTCATACTACGTATGCATTTTTGACCATTGGGTTAGAATAGTAAATAAGGTTACTATTATATGAGACCCAAAGACCACATGTGTCTTACTTCATTACCCTTATGGACTCTAATTGGTTCCTTTAAATTTGACCGGGTGATTGCTATCTTAGCATGTTACTTATGGACTATGGTTAATTCGGTCCGGCGGGGCATGTTAGAAAAGCAAGTCAAGTCAAGATTGAAAGGATCGCAAGAAGAGGAAGATTAATTTCGCATTCACATTTGGACTTTAAAG
Organism: Scilla litardierei; assembly: GCA_030789695.1. Taxonomy (NCBI): domain Eukaryota; kingdom Viridiplantae; phylum Streptophyta; class Magnoliopsida; order Asparagales; family Asparagaceae; genus Scilla; species Scilla litardierei. The sequence goes on from CM061142.1 coordinate 559,464,484, forward strand.
ATTCAAAGCTGGCCAGCCAATTGTAATCCAGATGGGATTCAATTGTTGAATATAAAGTATAAGAAATGTGAAGAAATAATCTAGGGTAAAGCATGCGTTAATCTACTCAACTTTGCACCTCGAGGAGTGTTGTGTATCTCTAACAAGTGCACAACAGCGGACTCTATGCGCATGACGGTCACACGGGCTATTTCTCGGTATGATAAACAGAAGAGTTAGAGGAAAATAAGTTTCCTTACAATCCCCTCAAGTGTGAGTGGGAGATGTTGGATATTGACGACATAAATACACCCATGAGGGGATGTATGAGGGTATACGGACCTCAGATGTCGCGTGCACGAAGGCGTGTGCGAAGGGAACCTTTTCTCGTGTGAAAAGGACCACTCGATAAGTGGAAAAAGCCACTCGATAAGTGGAAAAAGCCACTTTATAAGTGCAAAATGGCACTTGATAAGTGGATAAAGAAGAAGATAAATGAATGTGCTAATATAGGCTAATAAGCTTATATTTAGTTATTTCCTACAATAACTACCCCTACAGCCTATAAATAAGACCCAAGGGTAAGGCATTCATTCACACTTTCCATGCCATAAGTTTGCATAAGGCATCTTATGTTCTTCTTCTCCCTTCCATTAAAATCCTCTTCTAGTTAGAGATTTAGGCGGTGAAACTCTGCTTCGATCCTCCGTGACGAAGTATCTACCGTTGTGGCGAATCCGAGGGCGAAGTTTCGAGATTACGGTGCCACGTACACAAGCGTAAGTCTCGACTTTATTATTCGATCCCAACGTCCTTGTTTTGACAGGATCCTTCATACTTTGTCTGATGTATGAAGGTTCCATTCTCCATTTGTCGAATTTGCAGTCCGAGGAAATAAGTGAGCTCTCCCATGTGGCTCATCTCGAATTCATCCTTCATAGACTTAGAAAATTCTTGACAAAGATTAAAGTTAGTAGAACCAAAAATTATATCGTCAACATAAACTTGAATCAAGAGAATGTCATTTTCATAATCTTTAATGAAGAGTGTAGAATCAACTTCTCCTATTTTAAAACCTAAATCCAAAAGAAAGGTCCTAAGTCGATCATACCAAGCTCTAGGAGCTTGTCTCAACCCATACAACACTTTCTTAAGTTTAAAAACATGGTTTGGAAAATTTTCATGAATAAAACCGGGAGGTTGAGAAACATATACTTCTTCATTGACAAACCCATTTAAAAAAGCACTTTTAACATCCATCTGAAATAACTTAAAATTCTTATGGGATGCAAAAGATAAAAGCAATCTAATTACTTCTAATCTAGCTACGGGGGCAAAAGATTCTTTGAAATCAATACCTTCCTCTTGCCGGTAGCCTTGAGCTACTAACATTGCTTTGTTCCTTGTGATTACCTCGTTCTCATCGGTCTTGTTCTTGAAGATCCACTTGGTCCCAATGACTTGGTGACCACTTTGAAGAGGAACGAGCTCCCAAACTTCATTTCTCTCGAATTGCATTAGTTCTTCTTCCATTGCCACTATCCAAGAGCTATCCTCCCAAGCTTCTTGGATGTTCTTTTCTCAATGGTAGAGATAAATGCATACAGAGAGAATTCTTCAATTCTTGACCTCGTTCGAACACCCACACCATTATCTCCAATTATTTGGTTATGAGGATGGTTGCGAACGGTCGGGTAAGCTTTGGGTATTCCTGCATCACTTGGAACATCTTCAACAATTTCGTTAGTAGTGTTAGTCTCAATAATCGAATCATTAATCTTAACATTAATAAGAGAATCACAAATATCATCTACACTATCATCATCAACATGAGGAAAATCAAAATTTTCATAAAACGATATGTGTAGAGATTCCTCAATCGTTGAAGAAGTTTTGTTGTATATCTGGTAGGCTTTACTACGTGTGGAATATCCAACAAAAATTCCTTCATCGGATCTTGGCTCAAATTTATCTAGATTACCAAAAGTGTTCTTGATAAAACATTTTGAACCAAAAAACACGAAAATATTTTACTTGAGGCTTTTTGTCATAAAACAACTCAAAACAAGTTTTGTTCGTTCGGAGTCGCACTAGGAACCTATTGAGCACATAACATGCCGTGTGCATCGCCTCTGCCCAAAATTGTAGTCCAAGATGACTATCATGGAGCATAGTGCGAGCACACTCAATAAAAGTTCTATTCTTTCTCTCTACAACACCATTTTGTGGTGGTGCTCAAGGGAAGGAAAAGCTATGAATTTTCCCGGTGTTATCACAAAACTTTGTAAAAGATTCATTCTCGAATTCTCCTCTATGATCATTACGGATAGTGATAATGGTGGATCCTACGAGATTTTGAATCTTCTTTGCAAATATGGTAAACTCTTCAAAAGTTTCATTCTTATTAGTTAAGAATGAAACCAAGTAAATCTAGAAAAGTCGTCAACGATAACTAATCCATAATGATCATTGCCTAAAGAGGCGGTTCTAGTTGGCCCAAACAACTCTAGATGAAGAAGTTCTAAGGGCCTCTTAGAAGTAATGCCTTCTTTAAGCATAAACGATGATTTACTAAGTTTACCTCTTTGATACGAATCACAAAATTTTTTCTTACTAAAAGAAATCTTAGGAAAACCTTTGACTAGATCATGCTTAGCTAACTTATACACGTGCTTGAAGTGAACATGACCAAAACGGCGATGCCATAGTAGTTGTTCACTTGTATTAGCAATTAATCAATGTTCTACGATTTTAGGCAAGCTCAAATATTAAATATTTTTATGCCTAATACTGGAAAATAGAACATTCGAATCACAATCAACAATTGTGCATAATTCTTCTCCAAAGTTAACCTTGTAACCTTTGTCACAAAGTTGACTAATGGAAATGAGATTGTGACATAAGCCACTGACAAGAAATACATTAGTAATTAAAGGTTTGGAAGGGTTACCAGACAATAACTACTCCAATGATGGTTCCCTTTTGATTGCCTTCAAAAGTGACCGTTGCACCATCATTGATGCTAATCACTTCGGAGAGCAATGAGGGATCTCCCGTCATATGTTTGGAGTAACCACTATCGAGAATCATCCTTGCCCTTTAGAGCTAGTTTGACCTTTATTGCTCTTCTTCTTTCTCTTGGGTACCTACATAATATACCATAAGCTCATGGTACCCAATGTTTGTTGGGTCCAAGGGAATTAGCCCTTTGGAAGCGAAGTCCAAGTGGACTTCCGCTTCCCAACTTAATTACTATTCTTAATAACATCATGAAAATAGGAATCAACATATGCATTCCTATCATTTAGGCTAGTGTTCTTAGGACCCCAAATGGTGTAAATTTTGGGAGTCCTTTTCCTAGTTTCATGCATACTTGTTAGATTTCTATGTGGTGCATGCTTCTTAGGAACATGGTTTCTAGCATAGAAATGAGGTGGAGGATATGCATTGAACATACGAGAATATATGTATGCTTGGGAACATGCATGTTGTATGAAGCATATGGGTCATGCATGACATGTGGAGGATTAATATACATGTAAGAATGATGCTTATGTGCATATGGGTGTTTAGGGACACGTACATGAGTATTTCTCATGTGTGGATTTGCACGTGTCCGTGGGTGTGGAGCATACAAAGTGTCATGATTATCCACTTGTGAAGTAGGAGGTTTCCTACGTGGATGAAGGTTAGTGTACATGTAAGCATGGCTTCGCTTTTGGTTTTCACCCTTAGTGGGTTTCTTCCCAAAAGGAAGAGATGGTGAAGTGGTGACTTTCTTGGTAGGATTACTACCTATTGTGTCTTTTGTAAGGATCCTGTCTATGGAGAAAACACTAGAAGGGGGGTTGAATAATGTTTAAGCAATTTAAAACGATAGTTACACCAAATTAAAATGCTAACCAACAATATAGTGCATAATTAGAATTAAACCCAAATAAGAAACAAATGCAAATACAATTACGTTTTTAGGGTTCGGATTACCCAAGTCACTTCCCGACTTGTTCCCGGTGATCCTACGTCCCTTCCACCCAGATACCTCCGGATACTCAAATTAGAACCCTAACTTGAGGTTTCCTTAAAACCCACTTGTAGAAACCCTACACGTGAAATCGAAATACAATCGATTGACCTTGACTCCTATAACTTGGGAGCAAGCAAACCGCTCTCACAACCCGAGAGCAAATTCAAATAACGAAAGTTATGAAATATGAAAGCAACACTTACAATCACCTATGCTTTGAAGTAGAACTTGAAGGAGAAGTGTGTTGTGTGTTGAAGACTCTCTTGGAAGAGAGGAGAATGCCATTTCTCTTGACTGCATCAAATGCCTAGAAGATAACTCTTTGGTTCTAGGTTGGAGAGCAAGAGATCAAAGATAGGAATTCTTAGGGCTTTGGATTTGAGAGCTTTTAAACTTGAGAATGAAAGCTTGAGATGAAAACTTGGAAGAATTAGTAACCTCTCAATGTAACAGTAGAAGCCCCTTATATAAGTTTCTCAAATCCACAAAATAGATTAGGCAAAAACCCTTTTGGAATCCGTGAGAAAAATCTCAACGGATAGAATCTGAGCTCGTGACAGTCGACTGTTGAGGAAACTACAGTCGACTGTTGCACAGTCAGCAAGGGTAGGTGAGAATTCATAACGGTAACTTACCACGTGGACAGTCAACTGATGAAGCACAGACAGTTGACTGTTGAACCAACAGGCGACTGTAAATCCTTCTACAGGCGACTGGCCGTAAAATGGGTAAGTTGAAGAATTCTGGAATTCTTCTGAAATAACAGGACAGACAACTGATGAGGATAAAACAGTCGAATGTTTATTAGAACAGGCGATTGTAAATCCTTATACAGACGACTGTCAAATACCCTGAGAATTTCCAGAGAGCTGAGTCAACAAATTGGCTCACAGACAGACGACTGTTGCAGCATATACAGTCGACTGATCCAATGGATAGTCGACTGTATATTCAACATTAGTCGACTGGCCGTAAAAATACAGTCAACAGAGTTTGGGCAAAAGATAGACATGTGACTGATTTACAAAACACAGTCGACTGTCACTTGGACAGGCGCCTACGAATTGTTCATGAGTCGCCTGTGCGAATTAAGACAGAGAAGCCCAAAACTAGTTTGTAAAAGATTGTGCATAATAGGCGACTGTATAACAAAACACAGTCGACTGTTTTTGAGACAGGCGACTGTATAATGTTCACCAGTCGACTGTTGTAAACAATCCAAGCACAAACAATAAGAAATGAATTGGAGTCTAAGGACGAATGATCTAATGATGTCCTAAGACTGAATTGAAGATGTGTGTAAGTGCTCCATCAATGTTCTACTGCTAAGCTACATACTAAAAGAGATAAAAGAAATTTACATTCACGAACTCTCTCTTCTATCCAACGTATGAGCTTGAAGTCTTCATGGAGCTTCAATCATCATCTACAATCATCTAATCCATTTCATTTGCCTTCAATGATCTTTAAGAGTTATCCATTGCTAGTAGATCTTCATAAATACCTTAGGCAATGCATTAACTACAAAATACGAGATTAGTCACAAGTATTTATGTTTGCTCATCATTAACACCAAGTAGGGAGAAGTCCAATACTCAACATATACCTCACGGTATACATGTACACAACAACATCCCGTAAAGGCAAACAGTACTATACAAAATTATAATCCTATTACCATACGTATATCACACATATTCGTATAGTATGTATATATCTACCTATGACTAAGCACATACATATCTATGTACGAGCACACGCTCATACGTGCTAACATATAGATTATATAATAGGCCTGCACACTTAACTATAAGTACACCTATTATCATTACACCTAACATACACATGACTTTACTAGTATACTATTTCAAGCATTTACAAGTACCTTCATACTACATACACCACTAGTAGATATTCCAACACTAATTCTAATATACACAAACATCCCTAAAGTGGCATAGCTATCCACACATATATTTATAAATACTATCTTTCATACAACTTCATATATATATATATATATATATATATATATATATATATATATATATATATATATAATACATTTGACAGAGATTTTTGTATCCTAGGGCTGACTAGGACAAGCTGACTAGGACAAACTAGTTGATAGAAAGACGGTCTGGATTTACTCTTGATGAATCGATGGTTGGGATTAAACTTTAAACATACTTTTGATATTTGTGGGTCCAACTTTTTTGGATAAAGACATCAGCACGCTTTGAAAAAATAAACAAAATTTACAAAAGCTTTCTGGGGAAGAGCAAAGATCTCAATTCGCGGGGGACGAGGCGTCTCTTGCTCTTCCCCAAGATAGTGGAACGGGGAACGAGGCGTCTCTTGCTCTTCGCCAGTTCATCCCCAAAATAGAACTCTCGCCAGTTAACGCCAGTTTATGTATCAAAAAAAATCAACGCCAGTTCATCTCGCAGTCAAGAGGGGTCGCGCTTCATCTCGCCGGCAAGAGGGGCATCTCGCAGGGAAGAGCTTCACTCCAGTTCATCTCGCAGGCAAGGATCTGAGCTGTTTTCATTTCAAACCTCATTTCACCATTTTTGAAGATCTTCAATTCATCCCGCAGGGAAGAGCTTCTCGCCTGAGCTAACTTCTTTCATCGCCTGAGCTTCTCGCCTGAGCTTCTCGCAGTGATTTTGGTTAGGGCTTTGGCATTCTTCTCGCCTGAGCCCTTGGAGAAGGAAGAAGCAAGAAGCATCTCGCAGCAAGAGGCAAGCGGCATTCTTCTCGCAATTGGTTGGTTTGAAAATGTTAATGAACTCTTACGTATTCCATTTTGAAGGCATTCTGTTCATTTCATTTCATTTCTCCAAAATTTTTTCAGATGGATTGAATTGTAGAATGAAATAGAACTTATTGACCACAATTTGTTACTGAAGAGAAGATTGAATGTTCTTAACCTGTTTGTTGTAATGCCTAAAAGAAATAGAACTTATTGACATGAAAAGAGCAGCAACACAGGTCATGAAATTTTGAAGAAACACTCCTAGGGGAAAATGATTCAAATCAATCATTGCGTTTCCTTGAAAATTTACATTCTCTAACAACGTTTTTTTGGGTTAATTATCAAAAACTACAAATATGTTTCAGCTTTTTCCCATAATACTACATTTAAGTTTTAAAATATCAAAATGCTATCCTATTTTTCACTTTCCAAACTTCAAGATGGTTTTATGAGAAAAATACCTTAAATTTCATTGGTATCATGGTATCATTTTGTTAAAAGCTGAAACATAAAGGTAGTTTTTTTTGGATAATTAGCCTTTTTTATAAAATAAGATTTGCTGCATGCTAGAACTATTTCAGATTCCAAACAATTTGTCCACTTGAATGGATTCAACTTTGAGTTTCCTAAAAATATTGTGTAAACTATTTCAACTTTCTTCTAAAGTTTTTCTTGTATTCTCCCCCATGATAACAGTGAACAATATATAATTTGATTTCAATGGCTTTGATCATGTTCTGTAGTGCTTAGCATAAGGTCACCAACTTTGACAGGGGTTCATCTATGATTTAAGCGGAGAAGCCAGTCATTACTTAGTTAGTTGTTTCATAGTTTTTAATGGGTTTAATTACTACTAACTTGATGCTACTTATGTATTACTATGACTGACATAAAAAGCCTGGCACAATACATTGGGCAGTGGAGTTCATATGCTATGTTTCATAGCATCAAAATAGTACAAAATTTCTCATATAACTAACATTTTCCATTGGTTGATGGTATCAACAAGTAACATAGAAGAATAGCTTGCAATGACACTACAATCTGACTTCTGTTTCAGCAGCACTGTAGCCACATGACCAAAAATTTTATTTTGGGTCATCATGTCCCATAACTTCCTTAAATTTTATTTTTTTGAAATCGATTTTGCCTATATTTGTTTTGTTTCCTCTTTTCTCAATTTCATCTGAGCTGTTTTCATTTCAAACCTCATTTCACCGTTTTTGAAGAACTTCAATTCATCTCGCAGGGAAGAGCTTCTCGTCTGATCTAGCTTCTTTCATCGCCTGAGCTTCTCGCCTAAGGAATTTGGCAAGAGGGTACGCAGTGATTTTGGTTAGGGCATTGACTAATTTTTGGTCAATAAATTTCAGCCTCCTTATACTAAAGTAGCTTGAGTTTCCTTATGATGAATTTCAGGAATTTGGAGTTTTCTCGCCTTGGCATTCTTCTCGCCTGAGCCCTTGGAGAAGGAAGAAGCAAGAAGCATCTCGCAGCAAGAGGCAAGCGGCATTCTTCTCGCAATTGGTTGGTTTGAAATTGGTTGGTTTTTGTAATTTTTTTTTCCATTTTGCATACTTTATCCCTTTTCAGCATGGTTATTAAACTGAAAACATTGTATTCAAAATGAACTCTTACTGAAAAGGGTTGGTTTTTGTTTCAGAAATAAACATTGTAATTTTAGTTTAATGTTAATGAACTCTTACATAGGTTCAGTAACATTGTATTCCATTTTGAAGGCATTCTGTTCATTTCATTTCATTTCTCCAAAAAAATTTCAGATGGATTGAATTGTAGAATGAAAATCATAGTTTTTATGGCTTTATGGTACATTCGTCTTTAATTTTAAAATGAAAGATGATGGTAGGTTTAGAGAAGAGAAGATTGAATGTTCTTAACCTTTTTGTTGTAATGCCTAAAAGAAATAGAACTTATTGACCACAATTTTCATGAAATTTATGCGTTTTTACAAACGCATATAAACATGAAAAGAGCAGCAACACAGGTCAAGGGTTTATATCTAGAAAATAAAATGGAACTAAATTTTGAAGAAACACTCCTAGGGGAAAATGATTCAAAACAATCATTGCGTTTCCTTGAAAATTTACATTCTCTAACAACATTTTTTTTATTACGTAACATATTTGGATTGTCCTTTGGGTCATCATGTCCCATAACTTCCTTAAATTTTATTTATTTGATATCCATTCTGCCTATATTTGTTTTGTTTCCTCTTTTCTCAATTTCAATTATGAGCTTGAACCGAAAAGATCCATCTGAAAAGCTTCCATTCTGACGTATCAGCTGAAAAATTGGAAAAATTGACAGGGATATTTTTGATAATTATGTTATGCACAAAAATATACCCATTTTGATAATTATCCCTTTTCAGTTTATGGAAAAATTGGTTTATTTTGGTTGGGTGCTAATACGGTTAGCTATTCCATTTCTTTATTTCTGATGCAATAACATCCTTCAGGATTTACGTTGTTGTTTTTGACTAGGAAGATGACAGTTGCATAACATAATTTGTTTAGGTTTAGGATTCCATTTCTTTATAGATGACAGTTGCATACAAGAAATTCCTTATAGATGACAGTCAAAAAGTGACAGGGTTATGTTATTCCATTTCTTAGCTATTCCATTACTCCTTATAATATCTGACGCTATTCAATTTCTTTATTTCTGATGCAATAACATCCTTCAGGATACATTGTTTTTTTGTTGAGGATTAGGATTCCATTTGCATACAAAGCTCATAATTGGGTTATTCCATTTCTTTATTTCTGATGCAGTAACATCCTTAAGTAATCTCTTTTTCCATATTGCCTTAATGTCTGATAATTGCTTTATCAGGTTAATTTACCTGTATCATCTATGTTTACGGGTGTTTTCTCACCACAGTTCGTTGACCGTCGGCTGTGTGGTCAATGTGGTCAAGGGGCCGACTTGGGGGTCCCTTGGGATCGCCGAGCCCGCGTGTTCTCAGTGTGGGAGGAAGGAGGGTCGGGCGCAGACGGGGGAGTCCCCGGGTAGCATCGATCATCTGCCTTCGGGGAGCTGAGGAGAAGCCTCGGCTCGGTGGGTCACGCTCGGCCTCGGCTGGGTCGCGCTCGGCCTCGGTCGGATCCGCGTCGAGGGGTAGCCTCGGTGCCTTGCAAGTGGGTTGGTGCTTGATCAGCCATCCACCTGACGACTGCGATGGGGGTAGTCGACCGACGCTTAGGGGTAGCCTCGGCGCCTCGGATATCTTCTTCATGGACAGATGAGGAAACTCGTCAGGGAGGTCGGACCTAGGTTCTGACCAAATCCCCTCCGATGCCTAAGTCAGATCAAGGTCAGAAGGGATACTCGACGGGGAGATCCGGCTTGCAAGGAAGCCGGAACGTCAACCCAGGCGGCGCGAGTTTGGGGGAGGGAGGAAATGGAGTGGTGAATGCCTAGGTCGTTGATGGAGTACCTCTCTGTTGATTACCTGAGTCTCGATCCCCTTCTCCGTCATCCTGGCCTTCCCCTTATAGGGTCCCTCGTGATTGCCCCACGTCCCGCCTCCTCTCACGTCCCCACGATCCGCCTCCGCCTCCTCCCACTCATGTGTAGTGGAGGGGTGGCCCATTAACGGGTCCGTTAATGGCCATTATGGGATCGCGGATTCCGAGGGGCGGTTAATCGGGCCGAATGGGGGCTAGTCGGGTGCCCCCGAGGGTGAAGTGGCTGGGCCTTCAGCCCCGTCCGTGGGCCCTTCCGGGTGGGCCCGTCTTCTCTAGTTGGCGTCCCCTTTGAGGCTGGGCTGTGGGCCGTTGTAACTCAGGCTGGTCCAAATTAGTCGTAACAATCTAAATTAGAACCTACTAAAAAACATTGACATAAAGAAATGTCTGATAACTGGTTTATTTTCGTTAGAGTACATAATTGTTTTAACATTGACATTAGAACCTACTAAAAAACAGTTGTCCTTTTTGGACTCTTCGAGCCTTCCTCTCAATAGGATTCATATGTAGTTCAAAAACTACACTTTTAAATAAAGAAATGCAAAACATAATCATTAACCTCTTGATTTTAGAGTAAACATTTTTAATTTGAGCTCCTCAGAATTATATAGCTCCTAAGAATTTTACACTTTTACCCATAATCTTAATCGATCAATATACCTTTAGAGATACCCAACCTTTGACTTGAACCCTTTTTGATCAAAGCTCGACGACGACGTCATCTACCATCTGGCTGCGGCGACGTCATCTACCACCTGGCGACGGCGACGTCATCTACCACCATGCAAGCCGACCTGGATTGAGATCTCGATCCAAATATTTTCCCCCTTTTACACACACACACACACATCTCTCTCCTTTGGCATTGCAAGCGGTCCTTGCATTATGTGTGTGGAGTTTTTTGGTTTCCCGTTCAGATTTTTTCCAACTTTGTCTGGTACATGGTTGTTGAAATGGCTATCTTGCATACATATTTGTTTAATATTATTGGGAATAATATTTTTAACATTTATTTTAAATGATTTAGTTGTAGGTCGAGCTTACATCTTTTAGCACTCTCATTTGCTTCACATCAACATGCAACCGGTATGGAATTTGTTACTGGAACCAAATTTATAATAGATACTTGATTTACCATCATCAATCAAACTTATACTACACAATCAATCTAGGATTCTGTTGATAGTGACTTATCACGAAGAATATCCGCATCACGGAAGAGACAAGCCCAACATAGAACTCTTACTGAACCTACGTTTGGCTCTTCACCACCGAATCATCGTCGCCTTGCAGCATTGCGACGATGGCAAAATGAAAGGACTCACACTGATATGATTTCTGAACATGAAGCTGAACCATCTACCAGGTTATTATCTATATGACTGTACATAATATCTAATCTAAGTAATGTAATTTAATTCTATTTAGTTTTGGATTTAATTTTGTATAGGTCCTTAGCTCAACGTAGAAGAAGAGAACGAGAAAAAGAACAAAGAAACATATCTCAACAACATATGACTCCAAATAGTATACTTGATATACCTCAAGTAACAACCTCTCCAACTGAACAAGAAGCTGGGGGCTCGGGCTCACGCAATGATGCAATTTGTGAACAAGATATTGAACCAGTTGACAGGTTATTATCCACTTAATTATCCACGCCATGATACCTAAATTTAATTTAATTGTATTTAGTTTTGGTTTAAATTTGTATAGGTCTTTATCTCAACATAGAAGGAGAGAACGAGAACAAGAGCAACGGAATATATCTCGATATATGACTCCTACCACCATACATAATATGCCTCAAATACAGCCTGTATCAACAGCTTCTCCAGAGTTGGTCCGCCAACGCAGGCCAACTCAACATAGAGTTGGTCCGCCAACGCAGGTGGATTTTGTTCGGCATAATCTTGGATCAATGAACATTCCATGCCCTCATTGCTCTGCCTTACATTGGTTGGATGAACAGTTGTCGACTTCAACTTTGACAACACATCGTTTTGGAACCTGCTGTTTACAAGGAAAAGTAAAATTAGATACACTTATTGAACCCCCTCCACCACTTCGAGATTTATATGATGGTGACAGTGACCAATCAAAATCATTTCGACAATATACTCGGGAGTATAATGCGGCTAATGCATTTACCAGCCTTGGCGCTTCATTGGATCGAAGATTGATTGCTGGCAGAGGTCCACCAACGTTTACAATTCATGGAGAATTGCGTCATCGAACAGGCTCACTTTTGCCACAACAGGATCAAACAGCAAGTTATTGCCAACTATACATATATGATCCGGCTGCTGCTACAGAGTTACGAAGTCATAGAAATCCTCATTTGAGACGGGATGTATTAAAAATTATTCAAGATTGTTTATCAGTCATAAATCCATTCATCGCTCTGTATCGTCAGGCTTATACTGTTTTAACACAAGCGGATTCATATGGTCATGATCTCCCTGTATATCTGCATTATAATTCAAACAAGGATCGACGACGATATAACCTGCCAACCGTAGATGAAATTGCAATTATTTTACCTGGAGATGGCCATCGACCTTCTAAGATGCGAGATATTGTTTTACATCTACGAGGAAATAATCAACTAATGCAAATCAACGAGGCTCATCCTGCATACTTGCCATTGCATTATGTATTATTATTCCCGCATGGTCAGCTTGGATGGGAACCAGATTTGAAGCAATGGGATCCTTTGCAAAATCAAGTCTCACATAGGCGCCTTACATTGTGTGAGTATTATAGCTACCGTCTGTTTGAAAGACATACTGAGTATTCTTCAATTCTGAGAGCCGGAAAATTGTTCCAAGAGTTCATAGTTGATGCTTGGGCAGCAACTGAGCAGAATCGTTTGACGTTCATCAAACTTAATCAGCAAAAACTCCGTTCAGAACTATATCAGGGCCTTGCAGATATTGATGCATATGGAAGTGGTGACCAAATTGGCCAACGCATGATACTTCCATCATCTTTCACTGGTAGTGCACGTCACATGTTCGAAATCTTTCAAGACTCGATGGCTATCACACGGTATAACCAACACCCCGATATATTTCTTACCATGACTGCAAATCCTAAGTGGCCTGAAATAATTTCAGCTCTTCTGCCCAATCAAAAGGCTATCGATCGACCTGATTTAGTTGCACGTGTTTTTGAGTTAAAACGAAAGGCTTTGATGAAGGAGATTGATGTCAAAAATGTATTTGGCAGGAAAGTAGCACATGTCTTCACAATTGAGTTTCAGAAACGTGGGCTTCCACATATGCATGCTCTTTTCTTTCTTTGTGGTCCAGATAAGATCCATACATGTGATCAAGTGGATAAGATTGTTTGTGCTGAATTTCCTGATCCAACTCAAGATCAAGAATTATTCGATACCGTTATGAAATGTATGGTGCACGGACCATGCGGTGCTCGAAATCCAAATGCTTCATGTATGGAAAATGGTAAATGCACTAAGAAGTACCCAAGAACTTATGCAGATTCGACAACAATGGATCGTGACGGCTATCCTGTATATCGTCGTCGTAATGATGGACATATCTATACTGTAAGGGGGCATCAGGTTGATAATCGAGATGTTGTTCCACATAATAAGTATCTCTCCATACGCTTTAACTGCCATATTAATGTCGAAGTTTGTGCCGGTATAAGATGTGTCAAGTACATTCATAAGTACATTTATAAAGGTCATGATCGAACCACCATGGTGCTGGGTGCAGTAGATGAGGTCCAACAATACCTTGATGCAAGATATATTGGACCACCAGAGGCAGCTTGGCGGATATTTGAGCATCCTTTACATCAGGAGATTCCGTCAGTACAAAGATTGGTTCTTCATTTACCAGGGCAACACCGTGTTATTTTTGATCCAGATGAAGATTCTGCTACAATAAGGTCTAGAGCTGAAAATGAGAAGACAACTTTGACTGAATTTTTTACATGTTGTGCATTACATGAATTAGCACGTGATCTTACTTACCAGGAGTTCCCTCAAAAGTTTGTGTGGAATTTATCCACAAAGGTATGGACTCCAAGAAAATCGGGATATGCAATTGGCAGAATGTATTTTGCATCTCCCAACTCTGGTGAGCGCTTCTATCTGCGGTTGTTGCTAACCGTTGTTAAAGGACCAACATCATGGGAAAATTTACGCACATTCAATAATGTACAATACTCTACATTCAAAGCAACGTGCGTTGCAAGAGGTTTGCTTGAAGATGATTCAGAATGGAAACAATGCCTTTACGAGGCTTCTATTATGAAAACGGGATATCAATTAAGAAGATTGTTTTGTATTATTCTTATCGAATGTTCACCAATCGACCCACTTGCATTATGGAATCAATTCTCAGTGCATATTTGCGACGATCTTCAACATAAAATTTCTGCTTTATTTGCAATTTCTACTCCAACTCAATGTCAACATGAAGATTACGGTTTATTCCTTATCAATGAATTACTCGAGGAGTCTGGCAAGTGTCTAGCTGACTTTCCGCCGATGCCATTTCCTACGGGAGAGTGGAACGCAAATGTTGGCAATAGACTGTTGCATGAACATCAGGAACTCATAAATACAGCGCAACAGTTGGATGCACTAAAAGATGTTGATTGCCTAAACGATGCACAACGTGCAGCTTATTCAGCAATTACTTCATCTGTTTTTGAAAATAGAGGTACTACATTTTTTTGAGCGGTGGTGCTGGAACTGGAAAGACTTTTTTGTATAATGCAATATCGACCATGTTGCGTAGTCTTGGAAATATAGTTATCACCGTTGCATCTTCTGGTATTGCATCGTTGCTACTTATCGGAGGTCGCACTGCACACTCAACATTTCGTATCCCGTTAGATGTGCATGATAATTCAATTTGTAATTTTAGTAAGCAATCTATACATGCGCAATTATTCAGAAAAACAAAGTTGATAATATGGGATGAAGTTCCTATGCAACATCGCCATTGTGTTGAGTCAGTGGATCGATCGTTAAGAGATATTTGTGATAACAACAGAGCATTTGGTGGTATTACCGTTGTTCTTGGTGGGGACTTCCGGTAAATCTTGCCAGTCATACCAAAGGGGGTTCGAGAAGAAATTGTTGGAGCCTCATTGAGACGATCTGCATTGTGGTGTTCTATAAAAGTTTTGATCTTGGACCAAAATATGCGGTTGACTAATTCATCTGTTGAAAATACAGATTTTGCAAACTTTATTTTGGAGGTATTTATTTACATACTTGATGATTTTAATAACCATTGTACTATATTTACCCTTACATTAAAAAATTTTCTATTTATGTAATAGGTCGGCACAAAGCCTAATGAAGTGGTGGAGCTACCCTCCCACATATTCCGATGCAAGGATTTAAAAGAATTATTACTAAGAATTTATCCGCAGCTAGATGTTGAGGGTGTGGTGACTCCGGCGTATCTGACTGAACGAATAATTCTTTTCGCGTGTAATGATGATGTTAATTTAATAAATACTGCTGCTTTACAAATTTATCCTGGACAACAGATTACGTATCTAGCTGCAGACAAACTGGCTGAATCTGAAGAAACTGATCCTGCCATTATAAATCGTTATCCGACCGAGTACATAAACTCTTTGAATCCTCCTGGTTTGCCACCATTTAAACTTGACCTTAAGGTTGGTTGTCCAATTATTTTACTGCGTAATATTGCACCTAAAGATGGGCTCTGTAATGGCACACGATTGATGGTTCTTAGATGCGCATCCCGTGTGATTGAAGCTCAAATTTTGAATGGGGATAAAGCCGGCAGTTTTGTGTTTATTCCAAGAATATCTTTGTCCCCATCAGCTTCAGAATTACCTTTTTATATGACAAGACGACAGTTTCCAGTTCGTGTAACGTACGCCATGACAATTAATAAATCTCAAGGACAATCTGTAAAGTTCGTTGGGGTTGACTTGCGTAACCCAGTTTTTAGCCATGGGCATCTTTATGTGGCACTTTCTAGGTGCACATCTTTTGATCGTGTTAGTGTCCTTCTGCCGTCTGATTCAACTAACACAGTTAATATTGTTTATCCAGAAGTCTTGCTATGAATCTCAGTGATGACTATTATAAGTAAGTAAACATCTTTCTATTAATTTTAATCGTTTGGTAATTCTTTCAGGAAAAAACCTTTATCAATTGGTCGTTTGTTGTTATACTTGATGCTTGCTACACACTAATGATTTGTATTATTTTTATTGAAGGGCTACAAGATGTGGACAAGCATTACAATTTATGGCAATGTAAGAAATTTTCTGCCTTTAAAACAAATTTAACTAAAATTTTAACTTTAGTTTGCTAAAATATTGCTTTATTTTTTTACAGAAGGATGTTAAGCACGATGCTTATTTGTGTGAAACTGTAAGCTGCTAAACATACTTTGTTCTATACTATATTTGGTATTAGTTGTTTTTAAATCGTTTTTGTAATTATAGGTTAAATTACTTCGAAACATTAATAGATCTGTCAAGTTACGTCCTTACACGAGAATTTGGGGGGATATGGTATGCATTCCATTAAAGCTGACATCATTTTCTTACTAAAATTTTTTATATTAGTAACTATTTAATTATTATAATTTTCAGTTAGTTGAAAAAGGAATAGTACAAGCGAATGTTACATGGCTAGATCGCCATCACTGGAAGATATTCCTTGTTGAGCGTGATTGGATACTCAAAGCTCGATCGTCCCCGCTCCCACTTAACAAGGTAAATAAAGTTTTAACTTTAAATTTGTAGTATTATCGATTAAATTATCTCTAACAGGTTTATGTTTTTTAATTACTTAGGTTATTGCTCATCCAAATGGCACTTCCTTATGGATTCCGATTGAGACTCACTCTCTTTATTATGTGATGCGCAACATGTTTTCTGTTGAAACATGAGAAAGGTCAAAATAGTGAGTTTTATAAACCATCATAACTTTACTTTTTGATTCAACATAAAATTAGTAATTTATTTCTCTACTAAAAGGTGGAATAATATGTTTTGTGTCCATTTAGGAAATTGGGCTTGGAAAGGAGGATCGTTACTTTTGTATGCAGATGGGGAGATATGGAATGATGGGGAGATATGGAATGATCACAACTAAAACTTTTGCAAGCAATTTTGTAAGAATTATTGTAGTAGTGTTATAACAATGAAAAATATGAAAAACATGAAGTCTTCTGTTTTTGCAATATAAATAGATTTTACATACAAAAAAGTCTTTTTCGTCATCTAGCCTATTTTGCAAATGTTTATTGAACTTTTCATCTTTCTTTGCTTTGGTCCTTTGTTTGCGTGGTTGTGTGGCTTGACATCAGAGATCTCAATATTTCAATCCTGTTATATATTTGGTTCGAACTAAGGTAATTGTTTCAGAAAGAAAATTTGGTTGACAAGGCCAAGTGAAGCTTTCACATGTTGAGCATCAAATTGGTAGTCCTATTTATTTAGTTTCACATGCCAAGCGAAGTTCATGTCAGCATTGGCAAGAACAAATTAGATATCAGCATTCAGGTATCTACTACAAGCCTCTTTGTTTAGTTTCTTAAAACCTTTTTATCAGTGTTATACTTAATTAGATATCAGCATTCAGGTATCTACTACAAGCCTCTTTGTTTAGTTTCTTAAAACCTTTTTATCAGTGTTATACTTAATTAGATATCAGCACTTCATTTTTCAAATAATCTTTTTGGTTAATTTTCAGTTGGACCTCTCAATTATGTACTTGCTCAAACTCTTTATCTTGGACACGTCTAACGAGATATCCCTACTTTTATGAATGCAGGCTGGATCACATGTTGTTTACTCCAAGTATGCAGGAACAGAGTTGGAATTCAATGGAACAATACATTGTCGGGTTTGACAACAACCTATTATCAGGTTTGACAACAAATGTATAATAGATGTAATCCTTAAGTTATGTGCTTGAAACATTGGGAGTGAAGGGACTGTGGTCTGGCGATTGCACTATGATCCTTGCCTGCATCATTGCCACTGTAAGTGTTATATGACTTTGAGCAGTACCACATTCTTCATGTTATCTTTATATGTTTCTATGTTTTTCTCCAGGGAACAATGCTTCGCCCTCGGGAGAGAATATGTGATACATCATCGTCATGATCCTGGGTAGGGGTGGCAATTCGGGCCGGCCCGGTCTTATCGGGCCGTGCCGGCCCGGTCCGGTTTTCTTAAAGGACTGGGCCGGCCTGGCCCAATAAGACTTCGGGCCATTCCGGAGAGGCCCGGGCACGGTCCGATAAAAATTCGGGCCGCCCGGCCCGGTCCGATAGGGTTGAATGAATTATGTATTGTGAAAATATTTTATCATAGTTTTAAACACAAACTTGTCGCATATGCTTAAAGATGCATTGAAATGGAGCACGAAAGAAGGAGATTAAGTGGGTTGCATAAGGTGATGTGTCCTACATTATTTTCATTTATTTGGCAAGATGAAGTAACATGTTTGGTGGTTCTTTGTCTCTTCTAGGAAACTGAGATCGACCCCCAAGATCCAAAGGCATCAAAGTTGGCGCTGGCGAGAAGTTGTTATAATTTATGATATTTGGCTTCGCCCTCGGGAGAGAATATGTGATACGTCATCGTCATGATCCTGGGCCTAACACAGTTTTCATATGAAGGTGATTTCATCTTAATTGAGTTGTTGTCGAGTTTGAATTTGCTTAAATTTGGGTGATCGATTAAGAAATAGAAAAAAAATGTTTTTCTTTGACCACTCAATTATGTGATATTGGAATAGAATATATAATTTATCTCATACCAAATATAATTATACCAAATATAATTCATTGTCAGATGTTATTAATCATGGTTCAAAAAAATAATCATAACCTTTTTGGTGTCTTTCTGGGTTAAATTTCAAGTCTCTCCTTTACAACTCCTCTTTAATTTTCTGGCTTCTATTTTCACATCACTGTGACAAGAGCTGGGTTGCTGAATTCTGACTAAGAATTTAATTGATGACATCAAGTTAATTATGTCTAAGGTAACAAATTTCACTATGCATATTCATTAGGAATGCAAGCTACTTGGTATTCTTGAAATTTCTATAATTTGTTACCCATGAGGCCTTTTGTTGCCAGAGTTGTTGAAAGCAACTTTTTGTTTACTTACTGATATTCTTTGTATTGGTGAATTCTTTGTATTAGTGACCCCTGATTATCAAAACAAAATATTAGAAGAAAGATAACAAATAATTATTTTTGATCAGGTGCGAAGTTGTGACGGCCATTGATAGGTCACCCAAAGGTAACCCACATTAATCCCATCTAAGTATCATTCTGTTATTCTTTTTGAACTCAATCAATAAGATAAACTTTTAGTGTGGCATAGCTGCATCTATGTGCTCCTACTTTCCTTACTTTTACTTTCTTTTAAGTTGAATAGTACGGGTTAATGAGAGGATATGTGTGTTGTACACAAAAAGAGAGTCAGAATTACATGCTTGATATCGAGAAGTGGTAACCAGCCAATCATCTTGAGTTAGAATAAAACTCATATGCATGCCTGTACTGCATGTGTTTTCTGCAAATCTTTAGAAGTTCCTGTGGGGTGAATGTACTTTCTGACTTGAAAATTCAAGCTGATTGGATGAACGTATTGTTTTCTACCATCTGTATAAATAAACAAAATTTGATTTAACTGTAAATTTTCCCTAAAAATATTGATGTGCCTCTGCATGTGCCATGCAGACTATTATATGTAGAATGCTTAAAACATGTACATTCCAGGTCCATCGCAAGACCATGTGAGCTATATTTGCCAACCTGAAACAAATGAAATCATAATTCCCATATGAAATTCGCAGAATATATCTCAACCAAAGAGATTGGAGGCATTGTCCGTAATATGGAATACCCAGTAATAAAGAATAAAAAGAACAATATAGATCCAGTCAGGTTCCATTGCCTGAAATTTTCTTCATTATTGAATTATTGTTTTTGATTCATTTATAATGGTATACATGTATGACAAAAATCACGAGAAACATAAGCTAACACGTATTTACTACCCAAAAACTCAAAAACCTTCCCTTTATTATTATAATTTCTGTTGTTCCTCAACCCGAACGAGTTTTATTTTTTTTCAAGAGAAGGGGGAACCTTCATTTTATTGTATTTAGTGATACACAATAATTGATCTTTTCTTATTGCGCAACTTAATTACTTCTACTTTCATCATTGAAAATATTCTCTGAATTTTTTCAGTTTATGAGTTGAATTAGCATTTTCCCAAATTTGAGGACAAATCAAAATCTAATTTGAGGATGAAGGTCTTTTGCTTGCACTTCTCTGCAAGCTTCTTCATAGTTCTAGCAAATGGCAGATACCTATTATTGCGTACTCCATGCAATTCAGTCATTGGCAAGCCAATCAGTTCAACCAGTTAGTTCGGTCAAGTTCGCAGCATCAGATGAGTTGTTGGAGTCTTTGAGCGATCTCGATGATGACGTATGCTCCATTCTTTAAATGCGTAATAGATGATTACAAAATATATTTCTTATTCTTAAATAATTCATATTCTTATGGTTGCGGGTGAATTCCAGACATTTAATTTGTTGTTCCACTAATGTATATGTGCGTGTCCATTCTGAATGAAATTGAACAAACTTTTGTTTCTTTTGGTTATCTTCATCAGAAGATATATTTGTATACAAAGACATTACTCATTTTTAATGTTGGTTTCTATAAATTCTAAAATTGAATAATCAGTGTGGAAGAAGAGTTTGATGCTTCCATTGGTAATTGGTAACTGGTTCATTATACCACTGTTATCTTGGTTAGGACTACATTTGGGAACTCCTACCTTTATTTTAATTTTTTTGTTATAAAATGTGTGAGTGTGTGTTAGGGTTGCATTTTTGGCAACTATTTAGTAAGTTTTCTTCTGGTTGGGCACTGAAATTCTGATATCAATCTGATTAATCAGTACTTCTGTTATCAGATGTGGCTCAAATGTTGATGTCTGCTATGTTATCTTGGAATTAATATCTTTTCCTTCATAACTGCAATTATGTTTATTTTTTTGAAATACCTTTTTCAATTTATTGAGTGGAATTTACATGTTGTTCTTGCTGAAAATGCTAAAAATTGTTGAATTTATTTAAATCCTTTAATGGTTTTATTTAAATCCATTAAGCTATGTGCATATGTTTGCTTACATGTGATCTGATCAATGATATCTATTGTTTATTCCGTTTAGATATTTCTGTCATTTATCTTAAGCATGTATAGTACACACCTGATGTTTGATGTGTTTCCCTTCTCAAGCCCATTAGCCCGTCAGTCTGCAAGTTTGGTTGGGTTCAGTCTGCAATTAATCTTTGTGTTTACAATATGTTTCTTTCATGTGTTTTGTTGGGTTTAGTCTTCTGTCTCAATGTGTGTAGTCAAAATAGAATCTTTTTGAAATTATGTTGCAGTCTGCAAGTTTTGTCTCAATGTTTGTGTTCTAATTTTGTTTAGTTTAGTATTCTGTTTTAATATTCTGTCTCAATTAGTGTTCTGTCTCCCAGTTTCACATGGAAAATTGGCAATTGCTGGTGCTTTCAAAATTAGAATCATATTTACATTTGTTTAATTACACTAATTTTTATCGTCTTCCTTTTGATTTCATTGATGTAGGTAATCCTATCAGTCTCCTACCAAACACCTGCCACACGGTTGTCGCAAAACTTCTTGCATAGACGTGGTTGCATAGATGTGGTCAATAGGTGGACAAGGGAGCAGGGTAGTGCACTTAAAGTAATTTCAAGATGATTGTAGTTTTGTTGTTTGGTTACATTGTTTGGAGGAACGTGCTCTTGACTGGAGATGTGTTGCTCAATAGATGATTGTAGTTTCAAGATTACTGGAGATGTGTTGCTTCGGACTGGATGATTGCAGTTTCAAGATGATTATAGAATATTTTTGAAATTTATAGAATCTTTCATACATAGCCAGAGTGCAATGTTTTCCTATGATTTGTAACAAATTCCAAATTTTAGAGCGGAACTAAATTTTGTAAGAGACCTGTACCATATTAGGCTTCCAACACTAGCCCATTTTTTAGAGAACAATCTCATACTAGGCCTCTGACAATAGCCTTGCTAAGGGCACATCTCATACTAGGTTTTTGGGATCTTCACATACCACCACACTTTCGACAACCGCCGTCCCGACAGCCCACTCTGGGGTGCCCACTCTAAGTGGCTCACTCTGGTCTTTTACCAGGTCGCCCCCTCCTAGGTCGCTCCTCCCCAGGTCGCCTCTTTCGCTTCCAACAACTATCGTCCACCGCGGCAGTCCCCTGTAGTGCCCACTCTAAGTGGCCCACTCTGATTTTTACCAGGCACCCCCTCTTAGGTCGCTCATTCCCCAGGTCACCCCTTTCGCAACGTGGGTCGTAGCATGTGGCTAGCTCTGATTCCATTTGAAAGAGACACATTATATTAGGCCTCCAACACTAGCTCATTTGTATAGGTGATGTTACTTGCTGAGCTACCCTAAAGATGTTGGGGAACTGAAATTTTGTGAGGAAAAAATTTGGATGTACATTTCTCTCCCAATATTTTGGGTTGAACTAAATCTTGATGGATTTATGGGTAGAACTAAAATTTTTAGGGGAATCAAATTCTATGGGAAGAAATTATTTTTGGGGAAACTAAAATTTTTGAGAACCAAATAACTTTAAGGGAAACTACAATTTTTAGGGGAAACAAAATTCTCGGGGAAGAAAATTTTTAGGTGAAACTAAAATTTTTGAGAACTAAATAACAATGGCGGGAACTAAATTTTATGTGCTAACTAAATTTTGGGGAGACCGCCGGCCCTTAAGCCAGATGGTATCCCCCCTCTTATGTAGTAGCGACCCGGTATCTAATCCCGGTCGCCTCTGTGTTACCAAAAAAACTAAATTTTGGGGAGAACTAAATAACTTTTCGAGTGAACTTTAATTATTGTTGACCGTTTAAATTTTGGGAGAAACTAAGATTTTTTGGGGAACAAAATTCCTTGGGATGAGCTAAATTTTCGGGGGAACTAAGATTTTGAAGGGAGGATTTCTAAAATGAATCATGTCCACATTTTCAGGGTAACTAAGATTTTGGGGGGGAACTGAATCGTGCCCACATTTTCGGGGGAACTAAGATTTTGAGGGGGAAATATCTAAATTGAACCGTGCCCTACGGGCACGGGTATATACTAGTGTGTATATATATATATAATGAATAACACTGAGAATGCATATTGATCGGCCCGGAACTAACTCCGAAACGATGTCGTTTATTGCTAGCGCACGGTATAGTGGCAAGCGGGTATCGAACACAGGGAAGCGGTGCTATACTACCTATCTACTCCTAGGTTGAGTTAGACTTGCGGGTTTATTGATGGAAGTGGAGTATGGAGGGTCGTAATGGGGATGGATGCGAAGGTTGTGTCACCCAACGTTGCAAACAAGGGAGTCCACACAAAGAGAGAGAAAAATAAAATATAAAAGATTAGGGCTTTAGGACTCGCCACTAGGACCGTCAGATGTCGACGCTAGGTTAAGACTCTTACGTTGCATTGGTTTTATTGGGGATGGTCTCTCAGCTCGTACCACTCTCGTGGATTAAAGCTTCGAGGTACTTCGGTGGCTCTTATTGATGCAATGGCAGTAGCCGTCAATGTAGTGATATAGTTTGTCGGTAGATCCCCTCAAAGCACGAGCCGGGCATGGTCACGAGCCTTGGTTGAATCTATTGACTCCCAAATTAAATTCTAAGGATACTTCTTAAGTTAATCAATTCCACAGACTGTGGGCATGATCATAGTACGAGTTCTCCCAGGGATTTGGCTGGATCAACCAAAGTAGAGCCCCTTTTATACCCAACGCATCATAAAAATCCTATCTTTGCACCTAGATCCTAAAATCCTAGGGCTAATCACTTTTCCCTAGAAAAGACTACTCAAGCATAGCAATAGATAATAGAACGCACGAAAACTTCATTGCATGCATCGAAAAGAGATAAATAATAAGAAGCCACAAAGAAATAATAATGGAATTCAAAAGAACAAACATACTTATCGTGATACACGGAATAGTGCATAGCATAATTCCCCCAAAAGATCGTCTCCAAAAAATCTTAAAAAGATATAAAAAACTCCCCGAAAAAGTGTCAAAAGTCTCTCTAAAAAGTCCCCCCCCCCTGACGGCTGCTAAATCCCCCCAAACCGCCTTCAAAAAAACTCTCCCATTCGTGCCCTAGAAGATCCGGACGCAACTTATGTTCTGGGCCCATGACGACTCGGTCCGAGTAGGAAGCTGCTCAGTCGAGTCGTCAGGAAATATGGAATCATAGCCCAAACGTCGCTCTGCCTGCTCGGGCTGAGTAGGGTCTGCTCGGTCGAGTCGTCACTCTGCTCGGTTAAGTAGGTGGCTACTCAGTCAAATCGTCAGAAGTCTGGATTCATTGCCCAAAATAACGCACTGCCTGTTCGGACTGAGTACGTAGCTGCTCGGTCTAGTATGCAGCTGCTCGGTCGAGTAGGCAGCTGGTCGGTCGAGCAGCCAACTGCTCGGTCGAGCAGCCAACTGCTCGGTCGAGTAGGTTGATGTTCAGCTGAATTTCAGCACTGCAGCACTCTGCTCGGTCGAGTAGGGTGCTGCTCGGTCGAGTAGGATGCTGAAAACAGATTTCAGCACTGTAGCATCAGCTTGCAAAAATTCCCCAAAGCTCATCCGACCTATGATTGGCACGTTCTTAGTGGCGTTGGAACCGTCTTGAAGTCTACTATCTTGGACAAATATCAGAAAAATACTAAAAAAATCCCAGGTGATAGCATATTTGAACATAGTGTACGGCTGTCCTGTTTCCAGCACTTTGGGTCGCTCGATTCCTTCGCCGCATCATAGCTCGATCGAGCGACCTGGAATCCATGAGTCATGGTATCATAGAACCATGCTTTCTTCGTTCTCCTCTTCCTCGTCCCTTCTCTCTTGCCCCTTCCTTGCTCTCCAGTAGCTTTGAGTCACCGATCACGGCGCTCAGGAGTTTCGGTGTCGAAGCACGCGCGCTCTCCTCCAATATACTCCAAATCGCTCGATATTCCCTGAAATGCAACCAAACACTCTTAAAGTACAATAGTTCCAATAATGAGCATAAAAGCGTATGAAATGTGTAATTGAGCAATCATTTTGACGTGTAATCATATATATATAATGTGGAATAAAATGACACATCACATATATAACACAAGAGACAATCATTAATATACTAAGGGTAGCACACTCATACATGAGTGGTATGCAGGGGTTCACACACACGGATCCACACACTCTACCTATATACATGCACCACGACGACATCACAATAACACTAATGGGCCCACCATACTATACTAAGGTTGACATAGGCAACAGCAGGCACTAGTAGGATGACTAAGTAATAGTAAGGGAACCGAAATTAAATAGTGTAACGAAACAAGATCGGGATGAACGGGTTCAGATAAGGCATGGACAAGGGGATAGCTTGGTTAGGTAAAATAGAGATATAATTGTGAATATTTAAGTAAGGGAAAGAAAGATATAATAATATTCTTATAAAATACATGAGAATAGTGTGTAGATGATACAAGTTAAAATACGAAGTAGGGATTGGACGAAAGAATAATTAGTATAGCGATGAAGTGACTATTCTGCAATTGGAACTAGATTTGTACTAAGAACTTTGGAGTAGGAAGAAGAAAAAAACGAAGAATATAAAAACGGACATACTTGAAAAGTTGGAGTTCTCTTTTGCATAGAAAAATATTTAGAGGTCGGTACGATGAGTTGTTTGAAATAAGTTTGAGTAGTATATATATAGTAAGAGAAGAAATGGTATATTGGATTATCGAAAAGTCATTATATGAAGGAAGTAAGATATTCACATGAGTACGAAAGATATAGGTTAGAAAATATTATAAGGTAGTAATTTAAAGATTTCAGCGAAAAAATTTAGAAATTTAAAGAATGAATTTAAGTCAACTGAAGGGTAGAAAGTCTAATCTCATGGTAAATGTTTTCAAAGAATTCAAACTGTGAGAGGAATTCAAAAAAATAATATTGAAAATACTTTTCGAAGGATCAGGATGGTAATGGGAAAGATTCAATGATTGATGATGAGCGACATGAAGGAATCACGTGAAACAAAAGCAAGGAAGTGAATCAAATATTCAAAACGTAAATACGACTGGGAAATAGCTTAGTGAATATGCTACGATGGGATTCTATGGTTATTAGCTCAAAAGTGTAATGATTAGGAAAATGATAGAAATCATGGGTTTTAATTACCGGGAAGACTAAAGATTAGGAGAAACTTAGCACTAAGACTTTCTAATGAACTAGACTCTAATAGAGATCTCAGGGAGAGGGTCCTTAGAGGATCAAGATTGCGATCTCTTTCGGAGCATAAACCTGGAACATCTTCTGAAAATACGCCTTCGAGGTCTCTGACTATCAAACTTGGACGTCTATCAAAGTCTTCATACCATCTAAGACAAAGAAAACGTTCACATTAGACTCCAATTTTTATGACTCGAATGTTTCGAATGTTTCAATGGATGTTTTATTATTATCGTTGTTTCGATATTTCGCAGGTGCAACGACCTGCATGGGCCACCACAAAACCTATCATGCCCCACTTTCCAAGTATGGAAGGCAAGACACGAAGAGGTCTGCTCAGACTGAAGCTGTGAAGCAATAGTCTGATAAGCGTCTGTGTGTTCATCCATTCGTAGATTCTTGCATTGCAATGAAACAACAATGATAATAATTAGAACGCATGCAATAATAACCAACATTGCAACAACATCCAATCTTATTCCAAACATCCATAGATAAAGTCATAAAATAAGGTACAAGAGTTTGAAAATGAAAGGCCCCAAGCATGGCCGAAACTAAAATATAGATAAGGTGCTACGCACAGAAAAAAACCTAACAACAGAAACTAGGAAAACAAACAGTAACTAAGAAAAGCCTCTAGCTGAGACTAAGATAGGTCTACGATATCCTCGAACTGAACCTCAGCAGAAGCCTCAAGCTCAACGTCAGCAAACTGGTCGTCCTCAGCAACAACCTCAGACTCAAAACCTAACATGCGACACCCAAAGAGAAAAGGGCGCATGTCAGCAAAAATCTCCAAAAGTAAAAATATAGAGACTTTTGTGCAAGGGAACATAAAAGTAATGAATGCAACGAGCAGTTAAGGTATGATGCCATGGCATAATATTCAATGAATGCAGCAATTAAAATGAACATGATATTTAACATGCATGTCACGTCGTAGTAAAAAGCTACTAAACATTATTCACGATTTCACAATTTCACGAAAAACATGCATTCACGATGTGCACAGGGTTTACGCCTTTCAGCTGAAGTTACTGTACGGGCACACTTCTACGCTGAGTGATCGCTTAAGCCTATCCCTCCATGTGTGTCTGAACTGGCACTTAGCTTTTGGATCACAAGCCAGGAAGTGTTCTTTATTTGGCATAGGGGTGCACCTAGCCTCATGACATGCAATAGGAGTCAGAATCCTACTCGTCGCAGCTTACATTTCATTTGTAGCATGTGCTACATATTCATGATAAGACATTCAAATGCATGAAATGGCATGCGATATGCAATATGATAGTATAAAAGCAGTTATTGGATGCGTACAGTTTATCAAAATTAAACGTGACATGTGATATGCATAAACATGACAAGGGTGTCGGATCTTGCTTCGTTGTCAAGCGAGATCAAGCATGGGTGTCGGATCTAGCTTCGTAGTCAAGCTAGATCAAGCATGGTGTCTAGGTGACTAGCATTTCACCGCCTAGTATTTTTTACACAAAAACTCAGAATAGCCTAAAACATGGGTTAACAATCAACTGAGCAAGTTTCACTTGCCTGAAATAACGTCCGCAAGTCTCAGATCAACGGGTCCAGAACTTCCTATGTGCTCAAACCAATCATCCAACATACAATCCCATATTATTAAACTTCAATTAGTGATTTAACCACATGAATGAAATTTACGATTTTTATCTTGTTAAACAGGCGGTTGTGCTGGTTCCTATGGATCGGGGTTTACCTTAACACGACGTGAAAGCTATACTGACGCCGGGTAGCGACGTCAGGGGTTGGATTCCGACAGAGAGTAGGGTACGGTGGACTATGGCGAAGACGGCGACAACTAGAGGTAGTAGCACGGTGCAAAGATGGCTGTGGGAGGAAGGTGAACGGTTGGGCTGACATAGGGTTGCGCGGAGGGCCGGCTGTGTTGCACACGGCGACAGCGAGCAAGGGAAGGATCTCGGTCTGCTATAGGCCGTAAGGTGATAGGGGAAGGTCTCGGCAGTTCTAACAGGAGAGGGGGCTGGCAGCGGCTTAGGGGAGATGGGTGCGGCAGTTAGGGTTGTCGTGGAGGAGGTTTTGCGCAAGGGATGGTCGGACTGTTTGGGAATGAAGGGGGTTGCATGTGGAGGTGACTGCCGTGGGGTGTGACAGTTTTAAGGGGGTGCTGGGCTATTTGAGGGTGGATGCGGCTAGGGGACAGAGGGGTCGACAGTTTAGGGGCTGCTGTGCGGGGAGCTGGCAGTTGGGAAGGCCGATGATAAGTGGCCGGCGACAAGGAGGGTGATGGCCGGCTGTGGGGTTGATAAGGGGAGAGAGTGGGTTCGGTTGTTCTGCAGGTGGTTGTGCTGACAGTCGAATTTAGGGGAGGAGCAGGCCGGCAAATGGTGGAGTTTAGAGGGGCTGTGCGACAGTTCCCATGGAGATGCTGGCCAGATTTGTGGTGGAGGGTGTTGTGCTGTTGCGTAGAGGGGAGAGGGAAGAGAGGGTGGCCGACGGTTGGGGGTTCGACTTGGAAGATGGCCGGATGTCTTTGGTGCATGGGTTTTAGGTGATGGCGGGTGGGTTGCGTGGGATAGAAACCCTAGGCTTGGGTGCGTTAATATGAGGGTGATTTGCTAAAATGTGTAGAATAGGGTTGCACTTAGGGGTTGATTGGAGAGAGAGTGTGAGAGGGGGAGGGTACAACTAGTGTGGCATATAGCCTAGGAAGGATATTGCATGATACGTAAGATTCTTATAGGTTTAGGTTTGATTTTTAATTAGGGATAAGTCTAGGGCTAATTATAGGTTAAAAGTGATTAGGGTGAAGGGTCAGTCTAACGGTGTCCAAAAAATACTAGGAAAATATCGAGACGACTGTGTCGACGAGATGATCGAGACTACGATGATCGGTCACATGCTAGATTAACAGAAAACAGAACTAAAAGTAAAGAGGTCAACGTTGAAGTCTAAAGTTAAGACACCCCTTCATTCAAAGCTGATTTGTAGAAGAATGAGCCGTGAAATGACGTGCATAAAAACACAAAAACTACTCTCTCTGAGGGTCACAACGATATATAACTTCGCATGTTTGGGATACAAGAGGAGGTCACAATAAATACGCGTACGAAAAGAAAGTGCGCGCACGAAAAACGCACGATCGAAAAGCGACCGTTACAAGTTAACATATTCCTTTAGGATATTATATATTGGATTCCATCGGTAAAACATAGAACTTTCATAGTTTAGCATATGTTCAAAGATTTTTAAATAGAGTTAAAATGGATTTTATTCAACTATATCATCCCACTATTTTAGCGATCATCTTAAGCCATATAGATGAACGAATAATAATATTTAGTGGGAAAGGGACCCGACCACCCTAAGTCTCACAACCTTGAGTTGGCATTACAAGTTGCTTAACTCTGTGATCGGTAGATAACTCTTCATCAATCACATCGAATGTGATTCCCTTATGGTTTTTACCCATGGTCACTTATGACCTTGAGTTGGCTCAACAAATCATAAAGACTAGTCTAGTCAGACCCTTACTTTCTTGTCCAATCTTAACTTACACCAACACTCGGTTTGTTCACGACGCGACTGTTTGGGTTAAGTCGAACTACATCACATGTTTAATGGAATTGGTTCCCAAAAGATAGTCATGTTACAGCTTGAGTTGACTCAACAACTATAACATGAAATCCCTAGTTTCCAAATTCCAAAAGTAAGGAGGTCTACTGCTAATCTTGAAGAATATTTTAAATGTAGTTGACTAGATGTAATCGATGGTTTCACATAATCATAATTCGCATCCTTGCGGTCCAGCCGAACATGACCAGGGATTTGGCTAGGCCAAGATCACTATCCCTAGTCGAGATTGGGTGATCCATAACACTAGTCAAAAAAACATTAGACCGGATCACGGTCTATTGAATGATACTAATTATTCATATGTGTGACATCGACTTGAAATGGCTTCATTAAAACTAGTTAATCATATCAACTAGTTGAATCCTAAAAATTCGAAATTATTAGGATTGGTTAATAACTTTTATTAATGTCCTTATCAACTATAAAGATATTTAGGGTGCTATCCTAAGCATGTATTAGGCATTTAAAATTCAAGTTGCAACAATTTAAATCATAGCCTTTGTTCAAAATTATTATTAGAACAATTAAAATAATATTTATGGGAGTGGGCTACCATAATCATGTATTAGGAGTTTAATTTGTTGCAACATTTTTAAATTATATCATGTCCATCAAAAATTATCTTATAATTTTCTGAAAGTTTTTAATGGCTATCCTAATAGTGTTTCTTGAATTAATACATAATCAATAAGAACTAATATAACCATTATCAAGTAAACAATTTAGCATGATGACAAATAAGCTAAAATTTATCTAATAAAAATTAGCTAAACATGCAACTTAAAATATCTCATAAAGTTAAGTTACATTAGAAAATTATCATATAATTTTAAAGATCTAATTATTAAAATTATCACATGATTTTAAAAATTAAATCTAATTTTTAAAAACAATTTTCGAAAATAATAATGTCACATCAAAATGAGTATTTTAATAGTTTAATATACAACCTCCATGGAGAAGCATGCTGTATCACAAATATTATATAAATGCAAAGTATAGATCAAGTAGACTGGCTCTGATACCACTGAAGAGTTTTCTAGGTCCTTAGGGCAATAAAATCAACGTATGGCCTAAGTCAGATGGACGACGAGATCAAACAGGCAGCGGAAAAAAGATTTAAAACTATTTTAAATCAAGCCCTAAAGAAACAACCCTGGCCAGAATCTCTACTATTCGGGGTTGGGCCAGACCAACCCCGAAGGATAGATCTATCAACCTATTTGCAATTATAAACGTATGAATATTTAAACTACATACCTTTCACTTCGTTTTCACAGAATACAAAACGTCGTTTTCAGCAACATTTCCTTGGCACCGCGCCGCTTCTCCCAAGCCGAACTGTGTCCCGAGCCGAATCTCGTCTCGAGCCAAACCACTTCCTGAACTGCACCTCATCCCGAGGTGAGCAACACTCTTGTCACCGAGCCAACCATGCGTCGAAGAAAGTTTCACCTTGAGTGGATCCTCCGTCAAGACTTCGGATCCGATCCGAACTCGTGCGTGGCTTTGCTAGAGCCCGATCAGGAGCAATGAAGAATTTAGGGAGAAAGAGGGAATATTTTCTTTAAGCTCAGATCCGAGCTTGTTCACGTTTAATGGAGCTACCCAGATCTGGAACTTGGAACGAGTTTCAAGGAGAGGAGTATGCCCCTATTTATATAGGCGGCTGACCCTTCCTCTCTTCTCAATTCACGAAGTGGGGCTAAACTTTTGGAGAAGAAAAAATCAAATTGGTTTGCCTTACACAAAGGCCAAACTTTGACGAATTTTCTCTCCATCACCATTGAGCTCCAAGAATGATGTAACACATCGTTGTGAAGAGGGTTGAATGGTGAACACGTAGGAAAAAACGACACTCCATTCCAAGTCTGTTTGACCCCTCAAATGAGACTCCAAAGTCAGCCCAAAACATTGCTTTACGCACTGCCCAGCCGCCAGATTTACTTAGGGTTTCAAAAAACCCTATGTTTTACAGCTTTGTGGGCCCCACAATGGGGACCACTTTCTGGGTATTGGCGCAGGCAGCACGTGCGGGCTGGGAGCCTGCCTGCACGTACTGGCGATCCCCAGCCCGCCTGGGCACCCGCCCGCTCGGGCGGGCACGTGCAGTGCACGTGCCTACCTGAGCAGGCGTGGGTCTAACCCGTGGGTCGGGCGTGCCCGAACCGCAGTGGGCGCCCCGATCGCAATGCCCTTTACGGGCTTTTCCGTTGTTTTGGCCTTAATCTTCACGTTTGGAGTCCGATTTGCAATCCGTTTGAACTTGCGTTCAGACCGGGATGTTCCCGTCATCCAGGTAACCTTTTTCTCGTGTTTATTATATTAAATGTGCTCGTAGACATTTTACGACATATTTAATTCTTTTTTGCATCTTATGCAAAATTCCCACATCCTTAATTTTAAAATCCATTTGCATCAAATACAAATGAACTGAGGGCATACTGGGGCTAGTCAAGAGTAAGTAGTTGCTAGGATAGTAGTGTTCGACATTTTGTGTAACAACCTGTATTCATCAACACATCTATTTACGTATTTAACATATTTTCACATTTTTAAAATTATTTTATAATGATTAGTCTGGAGTTTTATATCAAAAATGATTTCAAAATTTCTTGTAAAAAATATTTTGAAGTATCAACTAGTTATGGTGTATTTCAGTAAGTTCGGGCTTCATCAAATGTCTCTAAACAATTTTGATAATAATTCATTTTCCATTGTTACTGTTTTCGCTGAATGAATTAATTTTCTATACAAACATCATCAAAACGTTTTCAAACTTCTACAGTATCATTCTATGATCATTTATGGCTTCCAATTTTAATTTTGTAATTTTCTGAAATCAAATCGACCTAAAACCTGCTTCCTAAGTGTTTTGACATAAAACTAGTATCTCCATAGCTCAAACCCTGAATTGGGTCTCGTATTCGCGATCCTCACGACGATACGATCCCGTGGCTATGTTTTCATAATTTTTCGGAGTCATATGCTAAAACAGTGTTGTATTTCCCTCGATTTTACTAATTACTTCACTAATGACCTTTTCACTATTACTAACTAACTATTACTAGTTATTTCTACCCTAACCCCCACCCCAATTAATCCACTGTTCATCTTGGTCAGATGCGGAATAAGGGGATCCAACCACCTTATTCAATTTTACAATTAATACATATATTATTATTATTATTATTATTATTTATTACTTTCTAAACCTATTTATAACTGCCCGAGCACCCCCCAACATTTCCCACACCCACACCCACACCCACAGGATCTCTCACTCTCGTTCTCTCCCTAATCCCCCTCCCCTTTCGTTCTCCCCCAACGAAGCCCCCTCCCATTCTCCCTCTCTCACAGGCTCTCTCCCTATCTCTCTCCTTCATTCAATCCCCCGAGGCCGCATCAAACGAACCCAACTCCACAGGCTCTCTCCTTCGAAGCCAAACCCGAATCTGTCCCTCTCGTTTTCGTTCGTACCCTCACCCATGCAAAAACCCAGGCTTACACAGTAACTCCCTCTCGATCTCCGACTCCCATTCTATCCGACACCACCCCCCTCGACCGTCGCCCATCGCCGGCACTCTGCCCCACCATCTTCAATAGGCCATCACCCTCCTCCAAGAGCACAGCCCCCGCGTTCCCTCTCTCTACCCGTTCGAAGGCATGCAGCAACCCCCTCAGCCTCTCTCCCATCTCCCCTCGCCGTCGACCGCCGCAACCGTCGCCTTCCCTCGTCTCCGAGCCCTCCACACCACCTCCTTGATCCGTCGCACACATCCCTTGGTCTCCCTCTCCCTCCTCTGTTCAAAACAGATCCACCCCGCCGCTCCCTCTTCTACACCAAAGCCGATGAGCAACCACTCGTTCAAAGACCCCCCCGGCCCCGTCTCCATCGGCTACACCGCTCTCCTCTGCCCGCTGCACCCACTCCAAGCTCCGAGCGCCCTCTTCGCTCGCCCCGAGCTCCGATCGCCCCGAGCTCTGATCGCCCCAATGCCTCACGCTGCCTCGCCGCTGCGAGTTACGCTGCTCCGCCGACATCACCCGACCGCCATTGACCCCCCGCTATCGTCACTGCATAAGAAACGGAGAGAGGGAGATTGTGAGTATTAATACGTATAGGACGTATACGTATGTTACGTATATAGTATAAGAGAGTTTATTAGTTAAAATTCCTAGTAAATAACATAGCAATCAGAAAAATACCAAACCAGGCCCAGAAAATCAGAAATGACGTTCTGGACCCAATGGGGCTAGTTTCATCTCAATCAGATGTGTTTTCCACAATAAAATTTTAAGCCTAAATTATAAATACATTGTTTTCACTTGAAAATTCATAACTTGTTATTTTCACGTAAACTGATATGTGAAAAAAATATGTTGTATTACTCTTCGAGACGGTCGTTTTGACAGCTCATTTGAAACTTTCTGATGTGTATTTCACCTAGAAGAAATTATTGAATAAATACGATAACTAATTAAAATTAGTTTTTAAACCCATTTTGAGTTTTTAAAAATTATAAAAATTAATATAAGCTATAGAAAAATATTTGCTCTTTAAGAAAAATTATTTTCATCATATCTAGCCTATATAAAAATTTAGAACGCTTTTCGACACCGTTTCAATCGATTATAAAAACCAAACGATTAAGTTAAATAGATAGAAAATAGTGTGTTCGTTAACAAATTATTTCTTGTGTTTTGCATGTACCAATTATCGTGCACCAACTCCCTTGGAAGCTTTAGCTCCAACATCGTCTTACTACAACGATCTCGATAGAGTAAGTCACAATGAATTCTAACTTTAGAAATTTAGATAGTGTACTGAATGGAAATATCGCATGCTCGAAGCATGGGATCGGTATCATAGTTGTTGGACTTCAAAACATTGCTCAAGACTGAAATTCTCTGTTGAGGTTTCTGCCTTGACTTTTCAACAAGCGAAGCTCTTTGGAGTGTTGTTAATGCCTTAGAACATCTCAGGAGTGAGATCATTGTGCATAAATCTATTGGTATGTAAATCGATCTAGCACAACCACCATTAGCATCTTTACCTTTGGGACAACGGATTGACATACCGTATTAAAACATAGTGAGTGAATGATATACCGTGTTGACATCATATTGCTGGAACGTCCTATCGAAATTGAATGCTTAAAAGTAGTTAGCACTGCACTGGGTTTTTGGGGTAACTTATATTAGAGAAAGTGTGGGAGCGACCGCAAGCCATCTACACATTGCACTGTACCGTACCGACCATCTATAGTGAAATGTACCACCGAAAGTGAAATAAGATCTGCCCAGGTGAGCGCCCCCGTGGTAAGAGATGGGCTCAATGGTTGCACACTATACTTTCCTATATAAGTCACAGTTTTCTAGATTTACTACTGCTTACTTGTCCTTTTATCGATACTACATCTACCTGGTTGTCCTACCATTGTCATCACGTTGCATGCTGGTTAAAATATTATTGCTACCCACGTTACATATGCCATGCCACAATTGTTGCTCTTGTACGTTACTTTTTGCACTTGCACAGTCACCTTTACTTTATGCATTACATGCACTTTACTTACCACACTTGAGCAACCACCGGTACTTTACTTATCGCTCTTACATGCATGTCTGCTCTTACTTTACTTTTTGCACCTGCATGACCATATTTTGTTTACTATAGCATGTTCTATACTTTTGCACTACTCTATTTCTATTGCTAGAATTGTTGTGACTTATCTATGGTTCCATCTCCATGGCACCACAGACTCTGCATAGGTTAACTTCGGCACTCCTGAGTTCGCAGAGCCATAGCTCGATCCTGAGACTACCGACTTTTTGATTTGGAGTGTATGTGTGATGTACTTTCCATATATTTTCATTTCGCTTTACTTTCATGTATTTGGTGAGAAAGTGTTGTTTGGTGTTGTATTTTAACTTTTGACTGTAATAATGTACGCTGGTTTGAGTATTATTGCACATCTCTGCATTGTAGCTATATTGGTTTCACGGATAAACTGCAGACCTGCAAATAAATCAAATAAGTAGTGGCCCCCGAGATCAGGTCGTTACACTTTGGGAAGTGAAGTATAAACTTGGTGAGCTGAGTGTTAGGGCACGAAGTTCCGGGTGTTTATATATTGCATCATTATTCTAGTGATTACTTTGGGGTTGGACATAGATCGTTGGGGCAATCAAACCAGGGTAAATACTGTATGCACTTTGTGTTTCTTTCTTCTTAATTATATTTGCACCATATTTGCTCTGTACATGTCTAATTGAGTAGGTTACTATTTTTGTATTCGCAAAAAGTTTTTATAAGCATATTCACCCACCTCTAGGCATAGATCACAATCCAACAAGTGGTATCAGAGCAGTTTAGAGGATCTAGGCTAGAGAACATGGATCTTTCTAATTTATCTTTTGCTGAAGGCATGTCAACTATTAGACTACCAAAATTTAATGGCACGAATTTTACAAATTGGAAAGGTAGAATGAAAACATATCTTGTGTTAGTAGATTATGATATCAGGAGCAGGCCATTGTTGAGAAAGGCTATACACCTCCTATGATGAAAATAGAAAATGTTGAAATTCCCCAGCCTGAATATAAGTGGGATAACAATGATAAGAAATTATACTCTTTAAATGGTAAAGCTATGAATGCTATCATATGTGCTCTTGATAAAATTGAATTTAATCGTGTTTCCCAAAGTTTGACTGCATAGGAAATTTGGCATACGCTGGAGGCGACGCATGAGGGAACTTCACTTGTCAAGGAGTTCAGATTGGCCCTTTTATGTAAAGAGTATGAAAGTTTTCGCATTAGACCATCAGAGAATATCAAAGAGATGTACGCCAGATTTACAGACATCGTGTACAATTCAAAGGCACTTGGAAAGCCATACTCAACTTGGAGCATGTTAGGAAAATTCTGAAAGCATTGCCTATTACTTTTCGTCCTAAAGTTATTGACATCCAAGAGGCCAAAGATCTATCAAAGTTAAGCTTCGAAGAACTGATTGGAAATTTGACGTCACATGAGCTTGAATTGAAGACTATGGAATAAAGAGAGAAGGAAGAAAAATCTGAGGCTAAGAACTCCAAGACTTTAGCTTTAAAGCCAATGACGAAAACGATGAAGAGCTTGATGAGGAGCAAGTATTGATGGTGAGAGGATTTAGAAGATTCATCAAGACTCCCCAGGGAAGAACTGAAATGACTAAAAGGTTCAATCGCTTCAACAAATTTAAT
The DNA here is from genome assembly GCA_030789695.1 of Scilla litardierei. Classification (NCBI taxonomy): domain Eukaryota; kingdom Viridiplantae; phylum Streptophyta; class Magnoliopsida; order Asparagales; family Asparagaceae; genus Scilla; species Scilla litardierei. The sequence goes on from CM061142.1 coordinate 559,502,002, forward strand.
CTTGCAAATAATTCCTCTGAACAGAATACTGCAAATTCAGTGAAATGCATTTTTCGGAAACAATGTCATTTCATGAAGAATTGCCCATTGATGAAAGAAACTACGTGGACAAGTAGGGGAAGTCACTTGTGACAACATCGGATGAGGATAGTGAGGATGAACCACAACATGAGACTGTCTGCTCTTCTTTATGCTTAATGGGAGATCTTGATGAGGTACAATCTTATTCTATGGCTGAGCTAGTAAATATTTGCGAGAATATGCATGCTAAAATAGACAAGTTAGAATCCACTGTTGAATCCCTTAGGGAAGTAAATTTTAAATTACAAAAAGAAAACTACAACATGACTCTAGATGATGAAAAATTGAAAATTGAAAATAATACACTTAATGTTACACTTGCAAAGATTAAAAATGAACCACCCATTATGCATGTCACCTTAAAGTGTGATGTATGGCCTAAACTAGATAAAGAAAACAATGCAGGCAAAGAAAAATTCCTCATGTTGGAAAATGAAAGTAAGGAGATTAAATAAAAATTGTCTAAGACTGAGACTAAATATAAAGATCTTAAAGGGAAGCTATTGAGATAGGGAAGAAAGCAGAAAATTTGAAAAAGAATGAAGAGGAAAATAAAAAGGCTTTCATTAGTAAATGCACTTTGCTCGTGAATGAAAATCTTTATTTGAAATTCAACGTCATTGACCTAGAATTGACCATAAATAAATTTGGTATTGGAAAACAACTTTGGATATTATTCTTGGAAATCAAATGTATGGCAATAATAGGCGAGGACTTGTATATGAATTGAAATATGTTGAAAAGCCCAAAAATAAGAAAGTGTTATGAGTGAGGGAGGCCTTTGGCCTCCCCACCACTTTATCCCTCCATTATTCCCCACTTCTTGGGGTAATGGGGACCTTTGGTGTTCATACTCTTTCATATTCCATATGAAATGAATAAATATAGAACCATGACCTTGAGCCATGGTTACTCTTTTCTCCAAGTTATAACACGTTATCAACACCGAAGCTCTCATCTTTTGAGCTTTTCTCTAGTATCACCTCAAATTAACTACCTACGTGCGAAGGATTCTACTGTTGCAGCGATCCGTTCTAGCTTGCGACGAACCGTTGCAGCTATCTTTTAGGCGTATCGGGAGCGGGGATTTCGATCTACGGATTTTTATTACGATCGTCCCTAGATCTTTGATCTCGAGGTAAAATTTTTCGATCTCGTAGATAATTATAAAAATATAGTTTGTTATGATTTTACACAGCTTTTCTTTAGGCTTGCATAAATATGCAATATTCATATTAAAATTCATCCAAAAAACCCCTTCATTTCCCCCCGTATGAGCGCGCTCCGATGCCCCCCGCAGACGAGGGGGCCTCTGTCTGACCCCCGGACGGGGGCCTCTGTCTGTTGCCCCCCGAACAGGAGGGCCTCTGAGCCCCCCCCCCGACGGGGGGCCTCTGTGCTGCCGCCCCCCCAGGACGAGGGGGGCCTCTGAGCCACCTCCCCCCGGACGGGGGGGGGTCTCTGTCCGTCACCCCCCTCGGACGGGGGGCCTCCCTGCTGTCGCCCCCGGGGGGGCTTTGTGCACCGCCCCCCTCGGACGGGGGGGGGGGGGGGGGGGGGGGGGTCCTCCATTGCACCGGTCGTGCTGGCCGTTTGACGTAGACAAGAGAGGGAGGGGGACACGATCTGTAAAATGAGGGGTTGGTGGCTTTTTACATTCCTTAACAAGAACCCTAAAGTTTGTTGTAGAGCTTGTGTATTTTAAGGACTTTTTACTCCTTTTGGGCATTTTAAATTTAATTTTAAATATTACAGCCCATGGGCCTGCAGCCCAAAACTGAATAATAAATTATTTTGGCTGTTTTTTGGGCGAGAAGCCCAGTTAATAACATTGAAAATTAATATGAGTATTATTTTGCTATCGGTTCTGCAGCCCGCATCTAGCCCGTGGGCCACTAACCCGCAAGACCAAATTAAATTGATTAAGAACCCTGATATTCCGGACTTGCGAATTATGTTATTTTATCTGTTTCTTTTCAATTATTAATCTCTTTAACATTGGATATAACATTAATTTAAGTTAAATTGGTTAAACGGATCATGCGACCGCTCTGTCTTTAGTTACCTAACCTAAAGATGCATGACGTTTCCCCGTGGTCCAACTAATCTTTTTAACTTAAATAATTTTTTTATCCAATAATTTAGGCTTGATGATTTTTGTAATGTCTGTGATATTGCACTATTATTATTTGCATGTAGCATATAAAACTGTGTGGATGTTTAAATAAGTCAAAATGTGATTTTTGGGATCGGCCAGTTTTTTGATATCCTTTTATTATATTCCTTCTCTTTGTAATTTCATTTTATTTTTTGAGAGAAATTTGTAGTGAGGAATTTATTTATAATGCCAAAGATCGGTGTTACTACCAATGAAGATGGGGAGAAGATTGCATAAAGCTGGGAAACAAAAGGGTTTCGAAATTGTATTTTCCTTTATCTGCTTTATGGACTGTAATATGGACTTTGGACATTTTATGTTTTGGGTATCTGGCCGATCCCCGCATTTTTTATTATTTATTTCTTTTAAGCATGATTTTAAATATTTAATTATTAATACATGCTTATTTAAAATTACATAGATTAAAATGGCAAAATTGGCAAGCGTCGATTTCGAGGTTCTTGATGCAGCGGGAAAGAACTATCTTAGCTGGCGAGTGGACCTGAAGTTCCACTTGCGTTCAATGGTACTTCTCCACTCGATTCTGACCCCTGCAGTGGCCGAGACAGCTGCTAGCAGTGCCCCTGAAGTGGAACAGCCATCTAGCAGTTCTCCTACCGTTGTCTTCGACATAGATAAGGCGAAAGCAATTATCTATATTAGGAGACACATAGATCAGACCTTAAAGGCCGAATACTTAACGGTTGAAGACCCTTTGGAGTTGTGGAAAGCGCTGGAGGCACGTTATAAACATCAAATTGATGTCATATTACCACGTGCTAGTTATGAGTGGGAAAACCTCAGACTTCAGGATTATAAGTCCGTTGCTGAGTATAACTCAGCACTTCATAATATCACCTCACGCCTAAAGTTGTGCGGTGAAGAAGTGTCTGAGCATCGCATGTTGGAAAGACATTTACCTCGTTTCACGAGAAAGATGCAATCCTCATGCAACAGTATCGTGAACGCAACTTCACGAAGTTCTCTAATTTGCTCTCTTTCCTTTTTAGGGCAGAGCAGAATAAAGATTTACTGCTTGCCACTCATAATTTGCACCCTGCTGGTACTGTCCCTATCACTGAAGCCCATAATGTTTCTCCCCAGAAGTGGAAAAACAAGAAGAAGGCTAGAAAGAACAAAGGGAAACTGTAATGAAGCCAGCAAGAGGAGCACCACCCCAGACCAACAACAACAACAAAGGGAAGAGAAACTTCACATGGAAGCGTAAGAACACTGATCCAGTGTTAATTCCTAAGAAGAACTGGGAGGATAAATGCCATAAATCTGGTATTATTAGACATTGGTCCAGAAACTGCCGCACTCCTCGGCACCTCCAGGATCTGTATCAGGCAAGCTAGAAGTCTCAGCCTGAACAAACTTGGCAGCTGTTCTACCGCTCACCGAGTTTACTGCAAAAGATTTCGAAAATGACGACATGCTCGATTGAGCCCTACCTTATATCTATGAATTTAAATTTCTGTAGCTTCATCTGTAGTTTGATTTGAAAGCACTTTTATTTGAATGTCAGTTTTTCATTTACTTAAATAAACTTGCATTTTGCTTATATATAGATGAAGTATGAGTGCCTAGTGGACATTGCCTCAACGCACACTATCCTTCACGAACCATGCTATTTTTATAGCTTAAACAACTATGACGGTCCTGTTATTACGATTTCAGGACTGTCCAACATAATCGAAGGATCTGGGGAAGCAATCATATTGCTCCCAAATAATACAAAACTTAAAATACAAAATGCAATATTCTCTCCAAAATCTAATAGAAATATCTTAAGTTTCAAAGATATTCGTTTTAACGGATATCACTTAGAAACTAGAGATGAAGAAAACAATGAATATATGTATGTGACTCGTCAAGAAGAAGGACCTCTTCCGGCAGCTGGAAGAGGGGGAGGAGTTACTGGGTCCTGAAGTACCCTACCTCAGTGTCATTAGAGCACTTCTATATCTGACAAACTGCACGCGTCCCGATATAGTGTTCGCATTTAATCTATTTGCCAGACATAGTGCTGCATCTACAAAGCGTCACTGGAACGGAGTACAGCATCTTCTACGCTACCTCCAGGGTTCTATAGATCTGGGACTATACTACCAGAGAGGTTCATCCTCCCAGGGTTATGCTGATGCAGGTTACCAATCTGATCCTCACACAGTAAAATCACAAACTGGTTTTGTGTTTACCTATAGAGGGATTGCTATCTCATGGAGATCGATAAAGAAAACCTCCACAGCAGCATCATCCAACCACGTTGAACTCATTGCGATCCATGAAGCAAGCAAAGAGTGTTGTTGGCTTCGCTCTGTCGTCCAACATATCCTAGATGCCAATTGCCTGAAGACTGGTGATCTTGAGCCCACTGTCTTGTTTAAAGACAACACTGCATGCATAGCACAACTCAAAAAGGGCTACATCAAAGGCGACAGAACGAAACACATTTTCCCCAAATTCTTCTGGACGCACAATCTACAGAAGAACAAGGAGGTCAAGATTCAACAGATCCAGTCCTGCAACAACTTAGTTGATCTTTTTACTAAATCTTTACCGAGATGTATTTTTGTAAAACTTGTAAAAGAAATCGGTATGAGACAACTGAAAGACATACACGCCTGAAGCTTGTACGGATAAGGGGGAGTAACTTGTGTGTTGCACTCTTTTTCCTTAAGCTGTTGGTTTTTTCCACTGGGTTTTCCACAGCTAAGGTTTTAACGAGGCAAACACGATTACCGAGGATCCAAAAGTCTCCATCCCTTAGCTTTATATGCTAAGACCAAAGTAATGGATGTATAAGGGGGAGTGTTATGAGTGAGGGAGGCCTTTGGCCTCCCCACCATTTTATCCCTCCATTACTCCCCACTTCTTGGAGTAATGGGGACCTTTGGTGTTCATACTCTTTCATATTCCATATGAAATGGATAAATATAGAACCATGGCCTTGAGCCATGGTTACTCTTTTCTCCAAGTTATAACAGAAAGTTCATAATGAGCCTACGAAGGTCAAAAATATTCATGCCAAGTGCTTTACTTGTGGATGTGTTGGTCATACTTCTCATAATTATGCCTATAAGAACAAAAACATAACGTTTAAACAAATATGGATCCCTAAATATATGATGACTATATCAGTAGACCTTATTGGATTCCAAGGTCACACATAATATCTTCCGTGTAGGTAAGATGGAGGGACAATGAACTATGCATTTGATGTCACATTTAATTAAAGTTTCTTAACCAAACAACAACGCGAAGGTATGATTTCTTGTTTGAGCTCATGGTTTACTTTCACAGGATTTTTGATGTGTTTTCATCTTTTTGATGTGATTTTGTGTGTGTGTGATTTTTATTTGGAGTGCTTATTTTTAGGTGTGCATTTTCTTTTTTTTTTGTGATAGAAAATTTTGAAAAACCATAAAAATTAAAAAAAAAACAAAAACAATTTTTTTTTGAAAATGTGCAAAATCATATAGAATGCGCTTAATGGATATCTCTTTTTAAATATCAAAATTGCACTTTGAATGATGTACATATCCAAGTAGATATTGCATTATTGGCATGACTAAAATTGTATATTAGGCTTTTTAAACAATCATGACATGTTCGATAAATTGAATAACTTGATTTCTACATCGTCACCCTACACTTTCACGAGATTAATTGTTATTGCACATATGGCATTGTTTTCATGAAACATAGGAAAGTGATTGTAGGTAGATGAATTAATTGAAAAACATATTACTCTACGAGATATGAAGTATCATGCCTTAGATAAAAATTAAAGCACATGAAAAGAAAAGAAAAATATGTTGAAAAATAAAAATAAAATGCAAATTAATGAAACAACAAAGAAAGAAAATGAGCTTCATATGAAAAAAGGATACGGTCCATGGCAATGATACAACCCACATATATCCAACTTATGCTTTAAGATAAATCTTTAGTGTTGGTGTTATATCCGCCAAGTAATGCCAGCCCTCGTCTAAGAGTCCTTATAGACAATGTTTGAGTGTTGATAACTTGAACTCATGGTTCATGAGGTGGGGAAATTCAACCCCAAAGAGTTTATGTTATTTAGAAAGTTGGTTTGATATGGTGGCTATTCATGAAAATTCTCTCTATATGTTTAAACTTTTGATCATCACATGAGCACGAAGTTATTTAAATCATAGTTATGAAATAAATTGAATATCTAGTGGTTAGTTTTAAATTGTTTTAATGCGATTATCTGTCTTAATTAATAATGTTTTATTTCTACATTGCATTTAACATGGATTTCCATAAGTGCTCTTTTGATGATAACAAAATGGGGAGAAAGTGATAAGATTTAATTGAAAAAATATTTTTGATAAGCATGTCGATAAGGGGAGCATGTCAATAGGGGGAGCAATACTTGCATATGATTTATATCACGTTGACGTGCATCATCACACTTCACAAACACATTCACAAAAACATCATATTGAGCATATTGACCAAATCTTAAGTGTGGTTTATCATCATCAAAAGGGGGAGATTGTTGGACACAACGGTAATGGATAAAACGATATATGATTTCTTGTTTGATGATAAAAAAGCTTCATGAATATTTTTGATGTGTTTGTTAAGTGTTTTCAGGTGAAAATAAACATGGAGAACAAAGTGGCAATAATGTGAATATGCTCCTAGTGGCATTCTCATAAATTATGAGCAAGAGATGGAGAGATAGAAAACTTGTGATTTATGTCATTTGACTTGGTCAACATCTTCTACAAATTCTATTGAGGGATAATGAGGTATGGTATGCAAATTTGAAGCTTCAAATTGAATTTAAAGGAGTCCTACTTATCCAAGCATTGATCAAGTTAATTGAACCAAGGAGATAAATTGGTTGTCCATCAATTTTAAAAGAATCATAGTGGATCTAGGAGAGATCAAATTCAATGAATTTAAGTTGAAGATTGTCTCTAAGATGAGAACTACGGAAGGGTCCTTGTTGAAGTAAAACTCTTGGGTCCATGCTATATATATAAGTTTCCTAGCCAAAAAGGGAGAGGAAAATTCTAAAAGGTAAAAACCCTAGATATAGCCTGCCCTAGCTCTCCCTAACCACTTCATGGCCGTCACTATCAGTTTTCTCCATTGATCAAGCTTCATCTCTTTCATCCTCCAAGTCAAGCAAGGCAAGTCCACAAAGCCAAAGAGACCAAGGGGCCATGCTCTTCTCCAAGCAAATCTTTAAGCATTGAAGGTCAAAGCCATTATCTACTTTCAACTCACACATGCAACCGTCTTCAAACAAGAGGGATCTTCAAGAACCAAAGTTTCCAAGCACCAAGAGCATGAAGAAATCCACAAGCATTACTTCTTGATCAAGCTTCAAATATCTAAGAATTTTTCTCCTCTGGAGCATTTAAATCTGCACTCTCTTATTTTTTATTAAAGAGGATGAGCTCATGATTCCAACAGATATTTTTTTTGGATTTTTCTGAGCTCAGGGCTATTTACTACATTTTCTGGAAGACGAAGTATCTGATTTCTTTGCGCATAGCCTGCATTCACGCACGCAGCGCCAGAGACCATTGCTGACCCATGAACCCACTAAGCCACGGCCCTTGCTGACATATAGAATCACAGTGCCAACATCGAGCAAGGCTGTAAAAAATGCTAGGCGCTAGGCGTTCGGATTGCTAGCGCCTAGCGCCTAGAGCATTAATCGGGAATTAATCGGCCTAGGCGGATTTGTATTTTTTAATTATTTTATTTATTTTGATATAATATATTTATGTTTATATATAAATATATATATACTATTTAAAATACATCAAATATTTAATACATACTAAATCAAATCCAGTTTACCTACTTTAGAGTATTTGTGTGCAACAAAATAAAATTTAAAAGATACTCTTGTGCAATTAAGCCATTTACCAAAAACGCCCAGACACCACCCAGGAACCGCCCAGGAACTGCCTAGGAACCGCCCAGAGCGCCCAGACACCTCCCAGAACGCTTAGGCGGCCGATTAATCCCAAAAACGCCTAGATTGACCGCCCAGGTTATAGTCGGAGCGTTTACTGGCCACCTAGCGCCTAGGCGCCCCCTAGGCGGCCGCCCAAGCCGATTTTTAGAACACTGACATCAAGCTGCTATGCATAGAAACCACTGCCAGACTGATTTGCACATCCAACTTTGAAGAGCTATATCTTTTGACCCAGACATCGGATTGAGACACGGTTTACGCCATTGCGAAGCTGACGACGTGCTGATTGACAGGGACTATCCAAACATCACAAACTGAGCACTCTAAAATCTTAATATTATTATTATTTGTGATAGTATTGGTAGATCTTTGTATTAGGTTTTAGTTTCATTTTTGGTGTTCTTTTGGGGCTCTTGACTGGTTGGGGCTAGTCAAGAGTAAGTATTTTCTAGGATATTTCTGTTCGACACTTTAAAGAATAAGATATAAATTTGGTTAGCTGAGTATTGGGGCACAAAGTTTCGAGTGTTTGTATCTTGACATTATTATTTTAGTGATTACTTTGGGGCTGGACATACACTACTACAAAAAAACGTTTGCATAGTGCTTTTTTTAAACTAGGATAGCGCTCTTAAGCGTTATCTAAGTGGTTTACTAAGATAGCGCTTTACTACCTTAGCGTTTTTGGAAGCGCTATTCATGATTACTCGAGAAATTTTTATTTTTACCTTGCATAGCGCTGTTTGGACTGGCCGTGGCTAATGCGCATTAACCACGGACTGGCTGTGGCTAATGTGCATTAGCCACGGACAGTCCAGAAAAATCAAAATTTCGACACACTATAGCTACTGGCAAGAGCTGTCTTTTAAACACATCGATAAACGATATGAAAGTCAAATACTGATCAGTGCCGAAGGCAAAAATTCACTTCCCCTTGTGCTCATGAACGTGCAACCACAAATGTCGGAATTTAGCTAAGCAGATCATCTCAGTTGACATTCTTTCGATGAAACATTACAGCGATTCGAGTACCAAATGTTCGGTAAAGATGCGAAACATGTTCTGACTCAACGTTTGCAGGAAAATAGTGATCAATAACAAAAGTGCATGCAAAATGCATAAGAGGAGGCAGCAGTTCTAAAACCTCCAAAGGATCAGACGTTCTTGAGCTTCTTCATCTTGGAAGGAGGCCACCTGCCCTTCTTCCTCAACTGCCTCTTCCGCACGAGCCGCTTCCTCCGCAGCCTTATCTTCTTGGCCAGCTTCATCCTCAGCTGCTGCTCCGTCCTCTCCTTCAGCTTCGACTCCATAGGAAGATTCTCTACCGGCACCGTCGCCTCCTCCACCCCTTGCGACGGTGGTAACGGGTCGGGCTTGCCTTCGTCCTTCCCATCAGTCTCCGCGGAAGCTCTAACAATTAAAGACCTTTCCCACCAATGGCAGTTGGACTGGAAAATCTAATTCCAGGTGAGATCCCATATTGCAATGTGAGATTTTTCCTCAGCATCTTCTGAGCTGAAATTACAACAAGAACACCAAGTTTAAATTGTTTTTTTGCCCCTAGTGCTACATGAAAGACTGGACTGCAATGCAATGTAAAAGCAAATCTAAAGAACCAAATAAAATAAAAAAACACGAATTATAAGCAAGACAGATCAAAACAAGAATGCCCAGATGAATTAAAGCAGCCACATCGCTACAAATGATGTTTCCATGGACTGAACGCAATGTGTTTGTCTTAATGCCTGAGAGAGCCTAGATGCAGTAAGTGAATAAACATGGGACGAGAGAAGATGCCTTCATATGAGAAATTAAGGAAACCCCCGCTCATAAAAATTAAAGAGAACCCATTCCACAAATTTTCATTTATAGTTCATTGCAAACCGATTTTAAAGTGTAGTTGACTTTTCTACCTGAGTTCAAGCATGTTATTCATAAAGAATGAGATATGCAAACTCAACGGGAAGAATAGCTTCACCTTGTAGAGCTTCAAAATGTCTGCTCCGTTATTATATATTATATCATGATCTGACTATAAAAGACAAGTTACCAAATTTGATATCCAATGTAGAGAAAGCAACCCTAAGGCACTCAAAATGTCAATACGGTTCTTTTTGTCATATATCATGCCCACATAATCGATGAACGTGTGCATGATTTCAGATGTTTGCTTCATATACACCCTTACCACAGTTAACATACAAAAAGATAGTATTGATAGTTGAGTTGTCTTGGGGATGACACACCTTATAAGTTAGTCGACATTGGATTCAAAATTAGAAAGCATGATGACATCGTAAGTAAGCTGGAGAAGATCAATACATCCTCGATCAAAAGAAAATTTTGATCATTTTGTGAATTATAGGCACGAATGATTCCCAAAGTATTATCAACATAGTCCTTTGTGTCATCAAATGTGTATCAGTGTTATTGAAATACGTCAAGGCGAACACTCTTTGTATACTTAACGATACCATGGTTTTCAGCATTGCTACGTGTTATTAGAAAATTCCAAACCAAACATTGCCAGATTATGGCATATGCATATAAGTACATGAGTGAGAGAGGTTTAATGGTGTTACACAAGTGAGACTTGCTCATATGCCACAATATAGATCAATTGGACTTTTGTGAGCATTTCATCTATAATGCCAATATGTGATACAAGCTAAGGGGAATTATTAATAGCATCAGGTTGTTTCCTTGATGAGATTTGCAAGCATCAGGTAGAGTATACACACCTGGAGCCCCTGGTGCTAGAGTCATAAATAGAATTTTAATTTTAACTATGCCCAAGAGTAACTTGAACTAAATCAACATACATTTAGCAAAATATAGACCTTTTGAGATGGCTGGCTTCTCATTAGATGCTTCTTCTCATTAGATGCTTCTTTGTTCCAGCTGGCGTCCACAATCTTATCAACCATAGGGATATCATCATCAGGAGTAGGGAAATCTCCTTGAATAGATTGAGCCTTACATGAAACATTAGACACATGGTTAAGAGTGTATTTAACCAAACTTATCAGAATCAACAAAACTACCTGGTAATTAGCAGAAGTGCTATGTTCTTCACGAATAGGCGAAAGATGTGGATGCTCAATCATATTTCGGGATGTTTTCGGAGAGGAGAAAGAATCTTTCTTCTTCATGTAAAAAAAATTAGGTATTAGCAACATGATGAACTCAATACATTTAAACTTAGGTGAACAGAATACCATTGGATACACTATTTCATCCTCTGAAATTGTTTTTTCATCAGCAACTAAATTATGACCAGAATTTGATCTTCTGGATGATCCCTCGGAGTTGCGAAGTATCTTATTGGAGAAACATATCATTAATTTGATTAAAAAATATTTTTGATCAAATTTGGTGTAAATTTCTTATTGGAGATTGATTGCGGATGTAAATTTCTCATTAGAGAGGAATAAACTTCAGCAGGCTATATATTACATGGACAAAGGAATTAGAAAGTTACCACGGCTCAAGATGACATGAAAAGCCTATCTATGTGTTTATGAGACATACAAGTGTTGATAGGGAATTACTGGGACCATTCGAACAAATGAATTAAGAAACATTGAGACGGCATCAAAGCTCATCTGGTCAATTACCTCAGATTTTATCCCGTCAAGTTCATCTGCAGTGCATCCCACAATTTGCTCTGCCTGGTCATTGAAGGCCGAAAGCCAAGCTTCACCGGAGGGATCAGAAACCTTCACTACCATAATGTATCTGCATTTGGAAATTCAAAATATTTAGACCCCATATCAATCACTGCTGCTGATATACACACCTAATTGAATCAGATGCTTTTTTTACCTTTAGAAATGTAGTAAACCTTTCCCAATTCAAATTTAGGATAGAACTTATTTGCAGCTTCATTAAACATGGTGGCTTGTATCTGGGTACCCTGCACATGAATCTAAAACCAATAAGATTCCATGGCTGATACGATGAAAACAAATGGCATTTCCAGGAAAATCTACAATGATCATGGATCCAACGTCATGAAGAAGCCAATTAAATCAACTTACGTCCTCATCAGTCAGTTCAACATTGAAGACAACACATTCGCCTCTGGCATTCTTATATGAACGCAAATTGCCTTTATTCGTGCAACGAACTTTTATTGTCCAGATGCCTTGACGAGGCTTCAAGGAAACAAGAGGATGAACTCTTCTAGTCATGGCCATTCGTGCAACTGGAGCAGAACTGTGATGAAATTTTAGAGCAAACAAAAAAGCAAACAGTCAGCCATCTCAAACGATTATGAATAACATCCTAGTTGTAATTACGCATCATAATTGTGTATTATGAGTCATGACAATCATAGAATGAAATCACATACACTTAATTTTGAAGACCTCTGTACTTACTTCCCACATTGTTCATGCACAACCTGTGCCACAGATTTTGCTATCACTTCTTGCATAGACTTTAACATAATACCAGTGTTCTCCTTTACTTCATTCTTTATCTCAGCTCCATGCGCATGAGAAACTACCTCGACCTTTGTGATTATCAAGGCCCTATGAATTCAGAAGTTTGTAACCATTCACAAAATCACTGGATGAATGCAACTGGAGGAGGAACAATGAATCACTTACCATAAAAACATGCAAGTAAATGCTATTATGATATTATCATGTTATGCTATTAATAATACCTTAGTTTGATGCATTTTTCATCTTATTATACCCAATTTTAGTAAAAGTAACAAATGTAACCCTTAATATGCAACACTTTCATTAAAAGAACAAAAAAGCTATCAAACTAAGACAAAGCTCAGCAATAAAAAGTATGGCAGATTATTCCCACGACGACCAAGAAGAGGAATTTTTTCAGCACAACAAAATAACTTATTCAAGTGGTAGATATGAGCAAAATATGACCAGAATTCTTGCAGATATGCTAGAATTTAAGAGAGGTATGAGGCCGAAAACCAGGATTAAATGGTGAAAACCTAATAATATTCCCAAAAGATGCAAATCTGCAACAAAAGAATCAACTTTATGGGGGAAACTTTACCAGATGTCATCGGGGAATCCGTATTTGATGAGCTCCTCGTTCTCAAACTTGTCGAGCCCCATGAAAATTGTGTAGTCGTCCGACTCAGGCCGAGCCTTGAAGTAGAAGACCATCTCTTTACCCCTCTCGATTAAACGTGTAAAATTGGGATGACATATGAGGCGTCGGGTCAACGTAAGTGGCAATTAGGTTAGGGTTAGGCTCAGAAGGGGATTTGATGCTGATAGGTTTAACAGAGGGCTTCTGCTCTTCTTCGATTCCGTGACCATCTCCTTCTAACTCATCCATCCTCCTCTTCGACTACAGCGGCGTCCTCTTCGACTTTGTCGTCCTCGTCGTCATCAGGATCTTGAAAGATGACGTGATCTAGGGTTCGGGGCCAAAATCGAGCCGATACCCATCTCGGAAGCGGGGGTGCCCGAGGGAGGAGACGAGGCTTGGGATTGGGAGTAGAAGAGGAGGTCATCGGAGGTGAGGCCGAGGGATGGGAGGGAGTCAGTGGGAGATGAAGCGACGACTTCGTCCCTTCGATTGAGAGAAAGAACGAAGGATTGAGGAGAAATTGAAGAAGAAGAAGAGAGCTTGCCTGCGATTAGGGTTTTGATATCGAGGAGGGAAGAGGAATCCGCGACCTCGATTCGAGTCCGAGCTTTGTCTTCACGCGACAAAGAGCGAGCAGTAGCCGTTCAGCAGATTCGGGTCCCGGTGGTTGTAGGATTAATTTTATAAGCGCACTTCTTTTTGTTTAAGTTCTATCTAAGGAATTCTAAATATGTATATATTTTAATAAAAGTGCTTACGTAACGATTAGTATCATATCTCTAAAATAAATTGCTATTTAAGGTATTACTTGGATAGCGCTTTAACAAAAAGCGCAATCCAAGTGATTTTTACCTTAATTTTGATTTATTTTTATTTTCTATAAGTGCAGAAGCGCTATACAAGAGCTCAGTTAGTAGCGCTTTTTAGAAGCGCTATCTAAGTGGCATTATCCAAGTCCAAATCTGTAGTAGTGATAGGTTGTTAAGGCGACCGAACCAGGGAAAATACTATGTGCACTCTGTGATTGCTTCCATTTAATTATCTTTGCACCATATTTGCTCTGTGACTGTCTGATTGAGTAGGCTACTATTTTTGTATTCGTAAAAAGTTTTTATAAGCATATTCACCCCCCTCTAGGCTTAGATAGAAATCCAACACAATGGTCCTACATCCAGTATAGCTCGTCCAACGGTCAAGATCAATGGCGTTACTAAGGACGCTATCAGACTAAGGCTTTTCCAGTTCTCTCCGAGGAACAATGCCAATGAGTGGCTTATGGGATCCTTTGTCTAAATCCTTCCTCATCAAATTATTCCCTCCCGGGAAGACTATGAAGCCGTAGAATGAAATTACCTCTTTCTTACAGTATGACCAGGAATCTCTTTATGAAGCGTGGGAGTGATACAATGAGCTCCAAAGACAATTCTCCCATCATGGAGTCCTGCAGTGATTTCTTATTCAGACCTTCTACAACGGTCTGAATCAAGAGGTCAAGATCATGAAGAAGACTCAGGAGGCTGCTAAAGCACTTTTGGAAGAGATGGCTTCCAACAACTATCGTTGGAGCGACAAGAGAGATATGCCGAAAAAGGGCGTAAGATAGACGTAGACATGCTCACTCTATTCTCCAGTAGATCTGACTCTTTGGGATAGTGGATTACTCAAATAAGGAATGAAGTAAAATCATCTACTCCACCAGTTGTTGCTAGCTGCAAAGTATGTGGGGGGTACAGGGGCACCTAGCCAGTGATTGTCAGTACCATGGTCCACATCCACATGGGTTAAGCATCGAGCAGGCCAACACAATATATAATAACAACCAAAGGCTGTCCAATAACCCCTACTCTAATAGTTACAATCATAGATGGTAAAATCATCCCAACTTCTTGTACATGAAAACAATTATCAGCAGCCACCATCATTTCCATAGAAGCCACCACAGAATTTCAACCAACTTCCTGGATATCAACCAAGGCCTCCAATAAACATGTCTCACCGCCTCCACAGAAATCCAAGCTGGAGAGCCTCATGCAAGACTGCATTATCACTCAGTGATAGAAGAACGAATACTTCCAAACCTCTATTCAGCAGATAAACTCCAGGCTTGACACCGCCTCTTCCCACAATAAAATGATTGAGACCTAGCTAGCCCAGATTGCGCAACAGATGATCCAGATGACTAACTCTCAGGGGCAATTATTGAGGGATGTATGCTCTCAGTTCATTTGTATTTGATGCAAATGGATTTTAATATTTAAGATATGAATTATTGCATATGAGGCAATAGAAAATAAAATATAAATTGTAAAATATTTACAAATATATTTTATAAAGGCATAGAAATGAAGAAGATTTTCTTGTGAAAGTTACGAAGAAAACTGCGCTCAAATCGGAGTTCAATCGAGCCCAATAAGTCTATTTAAAAGTGTTTTAAATAGAATGCCACAAAAGGCCCACCAGATTAAAGCCCGAATTTTTTTTGGAAACATAAAACCATTTGGGGCCCCGAAATGTGGGCCCCAAATGTGGGGCCCAAAAGGCCCTGGTGCCCAGAAACTGGGTGCCAAGCATCGCCCAAATCAAAAGGGCGCCCAACACACTGAGCGTGGGCGCTGGCATGCACCCGAGCTGGGGGCGCATGCCAGCCAGCCCAGCTCGGGCTGTACACGCGCCAAGGTAATAGGGCCTACTCGGTGGGCCCCACATCTGGGGTTCCAAACCTTAGATAGCTATTTTGTTTGGGCAGCTGGTTTTTGAGCGAAAATTAGTTTTTTGCTCAACTTTGGATGCACGTTTGAGAGGTCAAACGAAGTCAAAATTGAGCACCGTTTATTTCTATGCATTCACCATCCAGTGCTCTTCAATTTGATAGGTTGTATCAATTATGAAGCTCAACGGTGAGCGAGGAATGATTCGCTAAAGGTTGCCTTTGTGGAAGGTAAACTTTAGTTACTTTTTTCCACTCCATATCTTTAGTCCAACATCGGATATGATGAGAAGGGGAGGGGTCTGCCGCATATATAAATAGGGGCCAACACTCTCCTTGAAAACTTGCACCAAGTCTTAAAATTTGAGAAGCTCCCAAAAGTTTGAAGCATGGTCGGATTAAGACTTAAATAAATTATTCTCTCTCCCCCTAATTTCTTCCTTGGCAAAACTAAGAAGGAGCTCCAATCGGATCAGAAGTCTTGACGGAGAATCCACTCAAGGTGAAATCTTCTTCGGCGAGTGGTTGGCTTGGCGACAAGGGGGTTACTCGCCTCGGGACGTGGCATGGTTTGGGAAGCAGTTAAGCTCAGACGAGAGGCGGCTCGGGACGCGGTTCGGTTTGGAAGAAGCGACGCGGTACCAAAGAAATGTTGCAGAAAACGACGCTTCATATTCTGCAGAAACGAAGTGAAAGGTATGTAGTTTAAATTATTAGCATGTGTTATAATTGCAAATATGTTAGATAGATCTATCCTTAGGGGTTGGTTGGACCCAACCCAAGGATAGTAGAGATCTTGGCTAAGGTTGTTCTCTTTAGGGCTTGGTTTAAAAATGTTTTAAATCTGTTTTTCCGCTGCAACTTTATTTTCGTCGTCCGACAGACTTAGGCCGGACATTGATTTTATAGCCCTAAAGACCCAGAAACCCCAATATTGGTATCAGAGCCAGTCTACATTGATCTATAGTTTTGTAATTTATAAATTGTATATGATACAACATGCTTCTCTATCAGATGGATGTTTCAATTTAAACTTTAAAAATGTCGTTTTAAAGCAAAGGGTTTTTTTCGAAATTTTTTTTGAAATTCGTTTTAATTTTATTTTAAAATTTAAAATTTAAAATTATGTGATAATTTTTTATGTAACTTAAACTTATGCGATAAATTTTAGGTTGCATGTTTAGCGAGAAATTTTATGAGATAAATTTTAATTGCTTTGTTATGTCATGCTAAATTGTTTAGTCAATGTTTTTAATGGTAATATTAGTTAATTTTGATTATGTGATAATTCAAAAGAGACTATTAGGATAGCCATTAAAAACTTCCAGAAAAATTATGAGATAATTTTTGGCCATGCTATGATTTAAAAATTGTTGCAACAAATTAAATTCCTCTTTTTGGGTAGCCCTCTCTAAATTATTATTTTAATTGTTTTAATAATAATTTCGAACAAAAGGCTATGATTTAAAATTGTTGGAACTTGAATTTTAAAATGCCTAATAGATGATCAGGATAGCACCGTAACAATCCTTATAGTTGATAAGGGCATTAATAAAAGTAATTAACCAATCCCAATAATTCTGAATTTTAGGATTCAACTAGTTGATAGGATTAACTAGTTTTAATGAAGCCATTTCTAATCGAACGGGACACAAATAAATAATAAGTTTCCTTTAATGGACCATGATTCGGTTTAGTGTTTTTTGACTAGTGTTGAAGATCACCCTAGCTTGACTTGGGATAGTGATCCTGGCCTAGTTAAATCCCTGGTCGTGTTCCGCTGGACCACAAGGATGCAAATTATGATTATGTGACATCGTCGATTATATCTAGTAAATTACGTTAAAAATCTTGTTCAAGATTTGCCGTAACCCTCCTTGTTTTAGAGGTTGGCAACTGTAACGACTGGTTTTCATGTATTAGGATTATTTATATTATATATATATATATATGTTTTGGTGGATTTTTCTCCTTATGCGTGGTTTTCGTCTCCGTAGCTTTCACTTTCGATCGTTTCGTCGTGTTTTCCTAGCTTCTTCCGTTGATCGTCGATTTCGGAGTAAGTCATTCGTGACGGGCTCCATATCGGTCATATCTTATTGTTAGATCAAGCCTAGGAGTCTTAGGAATCGATCCCGGAGCTTCGCGCTCCATTTCAGAACTTTCTATGCACGTTAGCCGGTACAAGAAGGGGAACCGACCGACTAGATTACGATTTAGTCGGTCGGCAAACCTTCATGGACCGACTTGTTGGCTTTGTTAATTACTCAGGAGTTACTGTTTATCGTTAGTCGGTCTAAGAACATTTGTCGACCGACTAGGTTGCAAACTAGTCGGTCAGCAATCGTTCTTTAACCGACTAGCTCTATGATCATTTTTGATACCAAGTACTATTCATTCTTAGTCGGTCTAAGAACGTTCGTCGACCGACTGGATGAGAAACTAGTCGGTCCGTAGTTGCTTTTTGACCGACTAAATCTAAATCCTATTTTTGTACAGGAGTTACTGTTTACACTTAGTCGGTCTGCGTTGGTCAACCGACCGACTAGTTCCCAAACTAGTCGGTCAGTGGTTACTCTTTGACCGACTAATCAGTGTCGAAACCCTAATTTCTGGGCAGCCGCCGGATTCTTCCTATAAATAGACCCGATCTCTTTCACTTTCTTTCTTTTCTCCTGAGCCATTGTCTTCCCCAAATCCTTCTCTATCTTCCCCAAACCCTTCCTCCTTCATCTCAAGCCTATCTCCACCATCCCAAGCTCCATCTCACCTCCATTGGCCAAGATTCAATCTCCTCTTCAAGACCCCCTTTAATCCATTTTTCTCCAGATTTTTCCCATCATTTCAGATCTGAGCCGTGGTTCCCGGATCGTCCATCTGTTGCAGTGGTTGCTTGGCGTCGATCTTCCACTTCGATACGGTAGTGTTCGATCCTTTAATGTTTTCACAACCCACATTGATATTGTGAAACCCTAATAAAAATGGTTATTAGACATCATAGGATTCAATTAAGAAACCGGTTCTAGATATCTTTTCTAATGTTGTTTCTCTATAGCAGTGGTCCATTCACCGTAGATAACATTTGTGTGACGTGCTTGTCGACCGTCCTCGTCGGTATCAGGCAAGTGAAACTTGCATCTCTTGATTTGGGCCATGTCTTAGGCCATTACCTTGCTTTAACGTAAAAGAGACTAGACGGTGAAAGGATAGCCGTCTGGACGCCATTGACCTAGCTTGACAACGAAGCTTGGTCCGTCACCTTCATCATGCTTGTATGTCACGTTTAATTTCACTTAATGGTACGCGTATTAACTATTCATGTCATCCATGCATCTTTAACTGCCATGTTTAATTTAAATTAACGGTACACGAATATCTGTTCATGTCATTGCATTTTGCCTGTCATGTTTAAATTCAATTAACGGTACACGAATATCTGCTCATGTCATTGCATGCTTGAACACTCATCGTGATTGCGTAGCATCGCTACATACTAGTGCTACTTGTTCCGGCTAGGCGCCCGTTTTGCGGGCACAACCCTAGGCCAATTACAAATCTGGCTCGTGGTCCAGAAAACGAGCTCAATACAGCCTGCGGGCAATAGGGCACTCGCCTGTGTGTGAGTGATCCCTTGTACTTGAATACAGCTTGCGGGCAATAGGGCGCTCACATGTGTGTGGGTGATCCCTTGTACTTGTTACTTGACAATACATGTCACACCTACCACTTGTTACTTGCTACTTGTACTTCACTCGTTACTTCCATACGATACTTGCCATGCCATGCACCATACTTTAACTGCTAGGTTGTTAGTTTACCTTTCTTTCAGTTTCCTTGCACAAGTCTTTCGACTTGCTGACATGTGCCCCTTTTCTCTTTTGGGTGACACATGTTAGATCCCGAGCCTGAGTTTGTCGCTGAGGATGTGGTGTTTGCTGACGCTGAGTCAGAACCTGCGTTGATCAAGGACTTCGTGGACACTGGAGATCAGTCTTAGTGTCCTCGTAGAGCTTCCCCTTTTGTTTTAGACTGCTTTTAGTTATCGGTGCGTAGCACCCATACTATGTTGGTGTTTGTTTTGTTGGCCGTGTGTTAGGCCTTTAGACTCTTTCCTTTTAGCCTGGTGGCTTTTCTGGATGTTGAACTTACTTTTAATGTTGGACAAATTCTGAGATTTGAGATTTTATTTCTGTCTCTCCTTGTGTTATTATTGTTGTTCCGTTTGTGGTTACAGGGACCTGCTTATGTTTTATTGACGCTTATCAGGTTTGGGGCTTCACGGCTCCACTCTTGTGCGGACCTTTTCACGTCTCGCCTCCATTTTAGGGAAGCGGGGCGTGACAGGTTTTGTTGGTGGCCCATGCAGGTCTCTTCTGTAACTGCGAATATCGGAATAACGATAATAATATTAGAATGTCCAATAAACTAAGTTCGACATCCGAGTCATAAGCTATGAGTCTAATTTGTTTCGTTTTCTGTGTCATTAGATGGCAGGGAGGCGATTCACCCGTGGTGGTGGTAGTGGTGCGCCCCCTCATGACGAGGAGCCTGAGCGGGAGCCCACCAATGGAGAGATGATGCGGATGATGCTTCAGATGATGCAAGTGCAGCAGGGCGTGCTCCTGCAAGTACAGAATGCTCCAGTTGTTCGAGCTGGTCGGGCAATCCAGGATGCCCCTCGCTCCGAGCCGGGAGCGAAGCAGTTTCGGGAGCTGGGTCCTGCTTATTTTGATGGTTCTGAAGGTCCTTTGGCTGCGGATGAGTGGATGAGGAACATTGAGGATAACCTGGCGATGGCGAAGATTAACCCGGCTGGATGGGTTGATTTGGCTAAGAGGCAGCTGAAGGATAATGCTCGGAACTGGTGGGATGCAGAAGAGAAGATGTTGGAGGTGCCTATAGTTTGGGCTACCTTCAAGACCAGATTTGATGGAGAGTTCTTCCCAAAGGCTGCTAGGCAGGTGATGCTGCAGCGCTTCATAGATCTGAAGCTGGGGAGCTTGTCGGTGGATCAGTACCACCAAGAGTTCACGAGGCTCAGTCGGTTTGCACCAAAGATGATGCAAGATGCCGATGAGAAAGCTCAGCGGTTCCTGCAGGGACTTGCTTTGGAGCTTCAGAGTTTTGTGTCTTCCTCTGATCTGGAATCTTATCAGAAGGTTCTGATTGATGCGAGGCGGCAGGAGTTGAATTTGATCCAGAGGAAGGGGCATGTTTCAGGAGCTGGGAAGAGGCCTGTGGAGCAGGTCAGAGCGGCGGTTAGACCTGGATTCAGGCCTATCTAGCCTGTTCAGTTCAAGAGGCCAGGAGGGCCTATTCTGAAGACTTGCCATTTCTGCGGCAAGGCCGGGCACCTCAGGGTTCAGTGTAGGAGGTTCATGGGGCAGCGTATTGTCTGCGGAGATCCTGCCCATACCATCAGGGAGTGCCCCAAGTCGAAGCAGCCTTGGCGGGCGCCTATTGCAGCACAGCCGTTGCAGCAGCGAGCTCCTGTGCCCGCTGGACGTGGAGCACCCCTTGTTCCACAGAGACATGCCTTTCAGCAGGCTGTTCTGCCGAGAGGGCAGGCTTTCCTGATGACTGAGGAGGGGAGCATGGCCATGGATGAGGTTATCACAGGTAACTTCCCTCCTAGCTGTTTCTTCCTTAGTTATGTTTGATTGTTGAATTATGTTTGGTTGCTTGCACATGATTGTTTGCTAGACTAGGGTTTGATTGTTAAATTGTTTGTTAGGTGTGGTTTTGGTTTGCACATTTCCTGCACGAGTTCTCTTTGACTCTGGTGCATCGATGTGCATTATTTCTCGGAGCTTCGTGGAGAAGCATTCCTTGTCGACGTCCCCTCTATCCAAGAGTTGGAATATTGTTACAGGGAATGGCATGGTCTCGGTGCATCTTGGTTGCAATTCTTGCCCGTTGGTGGTTTGTGGACACGAAGTTTATGCTGATTTCATTGTCCATGACATCATCAACTATGATGCGGTCCTTGGGATGGACTGGCTTGCGAGCTTCTATGCTACGATCGACTGTCGGATGAAGAAGGTCGTGTTCGAGATTCCCGGACACCCAGTGTTTGAGTTCAGCCGTGGTAGCAGATCGCTTGGTCCTGTCAGATTTCGGGCCAGGCCGGTGGGGATTGTGGCTATGCAGATGGAGCTGGAGAGGCCAGCGGTTGTGCGTGACTTTGATGACGTCTTCCCCGAGGAGATGTCTGGACTGCCGCCTGATCGGGCTTTAGAATTTTCTATTGATCTTATTCCAGGAGCGCAGCCCATTTCAAAGGCACCATATCGTATGGCGCCAGCAGAGTTGGAAGAGTTGCGTAGGCAGTTGAATGAGCTTATGCAGAAGGGTTACATCAACCCTAGTGTGTCTCCGTGGGGAGCACCGGTCTTGCTGGTGAAGAAGAAGGATGGTTCGCGTCGCATGTGCGTGGACTATCGGGAGTTGAATGCAGTGACCATTAAGAATAAATACCCGTTGCCTCGCATCGATGATATTTTTGATCAGCTTGGAGGATTGAGGGTGTTTTCTAAATTGGATTTGAGAAGTGGTTACCATCAGTTGAAGGTGAAGAAGGGAGATGTTCCGAAGACAGCATTCAGGACGAAGTATGGACACTACGAGTTTGTGGTTATGCTTTTCGGTGTAACCAATGCACCCGCAGTTTTCATGAATCTGATGAATCTGATTTTCTACGACTTTATGGATAAGTTTGTCTTTATCTTTATTGACGACATTCTGATCTATTCTAAGTCGGAGGAGGAGCATGCCTCGCACTTGAGGACGGTGTTGGAGATTTTGAGAAAGCATCGGTTGTATGCTAAGTTTTCGAAGTGCGAGTTTTGGCTGGACAGAGTTGCTTTTCTCGGGCATGTGGTGACTGGAGATGGTATTTCAGTGGATCCCAAGAAGATCAGGGCCATCAGAGAGTGGCCTGTTCCGCAGTCAGCGTCTGAGATCCGGAGTTTCCTTGGACTTGCTGGTTATTATCGGTGTTTCATTAAGGACTTTTCCCGTATTGCTGAGCCGATGACCAGATTGACGCGGAAGGATGTACCTTTTGTTTGGTCGGGTGATTGTGAGAATGCTTTTGGTGGTCTGAGGGAGAGACTGACGACTGCCCCTGTTCTTGCTGTGCCTGATCGCAGTGGAGGATTCGAGATCTTTTGCGATGCTTCTGGCAAGGGTCTCGGTTGTGTTTTGCATCGGCATGGACATGTGGTGGCGTATGCTTCGCGTCAGCTCAAGACTCATGAGAAGAATTACCCGACGCATGATTTGCAGTTGGCTGCTGTTGTGTTTGCTCTTAAGATTTGGAGGCACTTCCTGCTGAGTGAGAAAGTGAAAATATTCACCGATCACAAAAGCTTGAAGTATATTTTTACTCAGAAGGAGCTCAACATGCGGCAGCGTCAATGGTTGGAGCTCATGGTGGATTATGAGATTGATTTGCAGTATCACCCTGGCAAGGTGAATGTGGTTCCTGATGCGCTGAGTAGGCTTCCAGCGGTGATGATTTTGACCTCGTAGTGGAGATTGCAGCAGGATTTTTGCGAGTCTGGTGTGGAGATTGTTCTTCCTGGGGAGGCTTCTTCGTTGATGAGTATGCAGATTCAGTCGACGATTGTGGATCGGATCAAGGCTAGCCAGGCTGAGGATCCGAAGCTGGTGAAGATTCGGGAGCAGGTGGAAGCCGGTCTGCGGACTGACTTTTTGATTCATGAGGATGGCTCGCTGAGGTTTGGAGCCAGGTTGTGTGTACCAGCTGGAGATATTAGAGAGGAGTTGGTGGTGGAGGCATACAGTTCGCCGTATTCTGTGCATCCTGGTGGCACCAAGATGTACGAGGATCTTCGTCTAAACTATTGGTGGCATGGTATGAATAGGAGCGTGGCTCGGAGTGTAGCCAGGTGTTTGGTTTTCCAGCAAGTGAAGGCGAAGCATCAGCGTACGGCCGGGTTGCTACAACCGCTTTTGATTCCGGAGTGGAAGTGGCAACACATCACTATGGACTTTGTGACTGGACTACCTCAGAGTCCGAAGCAGAATGACACGATTTGGGTGATCGTAGATCGATTGACCAAATCCGCGCACTTTATTCCATTCCGAGTGGGACAGTCCACTGAGGCGCTAGCGAGGAGATATATGGAGGTAAATTCTTTTGCTCTCCGTTTTGTTTCCTTTTTCTAGTTTAGATAGTGATGTAACGTGAATCGTGCAGGAGGTCGTACGACTTCACGGAGTCCCTGTGAGTATCGTGTCCGACAGAGACACGAGGTTCACATCTCAGTTCTGGCAGAGTTTGCAGAAGAGTTTGGGTACGCGTCTGAGTTTCAGCACGGCGTACCATCTGCAGACGGATGGCCAGTCCGAGAGGACGATTCAGATCTTGGAGGACATGCTGAGGGCGTGCATGTTGGATTTCAAGGGTTCGTGGGAGGACCATCTACATCTGGTAGAGTTCTCTTACAACAACAGCTTCCAGACGAGTATTGACATGGCACCTTTTGCCGCTCTTTATGGGAGGAAATGTCGATCGCCATTGAGTTAGGATGACGTTGGTGATCGGGAGCTGTTGGGACCTGAGATGGTTGTGGAGGCTGTGGATATGGTCAGGAACATTTGGGAGAGGTTGAGAATTGCTCATGACCGTTTTAAGCATTGGGCGGATGCTAAACGCCGTCCTTTGGAGTTTCAGCCGGGCGATCATGTGTTTCTGAGGATTTCCCCGAATCGTGGAGTGATTCACTTTGGGAAGCGAGGGAAGTTGAGCCCGCGATACATTGGACCATTTGACATTCTGGAGAGAGTTGGCGAGGTAGCCTACCGCTTAGCCTTACCGCCATCTTTGGAGGGGGTTCACAATGTTTTCCATGTGTCGCAACTTCGTCGATACATTAGCGATCCATCTCATGCTGTGGATTTCTTGGAGATTACCGTTCGCCCAGATTTGACGTATGACCAGCATCCAGTGCTGATTTTGGATAGGCGTCAGAAGTCACTTCGGAACAAGGTTGTCAATCTTGTGAGGGTGATGTGGCGACACGACTCGCCTGGAGAGTCTACTTGGGAGAATGAGGATGAGATGCGAGAGCGTTTCCCACTTTTGTTTCCGGACACGTGAGTGTTGGGAAATTCCGAGGACGGAATTTTTCTTAAGTTGGGGAGGATGTAACGACTGGTTTTCATGTATTAGGATTATATATATATATATATATATATATATATATATATATATATATATATATATATATATATATATATATATATGTTTTGGTGGATTTTTCTCCTTATGCGTGGTTTTCGTCTCCGTAGCTTTCACTTTCGATCGTTTCGTCGTGTTTTCCTAGCTTCTTCCGTTGATCGTTGATTTCGGAGTAAGTCATTCGTGACGGGCTCCATATCGGTCATATCTTATTGTTAGATCAAGCCTAGGAGTCTTAGGAATCGATCCCGGAGCTTCGCGCTCCATTTCGGAACTTTCTGTGCACATTAGCCGGTACAAGAAGGGGAACCGACCGACTAGATGACGATTTAGTCGGTCGGCAAACCTTCATGGACCGACTTGTTGGCTTTGTTAATTACTCATGAGTTACTGTTTATCGTTAGTCGGTCTAAGAACATTTGTCGACCGACTAGGTTGCAAACTAGTCGGTCAGCAATCGTTCTTTAACCGACTAGCTCTATGATCATTTTTGATACCAAGTATTATTCATTCTTAGTCGGTCTAAGAACGTTCGTCGACCGACTAGATGAGAAACTAGTCGGTCCGTAGTTGCTCTTTGACCGACTAAATCTAAATCCTATTTTTGTACAGGAGTTACTGTTTACACTTAGTCGGTCTGCGTTGGTCAACCGACCGACTAGTTCCCAAACTAGTCGGTCAGTGGTTGCTCTTTGACCGACTAATCAGTGTCGAAACTTTAATTTCTGGGCAGCCGCCGGATTCTTCCTATAAATAGACCCGATCTCTTTCACTTTCTTTCTTTTCTCCTGAGCCATTATCTTCCCCAAATCCTTCTCTATCTTCCCCAAACCCTTCCTCCTTCATCTCAAGCCTATCTCCACCATCCCAAGCTCCATCTCACCTCCATTGGCCAAGCTTCAATCTCCTCTTCAAGACCCCCCTTTAATCCATTTTTCTCCAGATTTTCCCCATCATTTCAGATCTGAGCTGTGGTTCCCGGATCATCCATCCGTTGCCGTGGTTGCTCGGCGTCGATCTTCCGCTTCGATACGGTAGTGTTCGATCCTTTAATGTTTTCACAACCCACATTGATATTGTGAAACCCTAATAAAAATGGTTATTAGACATCATAGGATTCAATTAAGAAACCGGTTCT
This sequence comes from Scilla litardierei, assembly GCA_030789695.1. Lineage (NCBI taxonomy): Eukaryota > Viridiplantae > Streptophyta > Magnoliopsida > Asparagales > Asparagaceae > Scilla > Scilla litardierei. The sequence goes on from CM061142.1 coordinate 559,528,344, forward strand.
AGATATCTTTTCTAATGTTGTTTCTCTATAGCAGTGGTCCATTCACCATAGATAACATTTGTGTGACGTGCTTGTCGACCGTCCTCGTCGGTATCAGGCAAGTGAAACTTGCATCTCTTGATTTGGGCCATGTCTTAGGCCATTACCTTGCTTTAGCGTAAAAGAGACTAGACGGTGAAAGGATAGCCGTCTGGACACCATTGACCTAGCTTGACAACGAAGCTTGGTCCGTCATCTTCATCATGCTTGTATGTCACGTTTAATTTCACTTAACGGTACGCGTATTAACTATTCATGTCATCCATGCATCTTTAACTGCTATGTTAAATTTAAATTAACGGTACGCGAATATCTGCTCATGTCATTGCATGCTTGAACACTCATCGTGATTGCGTAGCATCGCTACATACTAGTGCTACTTGTTCCGGCTAGGCGCCCGTTTTGCGGGCACAACCCTAGGCCAATTACAAATCTGGCTCGTGGTCCAGAAAACGAGCTCAATACAGCCTGCGGGCAATAGGGCACTTGCCTGTGTGTGAGTGATCACTTGTACTTGAATACAGCCTGTGGGCAATAGGGCGCTCACATGTGTGTGGGTGATCCCTTGTACTTGTTACTTGACAATACATGTCACACCTACCACTTGTTACTTGCTACTTGTACTTCACTCGTTACTTCCATACGATACTTGCCATGCCATGCACCATACTTTAACTGCTAGGTTGTTAGTTTACCTTTCTTTCAGTTTCCTTGCACAAGTCTTTCGACTTGCTGACATGTGCCCCTTTTCTCTTTTGGGTGACACATGTTAGATCCCGAGCCTGAGTTTGTCGCTGAGGACGTGGTGTTTGCTGACGCTGAGTCAGAACCCGCGTTGATCGAGGACTTCGTGGACACTGGAGATCAGTCTTAGTGTCCTCGTAGAGCTTCCCCTTTTGTTTTAGACTGCTTTTAGTTATCGGTGCGTAGCACCCATACTATGTTGGTGTTTGTTTTGTTGGCCGTGTGTTAGGCCTTTAGACTCTTTCCTTTTAGCCTGGTGGCTTTTCTGGATGTTGAACTTACTTTTAATGTTGGACAAATTCTGAGATTTGAGATTTTATTTCTGTCTCTCCTTGTGTTATTATTGTTGTTCCGTTTGTGGTTACAGGGACCTGCTTATGTTTTATTGACGCTTATCGGGTTTGGGGCTTCACGGTTCCACTCTCGTGAGGACCTTTTCACGTCTCGCCTCCATTTTAGGGAAGCGGGGCGTGACAACAACTATAGGTTCTGTGTTATAGTTGTTGAGCACACTCAAGCTATGCCATAGATACTTTATGGAAACCAACTTCTCAATGCATGAGATGTTGGCAATTATTGGTTCAGTGTTATAGTTGTTGAGCACACTTAAGCTATGTCATAGATACTTTATGGAAACCAACTTTTCAATGCATGAGATGTAGTCTAGACTTAACCCAAACCGCCGCGTCGAGCCTATACACCGAGCACCAGCGTAAGTTAGGCTAGACATGAAAACAAGGGTGTGACTAGACTAGTCATTGTGATATGGATGAGCACACTCATGATCATAAGTGGCTAGGGGTAAAAATCGATAAAGGAAGCATATATGATATGACTGATGAAGAGTCATCTACCAATCGCAGAGTCAAGCAATTTGTTGAGCACACTCAAGGTTGTGAGGCTCAGGGTGGTTGGATCTATTTCTCGTTAAATTTAATTTTTTAATTAAATCGTTCATTATTATGGCTAAAATGATCGCAAAATAGTGGGAGGATATAGTTAGATAAAAGACATTCTCTCGATATTTAAAATTGAACATATGCTAAACCAGGATAGTTCTATGTTTACCAATGGAATCCAAAACATAATATCATAAGAGAATTAGTTAACTGGTCAAAAGGTTGATTAAAGGGATATTAGTTAAAATTCTTAGCACATGCTTAAGGACAATGATTTCCTTAAGCTCTGGGTCCAACAAAATAAATGCACGTTACCTATCACTCGCCTCTATGAGGGGCAGCTTGAACATACTGATGTTCAAAGCATGTTTCTCCATACGATTTGTTGAGCACACTCAAGATTGTATGGAAAACAGTTTCGATCGGCAAAGTTCGAAACTTCGATCAAATTGTTTGAATCGAAGATAAGTACAAGAACGGTGCAAGACTATGTATCCCAACCAGATCATGAGACGAGCAACTTGTTGAGCACACTTAAGGTTGCAAAGCTCAACCATTTGGATACATGAGATATTTGCATGGCTATTATTTGTGTTGAGACGGGTAATATCTAAATGAGATTTAGAAAAGGAAGACGGAATTAAGGAAAGTCAATTGAGAAAGAAAGCTTTATTTATCATTAGTAAAGGCAAAAGTAGGAGGAACTGAAAATGTGACATATTTGATGTCCCGACTTCAGAATAGCCGTTATACAAAAGGGAATAGATTGTCATACGTGTTGGAAAAAGGAGCAATTGTTGTTTCTTGGATCATAGAGAACATCTAACATTTTTTGGCGAATGTCATCACCTTGCTTCTGAAGCAATGAGAAGTTTGTATAATGATAATGTATTAAATGTTATACACGAATACGCAAGTTATAGAAATTTTATCTATGGTAAAAATAGACTAGGCCATACCGATGAGAACAGACTTGACTAGTCACATAAAGAGAGTTTTGATCTCTCGTATTATGAGTCGAAAGACACTTGTAAGTCTTGTCTCAAAGGTATAATTGCCTAACACCTTCTGTGAGACAGTGGGAGAATGAGTTGAAGAACTCATGGTCTTGTACATACGGATGTATTCAGACCTAAGTCTAAATTAGCCTAGATAAGTCATACTTATTTTATTACGACACGTGTTCTTGATGAAACACAAATCTGATAAAATAGAGTACACAGTAACGGAAGTATTTGAACTGCTTCGATCAGATCGAAAAGTCGAATGCTTAGCTATATAATTCATGTGAAATTAAAAGAAAATTAGATTTTCTCTCAATTCAAGTCTCTTAACACATCGGTGTGTTGGAGAGCATGAATTTCACTTTGTTAGACATGGTGTGATACATGGCAAGTGACTTTGAGTTACATTCCTCTCTCTGGGTTAAGTCCCAGATAGTAATGCCTAGGTTCTTGATAAGGTTCTACGAGGACCTTATCAATATGATATTCATTAAATCAATTATTAGGAAGTTACTTGATTACTCGAGTCTCGTGAGGCGAATAAGTCGAGTAAAACATCTTACGTATTGATGACTTAGTCAACTTCCAGGATGCCATTCGGAGAGGGACTCTGATTAATAACTTGATGCAATCCGAATAGGATCCGTTCACGTAAATAAAGTTTGGACTTTAGTTTACGTGCCCAAAGAAAGTGTTTCTTATTGACCGCAAGTAAATCTTCAAGACAGAAGATTGGTGCAAAAAGAAAATAGTGAAGTGCAACTTATGTTGGTCGAGAACGGTTATCATCCTAACTCCTATAAATGGATTATGATGAAACTTTCTCGTCAGCAGATGTATACATATATACTCAGACCGAACTCGATGTAAATGCTCATGATGACCATGAAAACTGGAGCATTCATGTATAGTCTGTTTCTAAATGTGAGTTAGAAGGACGAACTTATATGAATCGGCCAGAGAGTTTTCAAGGTCAGTGGGAGAAAATATAAAACATGCGAGGCATCAAGGAGCCGGAACATATATTTTGACAAAGTGGTCAAAGAGTTTGACACTTTATCAGAAATGATTATGAACCGTCAAAATGACCAGTAACTTATTTGGATTATTCTCATAAGGTACGATGATCTAGATGAGATCCAGGCACGACATTTATTATGGATTCCAAGAGACCAAGGAAATTATTTGGATGAGATTCAAATGTGTGGTCTGACATGAACATAGAAAATTCCTTAAGTCTATAATTAAAGACGGTTTAGCAGATTCACTCATGAAGGCTCTGCCATATAAAGTCTAGAGAGGCTTATGTGTAAATGCGGTATGAGATATTGGGATAAATTGGCCTAAGTGCAAGTGAAAGATGTTGGTAGATAGGTATGCCCTCGAACTCGAGGCGGTTTATCTCTTTGTATGTGTATAAACATCTTGTTCAAAATTACAGTAAGTTGTATGGTAAGAATTTATCTAAGTTAATAATAATGTAGTCAACATTAGAACTTAGGTAAAGTCCTAAGACTTAATTCAAGGTTAAACAAGGATCGAAATGAGGATCTCAATCATGGAGAATTGTTTAACCATTAGTAGCATAAGTCTGAAAACATTCGTGGTTATATGTGTTTCGAGAAAAGGATATCGAAACATCGGATAGACCATTGCGTCTTTGTCTTCACCATGGAGTGGTGATGATGATCTCATGATCGTTCCACTTGGAGAAGTCGGAGATGAGACATAGGTGCTCATTAGAGAATGAGTTCACTGAACGACCCACCGAGAGTTATCACGTGGTCAACATAATTTTATTTGTCAGTGATAACTCTCTGTGATGATATGCTAGTTAGTCCTTAGACTTGAGGTCGTTGTATGAACTTGTACATGAATGGTGTAACTTAGATTTCTGACCTAGCTTCGAGGCAAGGCCTATCAAAAGGTCTTTGGTTGGGTGATATTTGAAGCGTGCGAGAAGAGAAATGACCAAGAGAGAATTCGTCTCTCCCATTATGGGGAGTTAGTGTCGCATGTGTTGGTTCGGTCTTTAGTGAAATTTTTTTGGCCAAAGTATGTTGGAAGAAGTCCAACATTATTTGACTAAAGACCGATGAAAACTAATCAAGTTCAAGCTATTGGGTTTGACAGTTTGATCGTACCCTAGGCTTACCTAGGCGACATAGTTTTGATGAGGGGACTAAAACTGTGGTATTCATCACGGACACATGTAGGGATTTCTGGGACCCTTAGGGCACAAAAACTCTATGCCCGTCCTAAGTCAGACGGAACATAGACAGAAAAAGCAGCGGAAAAATAAACATGTTAATCTAATTAACATTTAACCCTAAGGTCCAAGACCCTAATCCAAGATCTATGCCGACTTGGGATGGGTCTGACCATCCCAAGAAGGATCTAGCCTACTGCGATTAAATTAAACTAATGCTTAATTAAACACATACCCGGAATCTCAGCCCTGGAGCAGGTGAGATGTTCCGCACCATCTTCCGAGCTGCTCCCGTCCCACGCCGAGCCGCTCCTTGAACCGCTCCCCGAACCGCTCCTCGAACTACTCCGCATCCCGAGGCGATCAATCCCGTGTCACCGAGCCAACCACGCGCCGAAGAAAGTTTCACGCGAGTGAAACCTCCGCCTAGATTTCGGATCTGAATCTGAACTCCTTTGCGGCTTTGCTAGAGCCCTCAGGAGCAAGGCAGAAATTTATAGGGAGAGGAGAAATATTAATTTAAGCTTAGATCCGAGCGTGCTCCAACATTTACGAGAGCCGCTCAGATCTAGAGCTTGGGACGAGTTTTGAGGAAGAGAGCAGACCCTATTTATATAGGCGGCTGACTGCTCCCCTTCTCTCACAATCCGACGTGGGACTATTAATTGGGTTAATTAAAATCAAGTTAGTTTGCTCTTCACAAAGTGCAAACTTCTGTGAATTTTAACTCACTCACCGTTGAGCTTCTTGATTGATACACCTATCAATTTGAAGGGTGTTCAACGGTGAACGCATGGGAAAAAACCGTTCGTCAATCGGAGTTCGTTTGACCCTCCAGTTGATCACTCAAAGTTCAGCCCACGGCTAGTTTTTCGCAAAAACTGAGCCGTCAAAACTGTTCTGCCCTAGATGTAGAAAATCTGCAATTATGGGACCCACCAGGCTAGACCTAGGCGCAGCCCAGACCTAAACCTGGGTACAGCCCAGGCCAGGGAAGAAAGCAGAGATGAAGGAGATTGAATGAAAATTGGAGGCAAAAGGAGGAGAAGACACGATAGTATGGCCATGCAGTTGCACATATGGCTGTGTCAGCATATCAGCTGGAGGAGAGGAGAAGCAGTTCAATGGCACGACCGTGCCCAAATTAAAACCTCTCGACCATTGTGACAGTTTGCAAACATGGCCATGCCACATGGCTGTGTGCCTGGATCTACCTGGAGATGCTGAAGCCATAGAGATTGACTGACACGGCCGTGTCGATCGTCGGACACGGCTGTGCGCAATAACATCGGCTCACTCCTAACCTAGGCCATTAGGGGCGACACGGTCGTGCCTCTTTTCGACACGGCCGTGCACCGGTTAATCTATATAAGAAAAGTGTTGTAACGTACTGATTATGCTTTATTCGCTTATTGACTTTTGGGAGTGATTTTGGGAGCTGTTTTCTGCCCCCTTTCTATTTTCTATTGTTTAAGCTTTGTCAAACTTTGAATCCCTCTTTTAATTGGTTACTCTAGATTTTGTTCTTCTTGTTATTGTGATTGTGATTGTTGTTGTTTTCAGCTCATTCTCTCATTAATCTATTATGATTGCTTCCATGATGTTTTCAATTTTAAATCAAATAACGTGAGAGTTGTCCTCTTGTCTAGGGCTAAGTAGAGCCATATTGTAGGAATCGTGCTTGGTGGATTGCCCCAAATATCAATCCAAAAGGATTATAGTCTAGGAATGGGTTTGGATGAGATTCTAATTCAACCCATCTCTTTATTGAGCTATATAATCTTAATCACCGACGAACCATCGGGGTTTTGGTTTGATGCCTTTAATGGAGGGTTGACTACATAATGCTAGGCATCGACGAACCAGCAGGCACACTCATTAGAACTACCTATATAGTAGTCGCTGATGAACCATCGAGGTTCCGTAGGGGTCCAACCCATTCTCCAAGTCTTCTCTCCTGGTTAGACATCGAGAGGATGAGGATTGAGACTCGAATATCATCTAGGACATTAACCCATTGGATCGGGAAGTTAGATCCATCAGGCACATAATCTACAATAGCGGTGATACACTAGCCCTAGCATTCTTCCATATTGATATTCCTTTAGGTCGACCACTATGTCACTCTCGAGACACCAATCACGTGGCTATACAAAACCCTTGTCTTCGCCAAGTATGGGTAGCAATGATCTTATGATCGTTTGGTTTGGCAAAATCAGAGATGATACATAGGTGCTCATTAGAAAGAGAGTTCACTGAACGACCTAATGAGAATTTCCACATGGATGCACATATCGAACAATCACTGGCAGATCTCAATGGTAATATGCAAGCTAATCCTCTAAATTGATGTCATTGTACGAGCCTATATGTGAACAATGTCACTTTGATCTTTAACCTAGCTTCAAGGCAAGGCTTGTCGAAAGGTCTTTGGTTAGGTGTCACTTAAAATGTACACGAGGAGTAGTGGCAAAGATAGGATTTGTCTCTCCCGTTATAAGGAGTTAATGTCGCAAAGTCAGTACAGTCCTTAGTATAAATCCTTGGCCGAGGTCTGCTGGATAGCATCCAACAAAGAGAAGCTAAGATCGTACTATACTGATCTGATCACGCAACTATTAGGGGTTGACAATTAACTATACCCGAGGCTTCATAGCATCATAGTTATGAAGAAGGGATTAAAACTGTGGCATTTATAACTGACATAACCAAGGTAGTCCCGACAATGCTCATGTCAAGAGATATACCACATAATGACGATACCCAACTAGGGACAGAAACTACTGCTTGCAGTCACTTTTATCAGGGGCTATGAGTCCCACCTATAATAGAGTCTGGCTGTAGGGTTTCACAAAGGCTCAGATCCTCGTCTAGGTAATAAGAGATAAAAGGTGCATGCATGTAATGCATGGAAACTAAAAGGGTCGCAAGCTAGTTATGAAGGGGATTTCAGTCACATAGGATGTGACACGAATGTCAAGCTATTCTAAAGAGCATAGAAAACCCAATTCGGGGTCTGGGGCATGCCTAGACCTAGCTACATTAGCCCGAGCACAGACTCGGGCTAGCCTAGGCTTATGGATCGAGCTAGCCAGTGCATCGCTCAGGCTAAGCCTAAGTTTTAGTCTCAGGCACTGCAGACCAAGCTTGCGCTCGGGCTGTAGTGCCCGAGTGACTCAGGTTACTGCGGTGCCCAAGCGCAACTCTGGCTGCTACAACGCCTAACTGGTTGGGTCCTGTAGCCAAAGCATAAGCTCAGGCTGATGTAGCCTGAGAAACAGCTCAGGCTTCTGTAGTCTAAGCATGACTTGGGCTATGCCCGAGTTCAGATCGAGCACACGTTTGGGTGCTACCCGAATTGGGCTCAGCCCCTTTTTAGGACATGGTTTTTGGGCGACTTTGACGACAGATTTGAGGGGTCAAATGATCTTGAAAATAAGTTTAATTTCTATGTGTTCTCTATACAAAGCTCTTTGAAATGATATATAATTTGGCTTCAAAGGTTTACTTGAGAGGGAGAAAATATTTTTCAAAATTAAGCATTACAAGGGGAAATCTTGAGTCAAAAGGGTTTCTCTATTTAGTACCACATCGGATGTGTCATTGATAAAGAGGCTCAGCTCACCCTACAAATAGGATTCATCTCCTTTAGCATACCAAGCCTTGATCAAGGGAGCGCTTCCTAATTGAGTGAGCAATCCTTGATCTAAAGGCGACCAAAATTTTAGTTCCTCTTTTGCTTCTTTATTCTCTTTTCATATTCTAGCAAAACTTGAAGGGAATTTGGATATAATGCGAGGTGAAATCTTTTAGGGCAAGTGGTCGCTTCGAGACGAGCCGTTGGATCGCTTTGGGACATTGCCATAAAGGAATTTGCTTTTGCAATTGCAAAAACAAAGGTATGTTCTCTAGTATTTTATTAATATCAGTTTCATTTTAAATCTATCTTTGCGAGATCTTTTTGCCCACCTCCTAGATAGTATAGATCATGCAAAGAGTTTTATTTTTTTGTAGGGTTTTCATAAAAATTCGATTTTTATAGTTTTTATTCTTTTGCTACTTCCCACGTCTGTTAAGCCTTGGGCTAGATGATGGGGAAAAGACCTATAAAAGGCTCTGCAAAACCCTTTATTCCGGATGGAAAAATAACATGATAGAATCAAATATGATTTTCAGATGGCTGGAGTAAATCTCCCAAACGTCTGTTCCTAATATTCAAACACAGAATGATCTAAAAGAAGAGAAATGGAGATACTCTCGAAAAGAAACATTCCCAATAACTCAAAATCTAACAAAATGAACATACTAACCTACTTTAATCATCTAGAACATTAAATCAAGTTAAATAATCCAAGACATCGTAAATATCACAAAATTCTCATGAAAAACAGAAAAAAATGTTAAATGAGATACATTAAGCTAAATATAATCAATAAGCATGAAGCATGATAAAACAAATGATAACAACCTTCTAGAGCTTAAATTCACCAATAACACCTAATTCTCACCGCAGCCTCACAAAAGAGTCTTCTTTAAGAGGTTTAGTGAAAATGTCAGCGATCTGCTTATGAGTTTCAATGTACTCTAGAATGACGTCCTTCTTGAGAACATGGTCATTAATGAATGTTGTCTAACATCAATGCGTGTGGTACAAGAGTGATCAACCAGGTTTTCGGAGAGACAAATACCACTTTAGTTATCAACCATAATAGCACAAGTGCCACAATCAATACCATAATCCTTGAATGTTTGTCTCATCCATAGGACTTGTGCACATGCAAGACCCGTTGCAATATATTTTGCTTCGATCGTGGATAAAAATATTGAGTTCTGTTTCTCAAAAAAACCAAGAGACAAGGGAATTTCCTATTAAATGACAAGTGCCACTAGTACTCTTCTTGTCAGATTTGCATCTAGCAAATCGGCATCGCTATATGAGACCAAATCATAAGTGCTAGACTTAGGATAAAATAATCCATAGTCTAAAGTGTGGTTAAGGTAACGAAAGATTCGTTTACCCGCAATCAAGTGTGATTCTTTGGGTCATTATTGATATTGTGCACATAAACATACGACAAACATAATATCGGGCATATTAACAGTAAGATAAAGAAAACAACCAATCATACCTCGATATTATCGTATATCTACATATTTACCATGATCATATTTGTTAAGATGAGTCGTCATGCTCATTGGAGTGCGCTTACTAGATGAGCTCCCTATCATGAGGCACTTGATCAACTCCACACTGTACTTGGTTTGGTGAATGATGATCCCTTCCTTCAATTGTTGAATTTGCAACCTAAGAAAATAAGTGAGATCTCCCATATGGCTCATTTCAAATTCTTCCTACATGTACTTAGCAAACTCTAGACAGAAATTTTCATTAGTAGAACCACATATGATGTCATCAACATATACTTGTATCATGATGATGAAGTCATTTTAAAAATATTTTGTAAATAGAGTTGAATCAACCTCACCGATTTTAAAATCCAAATCCAAAATAAGTTTGAAGGAAATCATACCAAGATCTGGGATTTTGTCTCAAACCTTAAACTACCTGTTTAAGTTTGAAAACGTGATTTGGAAATTTTTCGTGTGTAAAATCGGGTAGTTGTGTAACAGAAACTTCCTCATTCACAAAACCATTTAGACATGCACTTTCGACATCCATTTGATCTAATTTAAAGTCCTTATATGATGCAAATGATAAAAGTAATCTAATAGATTCAAGCTAGAAACATGACAAGGGATTCTTCGAAATCAATACCTTCCTTTTGACGGTATCCTTGAGCAACTAACCTTGCTTTATGTAGGGATCGTCTAACCCTTGCAATACTAACAACACACACTAGAGGGGGGGAGGTGAATAGTGTAATGGCAATAAAATTATCCAAATAAAATTAAACTTACAAATGTGGAATTATAAATGCAAGAGGAATTAAATGGCACAATCAATCCAAACGCAAACACAAAGTTTTACCCTGGTTCCCCAAACTTGGGTACATCCAGCCACACCAATATTCACTATATTCCCACACAGAGAAGTGAATACAAATCCCACAAAGAGATACCCCACAAAGAGGATTTATGCCCTACACAAGGACCCAACCAATCCTATACAAGGATCAAGATTCCCACACAGAGAATCACTAACTCCCACTCAGAGAATTAGGGTTAGTCCTACACTAGGACACTAAACTCCCACAAAGAGAGTTAATTCCCACAAAGAGAATTTCCTAAGTCCCACAAAGAGACAACCTCCCACAAAGAGAGAAACTCCCACAAGGAGAGTTTCCTAATCCCACAAAGAGAAAAGGAGAACAATTTACACCTTGTAAAGTAAATACTCTTACCTATGCCTTGAGATGCTTACTCATGAATGAATGCAAGGCATGGAAGAGGATCTCCAAGTGTTGGAATATGCTTGAGAGCACTTGGATGATTTCCCTTGAGCTGGACTTCAATGCATGAAGAAAGATGAATGCTCAAATAGAGGGAAATGAGGGAGCTTGAGAGTGGCTTATTGATCTCTTGAGATTTTCTATAGAATCAAGAGTTTATCAAATGTTGTCAAGAGTTCTCAAGAATGGCAGCACACTCATATATATAGGAATCCTATATCAAGCCCAAAAACCCAAAGAAACAGCCAGAAAATCAAATCTGCAACGGCTAGAAACTGGGTGAAAACGACAGGAACAGTCGACTGATGATCATAAGACAGTCGACTGATCAACGGCTAGAAAATATCCAACGGCTATAATCTGAGCCAGGACAGTCGACTTAAGAAGACAATACAGTCGACTGACAAACAGGACAGGCGCCTGTTAATCCTTCAGCAGACGACTGCTGCAAGGGATGGATCGAAACAGAGAGCTGCACTCTTTCTCCACTTCTTCGCATAGGCGACTGATGTTAATGCTACAGTCGACTGTGGAATAGTCAGGCGACTGTATATTCTTCATCAGTCGACTACTGTAAAGTATGGAGAGAAGACAGAGAGATGCATAGATTGCACTTACGCTAGACAGGTGACTGTTGACCAAATCTCAGGTGACTGTAAATGTACATGCGACTGGGAACTGATTGACAAGCGACTGTGCGTAAAACTCAAGTGTGAGTCAATAGAAATGTTGACTTGAGCAGTGCATATCAGGCGACTGTAGAAGGATCTACAGGCGACTGGAAATCACCCAGTCGACTGTGTTTCCCTCAACAGGCGACTGACAGAAGAAGTGAACATATTGGGTTAGATTCTATGATAATCCTAAGGTTCACTAAGATGGTTAGATGCATGAGCATGAATGAGTAAACCATCTAGCAAGGCATTACATCGATCCTAGACGCAAAAAGAGAGAGAAAGCAATAAAGTAAATTATATGGATTACAATGCTTTCAAAAGAGTCTAAGTCTACAATCTTGATGCCTTGAAATCTCTCCATCACCTCCAAGCTTTGGCACTCCTTGAGTCCAAACTTTGGCCCTTCTTCACATGATGTCCATCCTTACACCAAGTGATTAGTCTCCAACAAAGATATCCTTGAAATAAACTGAGAGACTAAAACATGAGATTCATTAGCAACAACATAATTTTGTGATCATCATTAAAATAAGATTGGTATAAAACACCAATACTCAACACTTTATTCCTTGTGACAACTTCATTCTCATCTATCTTGTTTTTGAAGATCCACTTCGTTCCAATGACTTGGTGATATTTCGGAGCTTCGATGTTCTTTGGCTCGGTTAGAGACACAAAAGCACATTGTGAAAAGTTCTACACCTTTGACCTTGTCCCTACACCATCTTTAACAATTCCAATAACTTGGTCCTAAGGATGATGTGGAACGGTAGCAAATGTCTAGGATTTCTAGTAACAAGCTCAACAACTTCATTAGGAGGGTTAGTCTAATTAGAATCAATAATCTTAACATTATTCTTAGAATCTACAAGAATATCTATAATATCATCAATCTGTAAAATAGGGTTTTCAAAATCTTCATCAAAAGATATGTGAAGTAATTCCACAATCGTCAAAGTTCTCTTGTTGTATATCTGATAGGCTTTAATACGTGTGGAATATCCAACAAAGATTCATGCATCTGATCTCAGATTAAACTTATCCAAGTTACTATGTGTGTTTTTGATGAAACATTTTGCTCCAAAAATACGCAAATATTTAAATTGAGGCATTTTGTTATAAAAGAATTCAAAACAAGTTTTTTTTGAATGGGGTCTCACAAGAATATTACTTAGCACATAGCATGATGTATGGACGACTTCCGTCCAAAATTGATGTCCAATGCAGCTTTTGCTAATCATAGTGTGTGCGCACTCAATAAGAATTCTATTCTTCCTTTCCACATCACCATTTTATGGTGCGGCACAAGGAAAAGAGAATTTATGAGAAACCATGTTTTCATCACAAAACTTAGAGAATGGTTAATTATCAAACTCCACTCTAAGATCACTATGAATAGTGACAATAGTGGTTCCATGAAGATTTTGAACGTTCTTAGAAAAATTAACAAATTTTTTAAAAGCCACAGTATTACTATTTAAAAATTTTACCTAAATAAATCTAGAGAAGTCATCTACTATGACAAATCCATAAAAAGCATTACCTAAGGATGCAACTTTAGTTGGCCCAAATAAGTCTAGGCATAAAATCTCTAGGGGCCTCGTAGAAGATTCAACATCCTTAAGTGTAAATGAAGATTTACGAAGTTTTCCATGTTGACATGAATCACAAAAACACTTCTTGTTGAAAAAGAGTTTAGGTAAAACCCTCACTTGATTGTGCTTAGCAAATTAATTCAAGTGTTTAAAGTGTACATGGCCGAAGAGTTGGTGCTAAAGAAGCTGGTCATTCGTGTGTGCAACCAAGCATTGGTCTTGTGAGTGTGGCATGGGCAAAATATAAATATCTTTTGAAGTGTGCCAGAAAACAATGTATTAGAACTATCACTATCTAATATACAACACATACCCTCTCCAAAGTTAACCTTCTAACCCTTTGTCAAAAAGTTGACAAATGGAAATGAGGTTATGGTTTAAATAATCTACTAGATAAACATTATCTATAAGAGGCTTAGACGAATTACCAACTTTTCCATTGCCTATGATGGTTCCTTTGTTGTTGCTCCCAAAAGTGACCGTTCTACCATTTTTGATGCGAATGATCTCGGACAACAAGCTAGGATCCCTCGTCATATGCGTGGAACAACCACTATCAAGGATCCAACCTTTCCTCTTGCAATTATTGCATTTATTGCTTATCTTGCTCTTCTTGCTCTTTTTTGGTACCTATATAATAAAAATAAGCTTATAGTACCTAAGCAAGTTGTGTCCAAAAGGATTGGCGCTTTGAAAACCAAGTCTAAGTGGACTTAAGCTTCCCAACATAATCACCATTATGAACTACATCACGAAAATATGCTTGCATATTTAAACCCTTATTATAATTGCTAGTGTTCTTTGGACCCCAAATTGTGTATATTTTAGAAGTTATATGCCTATTGGGTGCACCCACATATGGTTGAGTTCTACTTGGTGCATGTGGAGTGTAGGCATCAGGTCGAACATTAGCATGTGAGTGTATGTGTGGAACTTGGGTTTGAGCATGTGCATAACAGTTAGCATGTGGTCTAAAGTAATGTAGGTGTGCATGATGAGTATATGCATGTAGTTCTCTCATATGTATGTTAACACGTGCTCATGGGTTAAAAACTATCATATGTAAGAAAATGTGCAGTGGGGGCTTTCCTACGAGTGTTAGTGTTGGTGTATATTAAGCATGGCCTTTCCTTTGAGGTCTACCTATGGTGGGCGTCTTTCTAAAAGAATGTAGAGAAGGAGTGATGATTTCTTGGTAGATAAACTAGCCAAGTTGTTATGGACACCACTCTTGGATGTACTAGAGGATGGTTGTTAAGTGTATTTTATATACGTTTTCCACCCCTTTACCCCCACATTTTCCATTTTTATTCTTTGTGATCTTTACTCTTTTAGTTGTTTTATCACCTTTTGTCCACTTTTATGCTTTAGTGTTGTCTCCTTTGTGTTTCATGTAATTTGAGCCCAAAATGAGGCAATTTGGTGAAGAAGAGACCAAAGGAGGGAAGACGGAGGAGAGGAAGGAGATTGAATGAAAATTGGAGGCTAAATGAGGAGAAGACAGGACATCACGACTATGTTGATGCAAGCACGGCTGTGTTAGCGTATCTGCTGGATGATAGGAGAAGCAGTTTAACAGCACGACCATGCCCAAATTAAAACCTCTCGACCACTGTGATAGTCTATAGACATGGCCATGCCACACGGTCGTGTTCCTGGAGCTACCTGGAGCTGCTAAAGCCACGGAGATCAACTGACATGGCCGTGCCGATCGTCAGACACGGCCGTGCACAATAACGGCAACTCACTCCTAACCTAGGTCATTAGGGGAGGCACGGTCGTGCCTCTTTTTGACACGGCTGTGCACCAGTTAATCTATATAAGAGAAGTGTTGTAATGTACTGATTATGCTTTATTCGCTTTTTGACTTTTGGGGGTAATTTTGGGAACTATTTTCTGCCTCCTTTCTATTTTATATTGTTTAAGCTTTGTAAGACTTTGAATCCGTCTTTTAATTGGTTGCTCTAGCTTTTGTTCTTCTTGTTATTGTGATTGTGATTGTTGTTGTTTTCAGCTCATTCTCTCCTTAATCCATTATGATTGCTTCCATGATGTTTTCAATTAGTAATCCAATAATGTGAGAGTAGTCCTCTTATTTAGGGCTAAGTAGAGCCATATTGTAGGAATTGTGCTTGGTGGATTGCCCCAATTATAGATCCAAAAGGATTATAGTCTAGGAATGGGTTTGGATGAGAGTCTAATTCAACCCATCTCATTATTGAGCTACATAATCATAATCACCGACGAACCATCGGGGTTTTGGTTTGATGCCTTTAATGGAGGGTTGACTACATAATGCTAGGCATCGACGAACCAACATGCACACTTATTAGAACTACCTATATAGTAGTTGTTGATGAACCATCGAGGCTCCGGTAGGGGTCCAACCCAATCTTCAAGTCTTCTCTCACGGTTAGACGTCGAGAGGAAGATGATTGAGAAACGACTGTCATCTATGACTATAACCCATTGGATCGAAAAGTTAGATCCATCAGGCACACAATCTACAATAGCGGTGATACACTAGCCCTAGCATTCTTCCATATTGATATTCCTTTAGTTCAACCACTATCTCACTCTCGAGACACCAATCATGTTGCTACACAAAACCCGACATTGATCCCTGATCAAGCCATCACCTCCATGAGTTTGATACCCGATTATTGCAATACCGTACGCTTGCAGAAGACAATTTAAAATGACACAACAATGGCCTCACAAAATCAATTGTAACACCCCTATAAGTAATGCGTGCATTGGTTGCTTTTGCCTTGGAATTCTCTAGCCCAACACGACGGTTTGCTGGTAGTTAATTCTTAAGCAACACATCCAATTTGTCCTTAAGCAACACATCCAATTTTTCCTTGCCCTTATTGAATCTCTCAACATTGGCAAACATTATCACGCCCCGCTTCCCTAAAATGGAGCCGAGACGTGAGAAGGTCCGCACAGACGTGGAGCTGTGAAGCTACACGCCTGATAAGCGTCAAATCTGAATATATGCAGGTCCCTGTAAATGCAAACGGAACAACAACAACAACAACAACAACAATAATAATAATAATATGGTAAAGGAGACTGATGAAAGTTAACCAATCTCAGAATTTGTCCACAATAATATTTAACATCACAGAAAAGCCACCAGGCTAAAAGAAAGATTATAGGCCCAAACATGGCCGACAAAAGCCAACACGAACAAAGTATTGGTGCTACGCACCGACAACTAAAGCAGTCTAAACAACAACACAAACAGTCTCTGCGACTGATCTCCCGTGTCCTCAAACTCCTCGATGAACGCAGGCTCTGACTCAGTGTCAGCGAACACCACGTCCTCAGCAGCAACCTTAGGCTCAGGATCTAACATGTGTCACCCAAAAGAGTAAAGGGCACATGTCAGCAAGTCTAAAAAGACTTGGGCAAGGAAACTGATAGGAAGGCAAACTAGCAACCTAGCAGTTATAGTATGATGCACAGCATGGCAAGTATAGGATGGAAGTAACAAGTAAGGTAAGGTGCAAGTAACAAGTAGCAAGTAGCAAGTATGGCATGGATGACAAGTTTTACAAGTATAAACACGGACAAGTACAAGTCAAGTAAATCACGTCAAGTAAACACGTCGTGCACATAGATTACGTCTTCTGGCTAGAGTGGCGGATCAGGCCAACTCGTACACTCAGGTGATCGCTTATCCCTACCCCTCCACGTGTATCGAGCCAGGGCATTACCCCCGAACGCGCAATGCTTGCTTCTGGATCACGAGCCAGGAAGTGTATTTGGCATAGGGTTGTGCCCGCTAAAAGCAGGTGCCTAGCCGGATCAAGTAGTACAAGTAATGTAGCGTGTGCTACGAATGCAACATTTAACATGGATAGCATGTCATGTACAGATAATTCGTGTACCGTTAATTGAATTTAAACATGGCAGATAAGATGCATGGATGACAACAAGTGCAAATAATTAATAGTAGTCGGATCTAGCTTCGTTGTCTAGTTAGATCCCGAAATTGCGCCTAGGCGAGGATCATTTCGTCGCCTAGTCTCTTTTACGCCTACATCGAGCAAATGGCCTAAGGTATGGCCTAAAACCCTAAGTGGCAAGTTTCACTTGTCTGGCACCAAGGATGACGATCAACGAGGCACGTCACAAAATGTTAAACTACGGAGATGGGATCGTTGCCATGGCAAAACAATATCAGAACAATAACCAATCCAGAATTATAATCGAATCTACGACGTCTAATATCCATTTTTATTAGGGTTTAACAAAAATCACCATGGGGGTTATGAGAATATTAAAGGATCGATTTACTAACCGTATCGTAGTGGAAGAATGATGTCGAGCAAGCACGGCAACGGAAGAACGATCCGGAGAACTATGGCTCAGATCAGGAGAAATTGGGATTTGTGGGGTTTTGGGGTTGGCCGACGGCCTAAAGGAAGGTGGCCGGTGCTAATGGCGAGAGGGAAGCTCCAAAGGAAGAAGGAATGGCTTGGGGAAATGTTGGAGGATGATTTGGGGGAGAAAATGGCTCAGAAGAAATGAAAGAAGAATGAAAAGATTCGGGGGTTTAAATAGAAACAACCCGGCGGTGGAAATGAACCCTAGGGTTTCAGGGTCAGTTAGTCGGTCAAAGAAGAGCTGTTGACAGACTAATTCGAGAACTAGTCGGTCGGTCGACCAACTATGACTGACTAAGATCAAGCAGCGGAAGAAAGAATAAATCTGGGAAATGAATTAGTCAGTCTGTGAAGGCCTGTCGACCGACTAGTTTGCAACCTAGTCGGTCGGTGAGTGTTCCTTGACCGACTAACGATAAACAGTAACTTAGGTGAAATTAATCAAAGGAACTGGTCGGTCTGAGAGCAAGTTCTGACCGACTAGTTTCACATCTAGTCGGTCGGTGGTTGTTCTTAGACCGACTAAGAGCAAATAGTAACTCCTGAATAATTGATTTAATGAACTAGTCGGTTCCAGAAGAGTTCCTGACCGACTAGATTGGAATCTAGTCGGTTGGTTCTCCTTCTTGAACAAACTAAAGTGCACGAAAAGTCTCGAATAGAAGCGCAAAGCTCCAGGAAGATTCCTACGGCTTCTAAGATCAACCTATCTCTAAGATATGGGCGATATGAAGCTCGTCACGAATGACTTACTCCAAACTCAACGATCTAAGGAAGAAGCTAGAAAATCACAACGAAGCGAACGAAAACGAAAGCTACGGAGACGGAAAATCACACATAAGGAGAAAATCCACCAAAACATATATAATATAGATAATCCAAATACATGAAAAACCAGTCGTTACATCCTTCCCAACTTAAGAATAATTCCGTCCTCGGAATTTCCCAACAGTCACGTATCCGGGAACAAAAGTGGGTAGCGCTCTCTCATCTCATCCTCTCTCTCCCAAGTAGACTCTCCTGGCGAGCCGTGTCGCCACATCACCCTCACAAGATTGACAACCTTGTTTCGGAGTGACTTCTGACGCATGTCCAAAATCAGCACTGGTTGCTGGTCATACGTCAAATCTGGGCGAACGGTGATCTCTGAGAAATCCACAGCATGAGATGGATCGCTGATGTACCGACGAAGCTGCGACACATGGAAAACATTGTGAACTCCTTCCAAAGATGGCGGCAAGGCTAAGCGGTTGGCTACCTCGCCAACTCTCTCCAGAATGTCAAACGGTCCAATGTATCGCGGGCTCAACTTCCCCCGTTTCCCAAAGCGAATACGATTCGGGGAAATCTTCAGGAACACATGGTCGCTTGGCTGAAACTCCAAGGGACGGCGTTTAGCATCCGCCCAATGCTTAAAATAGTCCTGAGCAATCCTCAGCCTCTCTTGAATGTTCCTGACAACATCCACAGCCTCCACAATCATCTCAGGTCCCAACAGCTCCCGATCACCAATGTCATCCCAACTCAATGGCGATCGACATTTCCTCCCGTACAGCGCGGCAAAAGGCGCCATGCCAATACTCGCCTGGAAGCCGTTGTTGTAAGAGAACTCCACCAGATGTAGATGGTCCTCCCACGAACCCTTGAAATCCAACATGCACACCCTCAGCATGTCCTCCAAGATCTGAATCGTCCTCTCGGACTGGCCATCTGTCTGCGGATGGTACGCCGTGCTGAAACTCAGACTTGTACCCAAACTCTTCTGTAAACTCTGCCAGAACTGAGATGTGAACCTCGTGTCTCTGTCCGACACAATACTCACGGATACTCCGTGAAGTCGTACGATCTCCTGCACGATTCACGTTACATCACTATCTATCTAGGAAAAGGAAATAGAAACGGGGAGTAAAAGAATTTTACCTCCATGTATCTCCTCGCTAGCGCCTCGGTGGATTGTCCTACTCGGAATGGAATAAAGTGCGCAGATTTGGTCAATCGATCTACGATCACCCAAATCGCGTCATTCTGCTTCGGACTCCGAGGCAGTCCAGTCACAAAGTCCATAGTGATGTGTTGCCACTTCCACTTCGGAATCGGAATCGGTTGTAGCAACCCTGTCGTACGCTGATGCTCCGCCTTCACCTGCTGGCAAACCAGACACTTGGCTACACTCCGAGCCACACTCCTCTTAATACCATGCCACCAAAAATTCAGACGAAGATCCTTGTACATCTTGGTACCACCAGGATGTACAGAATACGGCGACCTGTGTGCCTCAACCAGCAACTCCTCTCTAATATCCCCAGCTGGCATACCCAACCTAGCTCCATACCTTGGCGAGCCATCCTCATGAATGAAAAAGTCAGTCTGCAGACCGGCTTCTACCTGCTCCCGAATCTTCACCAGCTTCGGATCTTCAGCCTGGCCAGCCTTGATCCGATCCACGATCGTCGACTGTATCTGCATACACATCAACGGAGAAACCTCCCCAGGAAGAACAATCTCAATTCCAGACTCGCAAAAATCCTGCTGCAATCTCCACTGCGAAGTCAACATCATCACCGCTGGAAGCCTACTCAGCGCATCCGGAACCACATTCACCTTACCGGGGTGATACTGCAAATCGATCTCATAATCTGCTATGAGCTCCAACCATCGACGCTGTCGCATGTTGAGCTCCTTCTGAGTAAAAATATACTTCAAGCTTTTGTGATCGGTGAAGATCTTCACTTTCTCACTCATCAGGAAGTGCCTCCAAATCTTGAGCACAAACACGACAGCAGCCAACTCCAAGTCGTGCGTCGAGTAATTCTTCTCATGAGTCTTGAGCTAACGCGAAGCATACGCCACAACATGCCCGTGCTGATGCAACACACAACCGAGACCCTTGCCAGAAGCATCGCAAAAGATCTCAAATCCTCCACTGCGATCAGGCACAACAAGAACATGGGCAGTCGTCAATATCTCACTCAGAACACCAAAGGCATTCTCACAATCACCCGACCAAACAAAAGGTACATCCTTCTGCGTCAATCTGGTCATCGGCTCAGCAATACAGGAAAAATCCTTAATTAAGCGCCGATAGTAACCTGCAAGCCCAAGGAAACTCCGGATCTCAGATGCTGACTGCAGAACAGGCCACTCTCTGATGGCCTTGATCTTCTCGGGATCCACTGAAATACCATCTCCAGACAGCACATGCCCGAGAAAAGCAACTCTGTCCAGCCAAAACTCGCACTTCGAAAACTTAGCATACAAACGATGCTTCCTCAAAAACTCCAACACTGTCCTCAAGTGCGAGGCATGCTCTTCCTCCGACTTTGAATAGATCAGAATGTCGTCAATAAAGATAACGACAAACTTGTCTAAAAAGTCGTAGAAAATCAAGTTCATCAAATTCATGAAAACTGCGGGAGCGGTTACACCAAAGGGCATAACCACAAACTCGTAGTGTCCATACTTCGTCCTGAATGTTGTCTTCGGAACATCTTCCTTCTTCACCTTCAGCTGATGATAACCACTCCTCAGATCCAACTTCAAAAACACACTCGATCCTCCAAGCTGATCAAAAATATCATCGTGCGAGGCAACGAGTATTTATTCTTGATGGTCACCGCATTCAGCTCCCTGTAGTCCACGCACATGCGACACGAACCATCCTTCTTCACCAGCAGCACCGGTGCTCCTCACGGAGACACATTAGGATTGATGTAACACTTCTGCAAAAGCTCATCCAGCTGCTTCCGCAATTCCTCCAACTCAGCGGGTGCCATACGATAGGGCGCTTTCGAAATCGGCTGTGCTCCCGGAATAAGATCAATCGAAAATTCGAGAGCTCGATCGGGTGGCAATCCAGACATCTCCTCGGTGAAGACGTCATCGAAGTCCCGCACTACCGCTGGCCTCTCCAGCTCCATCTGCATAGCCACAAACTCCACCGGTCTGGCCCAAAATCTGACAGGGCCAAGCGAACTGCTACCCTGGCTGAACTCAAATACTGGATGTCCGGGAATCTCGAACACCACCTTCTTCCTCCGACAGTCGATCATAGCATAGAAGCTCGCAAGACAATCCATCCCAAGGACCGCATCATAGTTGATGATGTTGTGGACAATGAAATCAGCATAAAGCTCATGTCCACAGACCACCAACGAGCAAGAATTGTAACCACGATGCACCGAGACCACGCCATTCCCTGTAACGATATTCTAACTCTTGGAAAGAGGGGACGTCGTCAAGGAATGCTTCTCCATGAAGCGCCGTGCCAAAATGCACCTTGATGCACATGAGTCAAAGAGGACTCGTGCAGGAAATGTGCACACCAGAATCACACCTACAAACAGTCTAACAATTAAGCCTTATTCTAGCAAACAATCATGTACAAGCAAACAACATAATCTAACAAACAAAACTAAATAAGAAAGGAACAACTAGATTGAGGATTACCTGCGATAACCTCATCCACAGCCATGCTCTCCACCTTAGACATCAGAAAAGCCTGCCGCCTCGGCTGAAAAGCCTGCCTCTGTGGAACAAGAGCTGCTCCACGTCTAGTAGGAACAGGCACTCTCTGCTACAACGGCTGTGCTGTAACAGGTTCTCTCCAAGGCTGCTTCGACTTCGGGTAGTCCTTCATGGTATGGGTAGGATCTCCACAGACAATACACTGGCCCAGGAATCTCCTACACTGCTCCCTGATATGCCCGGTCCTGCCGCAGAAATGGCAAGTCTTCTGAATAGGCCATACTGGCCTCTTGAACTGCACCGGCTGATTAGTCTTGAAACCAGGCATAACCACCGCTCTGGCATGCTCCATAGGCCTCTTCCCAGCCCCAGCAGCATGTCCTCTCCTCTGGTTCACAATCAGCTCCTGCCTCCGTGCCGCTATTAGAACCTTCTGATAGGACTCCAGATCAGAGGAAGACACAAAACTCTGAAGCTCCAAAGCAAGTCCCTGTAGGAACCTCTGAGCCCTCTCATCTGCATCCTGCACCATCTTCAGTGCGAACCGACTCAGCCTGGTGAACTCCTGGTGGTACTGATCCACCGACAAGCTCCCCTGCTTCAAATCAATGAAGCGTTGTAATATCTCTCTCCAGGCAGCCTTCGGAAAATATTCCTCATCGAATCTGGACTTGAAGGTAGCCCAAGATATCGGCTCCTCCAACAGCTCCTCCTCAGCATCCCACCAATTCCGGGCATTGTCCCTCAGCTGCCTCTTCGCCAAGTCAACCCAGCCAACCTCGTTGACCTTGGACATCTTCAAATTGTCCTCAATATTCCTGACCTACTCGTCAGCAGCTAGAGGACCTTCAGTACCATCAAAATATGCAGGACCCAGCTCTCGAAACTGCTTCGCTCCTGGCTCGGAACGAGGGGCCTCCTGAACTGCCCGAGCAGCTCGAACAACTGGATCATTCTGGACTTGCAGGAGCACGCCCTGCTGCACCTGCATCATCTGAAGCATCATCCGCATCATCTCCCCATTGGTGGGCTCCCGATCAGGCTCCTCGTCATGAGGGGGCGCACCACCACCAGCTCGGGTATTTCGCCTTCCTGCCATCTAATGACACAGAAACGAAACAATTAGACTCATAGCTTATGACTCGGACGTCGAATTTTTTATTTGTGGACAATCAAATATTATTATCGTTATTCCGTTAGTTTGCAGTTACACACGACCTGCATGGGCCACCAACAAAACCTGTCACGCCCTGCTTCCCTAAAATGGAGGCGAGACGTGAGAAGGTCCGCACAGACGTGGAGCTGTGAAGCTACACGCCTGATAAGCATCAAATCTGAATATATGCAGGTCCCTGTAAATGCAAACGGAACAATAATAATAATAATAATAATAATAATAATAATATGGTAAAGGAGACTGATGAAAGTTAACCAATCTCAGGATTTGTCCACAATAATATTCAACATCACAGAAAAGCCACCAGGCTAAAAGAAAGAGTCTAGGCCCAAACATGGCCGACAAAAGCCAACACGAACAAAGTATTGGTGCTATGCACCGACAACTAAAGCAGTCTAAACAACAACACAAACAGTCTCTACGACTGATCTTCCGTGTCCTCAAACTCCTCGATGAACGCGGGCTCTGACTCAGCGTCAGCGAACATCACGTCCTCAGCAGCAACCTCAGGCTCAGGATCTAACATGTGTCACCCAAAAGAGTAAAGGGCACATGTCAGCAAGTCTAAAAAGACTTGGGCAAGGAAACTGATAGGAAGGTAAACTAGCAACCTAGCAGTTATAGTATGATGCACAGCATGGCAAGTATAGGATGGAAGTAACAAGCAAGGTAAGGTGCAAGTAACAAGTAGCAAGTAGCAAGTATGGCATGGATGACAAGTTTTACAAGTATAAACATGGACAAGTACAAGTCAAGTAAATCACGTCAAGTAAACACGTCGTGCACAGAGATTACGTCTTCTGGCTAGAGTGGCGGATCGGGCCAACTCGTACACTCAGGTGATCGCTTATCCCTACCCCTCCACGTGTATCGAGCCAGGGCATTACCCCCGAACGCGTAATGTTTGCTTCTGGATCACGAGCCAGGAAGTGTATTTGGCATATGGTTGTGTCCGCTAAAAGCAGGTGCCTAGCCAGATCAAGTAGTACAAGTAATGTAGCGTGTGCTACGAATGCAACATTCAACATGGATAGCATGGCATGTACAGATAATTCGCGTACCGTTAATTGAATTTAAACATGGCAGATAAGATGCATGGATGACAACAAGTGCAAATATTTAATAGTAGTCAGATCTAGCTTCGTTGTCAAGCTAGATCCGAAATTGCACCTAGGCGAGTATCATTTCGTCGCCTAGTCTCTTTTACGCCTACATCGAGCAAATGGCCTACGGTATGGCCTTAAACCCTAAGTGGCAAGTTTCATTTGCCTGGCACCAAGGATGACGATCAACGAGGCACGTCACAAAATGTTAAACTACGGAGATGGGATCGCTGCCATGGCAAAACAATATCAGAACAATAACCAATCCAGAATTATAATCGAATCTACGCCGTCTAATATCCATTTTTATTAGGGTTTAACAAAAATCACCATATGGGTTATGAGAATATTAAAGGATCGATTTACTAACCGTATCATAGCAGAAGAACGATGCCGAGCAATCACGGAAACGGAAGAACGATCCGGAGAACTATGGCTCAGATCTGGAAATGGCGAGAAAATCTAGAGAAATTGGGATTTGTGGGGTTTTGGGGTTGGCCGACGGCCTAATGGAAGGTGGCCGACGCTAATGGCGAGAGGGAAGCTCCAAAGGAAGAAGGAATGGCTTGGGGAAATGTTGGAGGATGATTTTGGGGGAGAAAATGGCTCAGAAGAAATGAAAGAAGAATGAAAAGATTCGGGGGTTTAAATAGAAACAACCCGGCGGCAGAAATGAACCCTAGGGTTTCGGGGTCAGTTAGTCGGTCAAAGAAGAGCTGTTGACCGACTAATTCGAGAACTAGTCGGTCGGTCGACCAACTATGACCGACTAAGATCAATCATCGGAAGAAAGAATAAATCTGGGAAATGAATTAGTCGGTCTGTGAAGGCCCGTCGACCGACTAGTTTGCAACCTAGTCGGTCGGTGAGTGTTCATTGACCGACTAATGATAAACAGTAACTTAGGTGAAATTAATCAAAGGAACTAGTCGGTCTGAGAGCAAGTTCTGGCCGACTAGTTTCACATCTAGTCGGCCAGTGGTTGTTCTTAGACCGACTAAGAGTAAACAGTAACTCCTGAATAATTGATTTAATGAACTAGTCGGTTCCAGAAGAGTTCCTGACCGACTAGATTGGAATCTAGTCGGTTGGTTCTCCTTCTTGAACCAACTAAAGTGCACGAAAAGTCTCGAATAGAAGCGCGAAGCTCCAGGAAGATTCCTACGGCTTCTAAAATCAACCTATCTCTAAGATATGGGCGATATGAAGCTCGTCACGAATGACTTACTCCAAACTCAACGATCTAAGGAAGAAGCTAGAAAATCACAACGAAACGAACGAAAACGAAAGCTACGGAGACAGAAAATCACACATAAGGAGAAAATCCACCAAAACATATATAATATAGATAATCCAAATACATGAAAAACCAGTCGTTACAGACATGAGCTCATATTTCTTCGTAAGCAAATAAATGGTGATATCCATGGTGGATACATATGTAGTGAGCTCGTGGACTTGGGTATTGAGAGTAATGTTCTCAACTCCCAAAAAAGTGTTTTGAGATAGAATATTATCTACCTCAATATCATCACTATCTACAGTAGTTACACAATCAAGTAGATATTTGAGGTTTTCAACATCTTTTCTCAAAGTTCCATTTTGAGTAAGGAAAGATGCTTTCTTATAGACAAGTGTGTCAACAATGGTGTCATTGTGTCAGTGTTAGGTGTAGTAGTATTTGTGAGACTAGTAAGCTTGTCCTTGGCAGCACTATAAGAATTGAATAACTTGTAATACTTATAAAAAAGTTGTTCATTAGCTAATCTAAGTTCATCCATTGTTACCTCGTAGCTATCACTCTCACTTTCACTAAAGTCATCCTTTGTATCATCCTCCCATGTCATGAAGCACATGTGAGCAATCTCTCCCTTGTCATTCTCTGACTCATCACCACTTGAATCATCACTAGAAGAGTCGACACACGTGCCAATGAGTCCCTTCTTCTTCTTGCCTG
Organism: Scilla litardierei; assembly: GCA_030789695.1. Lineage (NCBI taxonomy): Eukaryota > Viridiplantae > Streptophyta > Magnoliopsida > Asparagales > Asparagaceae > Scilla > Scilla litardierei. Next base: position 559,555,019 of record CM061142.1, read on the forward strand.
TGAACTTTTCTCCTTTGTTGTACTTAGGATCCTTCCACATTTCTTTGTTCTTAAACAAGGGGCAGTCGTTCTTTATATACATTGGTTTGTTACACTTATAGCACACGGTAGAATTGTTATTAAAGCAACTTTAGATTTGTGATAGAATTTACCTTTTGTGAAGAATTTTTGAAACTTCTTCGCCATCATTTCCATGGATTCCAAATCCATCTCCTTGTCAGAATCCTCGCTATCAGAAGTCACCTTGAAAGTGATTTCTTTCTTCTTTGACTTGTGTACTTTGAGATTCTCTTTGTTCTCGATCTTCTTGCCTAATTCCTATGAAGTTCTCCATGATGTACTTCGACATATCATTACCGTCTTCTATGGCCATTGTCTTCTTCGTCCAATCTGGAATGACAGTTATAATAATTTTCCTCAAATTTTCTTGTTGAGTGTACACATTACCAAGTGCCTCGAGGTCATTTATTATGTCGATGAACCATGCATACATACATGCAACTTTCTCTTACATTTGGAACATTTCGAATTTTTGCACACTAACATGCAACTTTGACAATATTATGTTGTGAGTGACAAGAAGGTGGTTCCAAATTTGGTAGGCAGTCTTGCAATTGGACACCTTGTTGAACTCACTTTCCTCCAATATGCATAATAATGAATTCATGGCTTTTGCATTGTTCACCTCGACATTCACTTGATCTTGAGTCCACTTGGAGAAGTCTTCTTCCGTTGGTTTGACGTTTTCTTTTTACACCGTTCTCCAAAGCAGGACGCTCTTGAGGTAAATTATCATCTGGCATTTCCAATAGCCGTATTTCGACCGGTTAAATAGAGGTGGTCGAACTATTGATTGTGGATACGGTTGACAAGCTATCCATATTATTGTTGTTAGTTGACATAGCTTTACCAAAGCTTTGATACTAATTGTAGGACCTGTATATATAAGCAGAAACACTAAAGTGGGGGTGAATCGTGTTTTATAACATTAATCTTAAATTATGCCAATTAAAAACTTAAACAACCAACGATGTGGAATTAAGAGATAATCAATCACAGAAAATAGATTAATGCTAACACATAGAAGTTACCCTAGTTCGACTACCTAAGTCAGACCTAACTTCATGTATCCTACTCCAGCCCCTCAAGCAAATCCACCTTGAGAAATCCACTAAACTCTCTTGCCAAATCCCGACAAGAGTAAATCAAATACAATGTCGATGCTTGTATTCCCACGGCCCAGGAACACACACTCTCATAACTCGAGAGTTCTCACAAAAAGAGAAGAAATAAAGTTCAATACAATAAACTTGAAATGTACTTACATTGTTTTATGCATGGAATAAACTTACTTGCGAAGGCTAGGTAAGTGTAAATGAGCACTCTTAGATAAGTAAAGGGAGTACAAGAGAGCTTGTCTAGAGATTGAAAGCATTCAATGCAAGGGTGAGCTTTTGATCTTTAATGGACAAGAAGATTTTTAGCACTAAGGAAGAAGATGAGAGTTAAATAAGCTTGGAATGTGTATTCAATAATGTATGAAGAGTTCTTAACTGTTCCCTCACTTCTACCTTAAATACTGCTTAAAGAATAGACCAAAAACCAAGAAAATAGAGTGGATTTAAATGATGCAACAGCTCTAACTGACTAGATCCAAGAATAATCAGACGGCTGGAGAAGGGATTCCAGACGTCTGGGTCAATGTATGAAGTTGCATTAAATGCACTATAACGGATATAATCCAGATGGCTGGAGAAGAGTCTCATGATGCCTGGGTTATTGTTGAGTTGTCTGATAATAAGGCATTAGACGTCTGAATAATGATGCCAAAAACTATCCAACTTATTGGAAATATTAAACAATTGGCTTAGTTGACTGAAGAAGGGTTTTCATATAGTTGGAAAGATATTAGACATCTGGACAAAAAGCAATTAGACATCTAACATATCAATGGGTGCCACACTAAGAAAAAAGTTATATTAGACATCTGAGGGTCTACCTTCAGACGGCTGATCCTCGTAAAAATCTCAATTTTGAGATTTAAAGTCTTGGAACCCTATGAAGACATCTAATGGTTTATCTAATGCTATATGCATGATGTGTATGTGCATATAAATAGTTAATTCAAGGCTTAACATTCTAATAACTCAAAGAAGTAAAGGATAAAGAAAATTACATTTTAATGCAATTTACTTCCTCTTGAGTTCTTCAAACAATTCCTTGAATACTCTTCATTCCAATACTTATATTACTAGTCGCTTTTGGTAATCTTGAATCTAAATCTGACGACACTTTACTTAACTGCAAATGGAGGAGTTAATCACAATAATTTATGTTTGCTTATCAGCAAAACCAAATTAGGGGATTCAAATTCAACACTTATCTTCATAATTTAGGAAGAACAGAAAGCCGAACTAATAAGATAGAGACCGACCTGAACTGACTGAATACACGAGATTTGGGGAACTCGTAATTAAAAGATGGAAGGAGTGACTGAGATCATGCTCTTGACTTACTTGATAGACTCTTTTACTGTACTTGTCTAGTCCCCTTATTGTACTTTTTTGGACCATGGGTTTAAGTCATGGATGAGCTAGCCATTCGTACAAGGTGGCTTTTAGATCTCCCTTCACTCTTTTCAATATGAGTCATAATACAGACAATAGTAATTAAACGTTTAAACTAATGAAACTGTGATTAGTTGTGACCTTCTCTACCTGTTTACACTTAGACTGTAACTGATCTTTTAGTGGTAGGTTGATATGTTAATGATATAATTCAACGCTTTTGTAAATATCATCTACTTTAATGTTTTGATTCTGTGGTTTTCAATAGGTGACGAGCCAGCATATGAGGAGGCATCAATATACGAGGAGATAGATTTTCCAATGGAGACCACAGACTTTTGAGTCCAGGATTACTGAGGAGAGTCTATTTATTTTGATTAGCATATTTTTGTGTATCCGTCTAAGAGAGAGAGAGAGAGAGAGAGAGAGAGAGAGAGAGAGAGAGAGAGAGAGAGAGAGAGAGAGAGAGAGATGGTAGCTTCTTCAGAGAGAGATGGTAGCTTCTTTCTGCTCTGTTTATGTATATGTACCCCTTGAAGGATGAACAATAAGTATTTATTTTTATAATATTTACTGCTTTTTGTCTCCATTCTATTTTCATTGGCACCTGTAAGACCGACATATGATAGAAATTGTAATGGCACCCGTATATGATGTGTTACAATATATATTGAAAAAAATTACTCACTTTTTGGTTTAAATATATCATGGGTATGTTCACGTTCTTGCTCCTGAGTAGAATATGAAGCGTGGAACGACAATGACCATCTTCGAAGTATATATAAATGTGTTTGCTCTCGCAAAGCTAATCATATTTATACCGCAAGCACATGGTGTCGTATAGCGCTAATGGATCGAACACAGGGAGGCGTTCGTTGTGTACTGATTTTTGTTCTTCGTTTGAAACTACGCTATAGAATGGTGGTCGAATGAGAGATATAAAAGGTGAAGTTAGATGATAAAAGCTCCAGGGCATAGGGTATCCCCACCATTGAACTAGGGTTAAGGTTGAATTAATAAATGATCGATTGTTGGATTCATTGGGACTTGGGAGATGTCGTCTAACCTAAGGGCATTCTCAATCACCCACTCTCATGATGCACGATAGGCTATTACCGTATGTTATCTCCTACCCCCTGCCCGCTCTCGCAATGTTATGATATGCATATCCTAACTTATACCGATGTCAACTCTCGTCGATGCATCGGTACGTTAGGCACATTACACTCGACGAATGTCCACAATCTTCCTCTCGACCACACTGGCGTTCGGGGATTGGATCTATATTAAAGCGCTCTAATCAGCACAAGACTCTTGTCGGTCACACCGATAGTATGAATCATCATAGGGATCGAAACCCCGGATTAGTCCCGACTCTCACCGGCGGCCATTCCGATCGCCCACAAGGGAGGGGTCGAATATTAACGATGATAATTGGCATCTTAATATATCCCAATTCCCCAATTTGCCTAGCAATTTAGTCAAATACTAATCCAACCCATAGCCCTATTTCAATGGGGTTTTCAATGAGGTTCAACCCATTGCCCTAGATGAAAACTACTCACTACCCATTACAATAGAATCAATTCTAACCATAGGGTGATCGCTCCTGGATATACACTCGAAAAACAATGTAGCTTTACTGCAAGTGCATGGTTAAGTGGCAAGCAGGTATCAAATCACAGGGAGGACGAATGACGGTACTCTATTTCAATTACTAAGCTATTGGGTGGAAAATCATTTGAGAATGGGTGGTGTAACGATCGTTCGAGTATTAATGCAAATTCAATATAATAAAGTCGTCTAAGGCTAAGGAATCCCAAATGTGGATTTTCAAGTTATCAACGTGAATTATGAACGACCATGCAATCAAACTTGGTTAAAGGTGAACTTGTCGTAACTCTATGGAGAACCGACTCACAATGTCGCGCTTTTGTAGGTCTATAGCAATCTAAATTAGAGCCTCGCTGTCACGCAAGCCTAATTCAAACCACTAGCATTAAGATCAACAATTATGTCCAACCCCAACTCAAGCTCATTGTCGCACAACTCGAGTTCGGATCTAGATCGTGATAGTTCGTACTCGTTCACCGTCATGCAAAGAGTATCAGTATAAGAGAAGAATAAAAATGCTAGCTTTGGTCGCTGTCGCACACCAAGTCTAGGGAATTTCGATTGTAATCCTAAATCGAATATCTAAGGCTTTCCTTAGATCAAGATCCGCAGTCGAGCTCACGAGATCCAAGAGAAATCCATATCTATCCATAGTTAATCAATCAAGATCTAACCTTTCTAACAAGTCTAATAGAATGTCAATTCAATAGATCTCACAATTCAAACATTAGATCCATATGGTTCATCCCTTTGTCCTAGAGCAAAGGAACTACTCACAATTCATATTAGAAATCAATAGAGAGACAAGATCAACAATAGAATTCATCATGCAATCAAGATTCAATAAGAGATATGGCATAAAAATTAGAGCTTGCAAGAGATCAAGACAAACCAATGTCGCCAAAGAAGCTTTCAATAGAAAATTAAGCTCCAATCTTCAATCTCTCGCCAATACAAAAGCTTAACTAGAGCTAAAAACTTAAGAAAAATTATTCTAAGAAGTCTATCTGGTCTTCCCTAGGGCTGGAGACAAAACTGGGCTTAAATACATGCCCAAAAGAACCAAAAAACGTAGACCAAACTGCCCCTGCGCCGCTAGAAACCCTATTTTTCCCGACTGGACGTCTGTGCAACTCGGCCGAGTGGGAATCGTACTCGGTCGAGTGAGAATTCAACTCGGCAGAGTGTGACAATCTGCAAATCATCCCAAAAACACAGAGAAGTCGGCCTGGCTCTCTTCAAAAACTTGGCCTCCACTCGGCCGAGTGGAGTTCTTACTCGACCGAGTAGAATTCACCACTCGGCCGAGTACATTGTGGTACTCAGGCTAGCAGATTTCGTCATGTCAGCTTTGCTTGGTCAAGTAAGCTGCTTCACTCGGCCGAGTGAACTGCCTTACTCGGCCGAGTGGCCTCTTTCAGAGCTCATTCCTTCTCCTCCTCGCTTCTTCGTCGATTCTTTCGACGTCCTTCTTCTTCCACTCATCCTCCAGCGTTGTTAACTCTCCGATATGATCATGGTCGATGCTCCGACATGTGTTCAAGTCCTCTAGGCTCCAAATTTCTCCATATCTCCTGATATCAGACAAAAATAAGAAATAGTGAAAAGTATCGAAACATCGTCAAATAATCTTGAAAATCGCGATATGAGCAATCGAAATGGCATGCAAATATGCAGAAATAAAGTGTAAAATATGAGCCTATCAAAATCCCCCAAGCTTGACTCTTACTCGTCCTCGAGGAAGATGAGTAGAAAGGTGAACTCGGCGAATAAAAATAAAGAAAAAGGGATGAGCAAAATGGAAGGTGAAAAGGCGAAGATGCTAGATCATTCTCTCAGAACTCGGGGTTGCATACTCAAATGGCACGAACAATGAATATAAACATGCTAAAGCTTTTCACTTCGATACCATTTCATATAGGTGCTTTTGATAGAAAAACTAAGAACCTCGAAAATCATATGGAATATGAAATCATTTTAAAATTAACATCGTCAAGGGCATGTAAAACGATATACATAATCGTAGATCACACACTTTTCAATTGACCGCTTTCTACTTGGAGTATAAGAGATATCACACATTTCAAATCGATAAGAATAGAAAAGATGGTTTTCATGAATTTCATGCAAACATTCCATTCATAGACGTCGTTATACTATGCTAATCTCCCTAAGTATCAAAAAACACTTAGCTTAGGTTGTCATGCACATATAGGTAGTCACACTCTCTCACGTCATTGGATCCCGTCCCCCAAGCTTATCTATAAGCGTGGTGGCATCAAATATGTAAATACGTCTTTTCCCGAAATTGTTGTAGCTCCAAAGAAAAATAAGAAAGAATGAAAGAATGAAAGAAGGGATTGTGTATATACAATGGAACTTCTTCTATTTTTTTCTATTTTTTGCCTTTTCTTTCTCTTTTTTTTCTTTCGACATTTTTTTATACATAAGAACAATTCCAAATAAAATATACAGAGAGAGAGAGAGATAGATACATATATACATACATACATACATACATACATACATACATACATACATATATATATATACATACATACATTTTTTTTGGAAAGTTAGTAGATCTTTATTGAGTGAAAAATATACAACACAATAGGGTAGGCATGAGGAAGCAGTATAAAGAGGATAGGGCACAAGCGCCGTCACTCTTTAATAAAGCTTCCCCACCCTAGAGCAATCTATACAAGAATGATATACTGTAAAGCAACTACAGAGCTAGCCCAAATCACGAAACTCCGAATTTGAAAAGACAGTTGATTCAGCATCATTGGAAGGATCATGGCCTCTCATAGCAATTCGGATGTCTGCTGCAATCTCATCAAAGATGTCTGTTTTCCCCCTACTTTTCTCATCAAAGATCCTCCTATTACGTTCCCGCCAAATATGCCATACAATTGCTGAGAGAGCAATTTTTGCCAATCTGCTCATAACACCCTTCCCCCCAAAATGCGACAAGTTATAGCTCCCAACCTCTCCAATGGTAGGGCCAATCTGAGAGGTTACATTCAGTTTTAGGAGAGACCTTTTAAGAAGATAACTGGAGAATGGACAAGAGAAAAATAGGTGATTTATATCTTCAATGTTGTCCTCGCCGCACAGAACACAATTGAGAGGCAAATTGAGACCCCATCTACTGATAATGTCTTTGGTTAGCAGCTTACCCCTGAAAGCACGTAGCAAAGTGATTGCCCATTTCGGTATATGGCCAGAGAACCATACCAATTTCTGAAACCAGAAAGGAATCCTATGGGCCCGGGCCCCTTCCCAAGCTTCACTGAACTTGAAGTGATCAACATTCCCATTGGCAGGGACCCTACTGCGGCAAAGCAACGGAGGCGCCCAGGCCCATTGATCCGCCCCATATGTGACAGCCGCCTTCGCCAAGTAAGTGCGGACATCCGCAAGGTCAGGGTGATGTGCCCAAGCCCCTTGGATCCAATACTCACAAACCCTCTTCATTGAGGAGTCATGGGGAACCGCCACCAAATTAATAAGAGGTCCACAATCCAGCCAATTATCTGCCAAAAAAGTGTAGATCGCCAATCTTTCACCACTCTCCTGATAAGCTTGATGGAAATATTTCTGCAGTACAACATGTGCTTCCAAGTACCAGAGTGCGTAACTAACCCCTTTACAGCAAAGAACCCTTCAGCCCCATCATATCTTCCTCTCATATGCCTTGCCCATAAGCTATTGGAGGTAAGAAATCTCCACATTAGCCGGACCCCTGCAGCAACATTTAGATCCTCCAGTAGACGTAAACCCACTCCCCCCTCAGACTTAGGGGTACACATATCAGCCCATCCCCAAGCCCGAGAAGAACCCATAATGAATCGCCTGCAAAGTGCAGAAATTTCCTTTACAATGGAAATGGGCATACGGAAGGCCTGCATCCAGAACGCCACCATACCATATATAACTGATTTAACCAGCTCAATCCTCCCCGTAATAGATAACAAAGACGAAGACCAACCCAATAATCTCTTCTTACACTTATCCACCAGTCTACTGTACATAGGGGCTTTGGGATACTTGGATGATAATGGCAAGCCCAGATATGTGGAAATGGTAGTGGAAATTTTAATGCCCAGACAATCCGCAAGAGCAGACTTATTCTTAGTTCCCTTACTCAATAGTGCAGAACTCTTATTCCAATTAACATCCAGGCCAGTAAAACTTTTAAATTCTAGAAGTAAAGATTTGATGCACCTGAAAGATTTGAGATTAGCTCTGCAGAACACAAGCATATCATCAACGAATAGAAGATGGGAGATGGAGCATGCACGTCTCATAGGTTGAAGGGAACCACTACCAAGATCTTTAGACATTAAAAGGGAGAAAGCTTCCATAGCAATAACAAATAGATACGGAGAAAGAGGGTCTCCTTGCCTAATACCCCTGTTGCCATCAAAATACCCCACAGGTGCACCACGAATCATAACTGAAAACGTGGGAGTAGAAATACAGTCACCAATCCACCTTATAAATGCATACGGGAAGCCCATCTGGCCCAAGAAGTAAAGTATAAAATCTCGATTAACAAAATCAAAAGCTTTTCTCAGATCAAGCTTCAGGCAAGCCCTGGCCCCCATAGGGTTGCTGGAGTCTCTTATTTGCTCGTGGGCGATAAGGGTGCAATCAGATAATAATCTTCCCTTAAGGAAGGCCGCTTGGTTAGGTGAGATCAGATCATGAATAACCACCTTTAGACGATTGCAGATAATTTTACTAACAATTTTATATATAACATTGCAGCATGCGATAGGCCTGTAGTCACCCAAGGTGGAGGCGTTAGAGTTCTTAGGCACAAGGGTGAGATGGGTATGGTTTACCTGCCTCAGGAGAGAACCCGAAGTGAAAAAAGATTTGACCACCAGAGATACATCCTCCCCCACCAGGTACCAGTAATGCTGAAAAAAGTGCGCACTGAAACCATCTGGACCCGGTGCCTTATCTGGTCCCAGTTGAAACACAACACTTTTAATTTCCTCATCAGAGATTCTCCTGATTAGCCAGGCAGATGCCTCATACGTAAGGATGCGATTCGGAGTAAGAGTGGAGAAGGAGCCTTCATAGTGAGATTGATTATATAGATCCACATAAAAATCAAGAGCATCGTTTTTCAGAGCATCATAAGAGATGGGCTGCCTTCCAAGAGTATCCACAAAATGACTCAGATTATTGTGGCTTTCCCTAGATTTCATTGCATTATAGAAAAATTTAGAATTACGATCTCCCAGTGTGATCCATTCTTGGCGGCTTTTTTGGCGTAACATCTCCTCTTCCAGACTTATAGCATTTGACAACTCCTTCATCGCCACTTGTTCAAGGGCCTGGAGCGAAGCATCCAAGTGCAAGTGCGGATGGTTCCTAATCAACTCCAGCTGGGTGCGGAATTTGGCCACTAGTTTGCTTGCATTATAATTGGAGGACCAGCTGCGAAGTAAAGGTTTAAGTCTTCTTAATTTCTGGGCCAAACAATACATCGGTGTGCCAGAAATATAGCATCCCCAGCTCTCCTCGATAATATCAGAAATCCCTGCGCATTTCGTCCAATAATTAAAAAACTTGAAAGGCTTTGGTTCGGATAGTACCTGGGGGTGAAGTCTGACAATCATCGGAGAATGATCACTAGTAAGCGGGTCTAAGTACTCCGTAAATGAATCAGTGAGCAAATTCAGCCAATCCCCACTTACAAAAACTCTATCAAGACAGGCATAGATCCGCCCCAGCCCCCCTCTATTATTGCACCAACTGTATTTCTGCCCAATACTCTTGAGTTCATGAAGGTGGCAAGCTGCGATACAATCATTGAAGTTAAATAGAGTTTTTTGATCCAGCCGACGTCCACCAGCCTTATCAGCAACAGAGAGCACACAGTTAAAATCCCCAGCAACCATCCAAGGTCCTGTACTAAGCTTTTCCGCATCTCTCTTAAGCGAATCCCATAAACTTTTCCTCTCCCCCTCAGTGTTACGAGCATACACTCCAGTAAAGCAACAAGACAACCCACCAGAGTTAGTACAAGAGGCAGTGATATGTTGATCTGAAGAAGAGATGAGAGTAGTACTCCATATAGAAGGGTCCCAGGCCATCACAATCCGACCCCCAGTCGCACTGTCCAAGTTATTGATAGATTGCCAATTTTTCAGAATTATAGAAACGTTTTTACCCACGAAGGATTTGAGTTTCGTTTCAAGGAGAATGATGGCAGATGGCTTAACTGTAGATAATCTGTCTCGAAGGTCTCTGCGACGTACCGGGTTATTTAAACCCCTAGTATTCCATATGAATACTGTCATTGATTAACCATTTGTTTGGGAGTACACTGTTGGATCTGGATCGTAGCCTAGAGGGGGGGTGAATAGGCTAATAAAAATATTCGTGCAACCCACGAACAATCCCACGCAGTTATAGGCACAAACAGGGCAATAAAATAGCAGTCACAGAATACGCACAGATATACCCTGGTTCGGTCGTCCCTACGACCTACTCCATCCCCCGAAAGCAGCTACTAGATAGATATGTAATCAAGTATAGCTACAATGAGTCAAGAACCCAAATCTACTCTCACCTAGCTCGTACGCACACCACGTGATCTACACTATCAATCTAGTCAGATGCTCTCCCTCCGTGACGACTCCCAAGTCGTCAGGTCCCCAAAAGTAACACAAACAGGTAAGGTTTCACCTACATAGATCGCTACACCAATACAAAGATAAATAAATAGAGTTTTAGGAATGCTCAGTAATGGTGTGCCGTCTCTGTCGTTCAGCGCGTGGTCAGATCAATCTGACAAGTAGTAGTCTCCGATGTCCCCTCAATAGTTCGGCTCCCCTCTCGATGAAACTTGCGCCCTTCGCCAAAGATTGAAACTTATGGCACCTCACCAAATATTGAAACTTGCAGGACTCCACCCATTTAATTTTTCTCCCAACAAATCTTGTGTGCACGTGCCCAGGCTCTCTGTAATTATTTCGGGTGCAGAGCTCCCCTTTGAAATTTTTGTTGCGACTGACCCTGAAAATACTTGCAAACAAAAAAAATAATTGAAGCACCTTTTTAATTCGGTAGCACTGGGGATTATTTATGGGGTGAGGCTGTGTCTCTCATGAAATCCTTCAAACAAAAAACAACATTAAGCCCCTTTCAAATGCCCAGACTTGCAAGTCCCACGTGATGATGGCTGGTGCTTGTAAAGTGGATTACATCAGCTTGCACATGATGATGGCAAGTGCTTGTATCATGGATTACATCAGCTTTCACAAGGTGCTTTCACTGTTGTGCCTGCACAATCAAAACAAGGGTAACTTTATTAAATTATTTAAGACAAACGAAACTCACCTTGTTTGCTTTGTCATTGTTGCATGTCAGATAAAATTTCGGCCTGCCGCTTTTTTTGCTGCTAACCCAATTTTTCAAGAGGCGCCTGTGCCCAAAAAAAATTGTTTTTGAAAGAAAAAGATTCGGCCTGGCTTCAACAATATAAGTGCATGCGCCCTCACAAATTTGTGCAGCCGCCCTCTTTTTAATGCATCAATTTTTGTTTTTCTTTGGGGATATAAGAAGATGCGGCTACTCTCAAAAACTAGGGTTCATGCTTGTCTTTTTAGGAGAGTGCGGCAAGGGGTATTTAAAGAGGAGAGGGGTTTTTGATTGCCCCTAAAAAAACTGAAGAAACAAAGATCTTTATAATATGCGGCCATCTGTGACTTCATTTTGTGCGGCCCTGTCTATTTCATTGGGCTTTTGGAGATTAAAAAAAGAAAGGGATTTGCAATGTAATTTTTAGAGGGAAAACAAATTTCCAGGCTCCTTGGATATTTCGGCACTTTAAAGATTTGGGAAATCATTTCTCAAAAGCCCAACTCACGTTTCCAGGCTCCTCCACTCACGTTTTGCTTCCTGCCATCAAAAAAATAAATATATTAATTAGTTTGTTTCTTGTAAAAGCATTTAAGTTGGATGTACTTAAGTTTGCTATATTTATATTATTGTATAGCATCATGCTCTTTAATGTGTGTGTGTGGCAATTGACTTGGTCCTGGTCAAAAATCAAGTAGGATTCCTCCATCTCTTTAGTACTAGACTTGGTCCAAGTAGACCAATATGTAGCAATACATTTCCACTCCATCTCTTAGTCTCTCTTTAAAGATTTACCTCTTCGCCTTTCCTGCATGCACTTAACACACACATCAAATCGTTCACAACTATTTGCCATCATCAAATCATAAATCCTAGATCGTTGTGTCCAACAATCTCCCCCTTTTGATGATGACAAACCAAAAGAGATTTGCACTTAACAATTTTCAACAATATCATCAAGACGCAAAATAATATATGTTGTTCAGGCACACACGCACGCAATCACAATATATTTCTAGCATGCACAATATATTAGCATGCTCCCCCTTTTTCCAAGCTCCACATATTCATGTATTTTCAATGCTCCCCCTTCAATCAATAATACCGTATTTTGAACCAACATTGATACCACAAATCTTTCAACACTTTTCTCCCCCTTTGTCATCATCAAAAGAGTATTCACGAAGATTAAAACATATCACATGTAAAAAGAGAGCATTATTAACTACAACTAGCATTTGCATGTTGTCATTCTATAATTAGCACTTCAAATCCAACGATAATAATAATTAGAATTCAACACCATCGTGTAAGTGCAATTATTAAACATAGAGGTACAAAGGGAGATACTTTTACAAATTTCAACCACAACCAATCCATCATTTTCCAAATAACTTCATATCACCTAGGATTGATTTTTCCCACCTCATTAAAAATGAGTTCAAGGTATCACACCCCAAAACATAGCCTAAAAGGACTCTTAGATGTGGGGGTGACATTGCTTGACGAGTAAAAACACCAACGCTAAAGATTACCCGTAAAGCTTATGTTGGATACTCGTGGGTAGTGTATTTGCCATGAATTGTATCCATTTTTCATACGGAGCAATTTTTTCAAATTTTTTTTCATATTCATTTCATCTGTTTTGTGCTCAATTTTTATTCATGGCAAATCACATCATATCCTATAGATTTTTCAGTTAATAATCATCCTACATCCACTTTCCAATATTCATAAATAGTATCTCCAAAAGTACAACATAGTCTAATATTCGTGGAAGTGAAAGTAGGTGTAGAAATCATATTATCAAATCATCGAACTAGGCATGGCTATTAAGAAATAAAACATACGCATGTAGCAAAAGTAATAATACACCAATTTCTACATAAATATGAAACTCATTCATGCAAACTTTACCAATGAATCAAAGAGAAAAGATACACATTTAAGCACCAAATTTTTTTTTCCATTTTTTAATGCACGAAGTACTAAAGCAAACATGAGATGCAGTCACACAAACAAAAAGAATCATGCACACATAGCAATGCAACTACTAGCACACAAACAAAGAAAAGTCACGCACAAAAAAATATATGAAGATATTCATTAAGTCCAAAGAATGAGATATACATTCGCGTCGCCGTTTGATTAAGGAGCTAAAAGGTAATGAGACATTCAATTTATCGCTCCTCGTCAAATTTCAATCCACCTACAAAAGAGGTGTCGTGTGTGACCTTGGAATCCAACAAGGTCCACTCACGTTAGTCATCAAATTTTTAGGAACCCATATTTGTTTGAACTTAATGTTTTTGTTCCTATATTTGCAATGATATGAAGTATGACCAACGCATCCACATGTAAAGCACTTAGCATGAAAATTTCCAACCTTTGTTGATTCAATGTGAACTTTTCTATATTTTGATTTTTCAACATTTTTAAGACCATATCCTAGTCCTCGCCTATTATTGTCATAAATTTGATTTCCAAGAATAATGTCCAAATTTTGTTTACCAATGGAAAATCTCTTTAGTGACAATTCTAGACTAGCAACTTTGGATTTCAAATGATCATTTTCGTTCACAAGCAAAGTGCATTTACTAACGAAAGCTTGATTGTTTTCCTCTTCTTTCTTTTCAAAATCCCTCATTTTTTCTTTAAGTTCAAGATTTAGCATGTTAATCTTTTCAGAAAGCAAATCATTTTCAGTTTCAAGCTTTATCTTATCTAGCTTATACATGCTAATATCCTTTAATAAAGAGGGACATGAAAGGCAATCAATTTTTTCAAGCAAGCTAGCTTTCTCTTTTTCTAACATAGTAATGGTAGATTTGCATGCAACAAGCTCTTGTTTAAGATTTTTCATTTCTATAGACATGTCATACTCAGTCTGTTGCATATCAAAGTTATCGTTCATATAACTATCCACATCAGCTTCTAGCTCATCAATTCTACATTGCATTCCTTTACAGATTTCTAAAAGTTCAGCTTTAGTGGGAGATTCTACCTCATTGTGTTTGGCCATCAATGCCATGCAGGAATGGGCTTCATGTTCCTCATCCTCCTCCTCAGTTTCACTATCCATGTCCCACGTCAGCACTTTCGTTTTTCTTTTTGCAACTTGAGCTGTGTGTTGTTGTGGGCAATCTTTTATGTGGTGCCCTTTCTTCCTGCATTTAAAACATTCACTTCTATTAATAGCTTTCTGATCATAGGAATTTCTACCAAAATTAGAATTATTAGAACGAATGAACCTTTTTCCCATCTCAGCTCTTCCTTGATCAGTCCGAATGTATCTCCTGAAGTTTCTGACCATTAGGGCTTGCTCTTCATCAAGATCGTCATCGTTAGCTTGAAGAGATAATGGTGTGGAAGCTTTGGTCTTCTCTTCAGGTTTCTCTCTGGCTTCTATACTCTGCAACTCAAGCTCGTGTGACATTAGGTTCCCTATCAAGTCCTCCACTTTTATTGTTGACAAGTCCTTAGCTTCTTGAATAGCGGTGACTTTAGGCCTGAACGAGCTTGGTAGCGCCCTTAAGATCTTTCGTACCTGTTCATGGATAGAGTATGGCTTACCGAGTGAACTGGATTTGTAGACAATGTCCGTGAACCTCGCAAACATCTCTTTCACAGATTCTGTTGGTAGCATGTGGAAGCTCTCGTATTCTGTGCAAAGCAACGCAAGTCTGGATTCCTTCACTTGCGATGTTCACTCATGTGTCACCTCCAAAGTATGCCAGATTTCCTGTGCAGTTAGACAATGTGAGATACGATTAAACTCAGATTTATCAAGAGAGCATATAAGCGCATTCATAGCTTTACCATTAAGAGTATAAAGTTTTTTATCAGATAAATCCCACTTGTCTTTAGGCTTAATCATAACAGTATCTTCAATTTTAGTAGTGGGTAGACTATAACCATTTTCAACTATATCCCACACATCATAATCTACAGACACTAGATAGATTTTCATTCTAGCCTTCCAATATGCAAAATCTACAACGTTAAACTTAGGTGGACGGGCTATAGACTGACCCTCAGCAAAAGCACAATCAGATATATTCATGGTCATCTAAAAATCTAGACTAGATCCTCTAAACTGGCTCTGATACCACTTGTTGGATCTGGATCGTAGCCTAGAGGGGGGGTGAATAGGCTAATAAAAATATTCGTGCAACCCACGAACAATCCCACGCAGTTATAGGCACAGACAGGGCAATAAAATAGCAGTCACAGAATACGCACAGATATACCCTGGTTCGGTCGTCCCTACGACCTACTCCAGCCCCTGAAAGCAGCTACTAGATAGATATGTAATCAATTACAGCTACAATGAGTCAAGATCCTAAATCTACTCTCACCTAGCTCGTACGCACACCACGTGCTCTACACTATCAATCTAGTCAGATGCTCTCCCTCCGTGACGACTCCCAAGTCGTCAGGTCCCCAAAAGTAACACAAACAGGTAAGGTTTCACCTACAGAGATCGCTACACCAATACAAAGATAAATAAATAGAGTTTTAGGAATGCTCAGTAATGGTGTGCCGTCTCTGTCGTTCAGCGCGTGATCAGATCAATCTGACAAGTAGTAGTCTCCGATGTCCCCTCAATAGTTCGGCTCCCCTCTCGATGAAACTTGCGCCCTTCGCCAAAGATTGAAACTTATGGCACCTCACCAAATATTGAAACTTGCAGGACTCCACCCATTTAATTTTTCTCCCAACAAATCTTGTGTGCACGTGCCCAGGCTCTCTGTAATTATTTCGGGTGCAGAGCTCCCCTTTGAAATTTTTGTTGCGACTGACCCTGAAAATACTTGCAAACAAAAAAAAATAATTGAAGCACCTTTTTAATTCGGTAGCACTGGGGATTATTTATGGGTTGAGGCTGTGTCTCTCATGAAATCCTTCAAACAAAAAACAACATTAAGCCCCTTTCAAATGCCCAGACTTGCAAGTCCCACGTGATGATGGCTGGTTCTTGTAAAGTGGATTACATCAGCTTGCACATGATGATGGCAAGTGCTTGTATCATGGATTACATCAGCTTTCACAAGGTGCTTTCACTGTTGTGCCTGCACAATCAAAACAAGGGTAACTTTATTAAATTATTTAAGACAAACGAAACTCACCTTGTTTGCTTTGTCATTGTTGCATGTCAGATAAAATTTCGGCCTGCCGCTTTTTTTGCTGCTAACCCAATTTTTCAATAGGCGCCTGTGCCCAAAAAAATTGTTTTTGAAAGAAAAAGATTCGGCCTGGCTTCAACAATATAAGTGCATGCGCCCTCACAAATTTGTGCAGC
This sequence comes from Scilla litardierei, assembly GCA_030789695.1. Classification (NCBI taxonomy): domain Eukaryota; kingdom Viridiplantae; phylum Streptophyta; class Magnoliopsida; order Asparagales; family Asparagaceae; genus Scilla; species Scilla litardierei. The sequence continues at coordinate 559,571,888 of CM061142.1, forward strand.
CGCCCTCTTTTTAATGCATCAATTTTTGTTTTTCTTTGGGGATATAAGAAGATGCGGCTGCTCTCAAAAACTAGGGTTCATGCTTGTCTTTTTAGGAGATTGCGGCAAGGGGTTTTTAAAGAGGAGAGGGGGTTTTGATTGCCCCTAAAAAAACTGAAGAAACAAAGATCTTTATAATATGCGGCCATCTGTGACTTCATTTTGTGCGGCCCTGTCTATTTCATTGGGCTTTTGGAGATTAAAAAAAAGAAAGGGATTTGCAATGTAATTTTTAGAGGGAAAACAAATTTCCAGGCTCCTTGGATATTTCGGCACTTTAAAGATTTGGGAAATCATTTCTCAAAAGCCCAACTCACGTTTCCAGGCTCCTCCACTCACGTTTTGCTTCCTGCCATCAAAAAAATAAATATATTAATTAGTTTGTTTCTTGTAAAAGCATTTAAGTTGGATGTACTTAAGTTTGCTATATTTATATTATTGTATAGCATCATGCTCTTTAATGTGTGTGTGTGGCAATTGACTTGGTCATGGTCAAAAATTAAGTAGGATTCCTCCATCTCTTTAGTACTAGACTTGGTCCAAGTAGACCAATATGTAGCAGTACATTTCCACTCCATCTCTTAGTCTCTCTTTAAATATTTACCTCTTCGCCTTTCCTGCACGCACTTAACACACACATCAAATCGTTCACAACTATTTGTCATCATCAAATCATAAATCCTAGATCGTTGTGTCCAACATACACCCCTGAATTCTGGAACTCCTCCTAGCTCCGGATTCAAAAGGGCACTCAGACTTCTTCTTCTCCTTCTTTACTTCCTCTGCTTGCTGCAGATTCTTGAGCTCCTCAGCCACCCAGGTTGGGTTGTCTATAGCTATCTCCTGCGGGACACGGTTAATATCCAACTCCATAGTTCCCTCAAGCAGTGAAGGCAAGGGATTGGAGACCCTCGGCACTCCCAAATCCACCCCAGCGCTAAGCTCGTCATTCCCTGCTGCTTCAACCAGATTCTCATAGCCTGCATGCGAGCCACTGTCACCCAGTGGTCCGGTGCCGCTGTCACCAATGCGATCCCGTGCTAGAGCCACTGTCACCGATTCGGAGCCCTCCGTTGCACCAACATCCTGCAAGCATTCACCATCAGGAATACTAGACACCACGGTGGCAATCATGGGCTGAGGGATGTGTTGATTAACCATCTGAGAATCAGGCTTGTCCCCTCCACCAGTTATCACAGGACCATCCACTCCAGCCTCCAAATTAGTAATCCCTGAGCTCTCAATATTCGCAGTATTCTGTGAAAGTGATGTGCCAATATTCATTAACCCAGGCTTCAAACCGGCCGTAATGTCATTTGATTGGATTGAAGGGTGCTCTGTCGTGGCCGGGCACTGGGCGTTAGTGTGGCCAAAGCAGACACACTTACTACACCTCGGAGGCTCTCCTTCGAACTTTGCCGCAATGGTTATTATTTCTCCACCATCCAGCTCCACCTCAATAGATTTGCGTAAAGGGGAAAGTGCTTCCACCTCTACTAGACAACGAGCGTAGGTGATCCTCTCTAGGTTTGCAGTGGAACGGTCAAGGCACATCGGTGTGCCGACGACAGAGGCAATAATATTCAGTGTCTCCAGATTCCACATATATAGCGGAAGCACATGCAGTTGCACCCAAACAGGTACTGAAGTCAAAATATCTCTATCGTGACGAAGATTCAGACTCAATTCCTTCAATACTACCAACCGACCGTCAAATAGCCAAGGACCCCCCTTTCAAGATCCTTTCGCATTCATCCGCAGACTCAAATCTGAAGTAAAAGAATCCGTTATCTTTGCTGTAAACCTGCACCTTCTTCTTCAAACGCCAAAGCCTCTCCATCCACGCTACAATTTGTCCATAGAACGGGACATCACCCAGAACATAGCCCACAAGAGTATCTCGCCATCTCTCCGCCCCCCGTTCTACCAAACTTCCAGGGACTCTCGCTCGAGGAATCCCATCCGCAGCAACTAGTGGAGGAACCAATGTCATTGCCAAATCTGACCCATAGGTCCTTCTCTCAGCACAAACATCCAGCCACGTTCTTTTCTCCATACTAGTATTAATCGTAATAGGGACTTTAGGCCTTGGAGGCAAAGAATCAAATACCTTAGGGGCCGGAGCAGTCGTCCTCTCCGACTGGGATGGAGGAATAGTCTTGCGAACAGCCCTCAAATTGCCCAGAGGACGCCCTCTAATCGGTGGCTCCCCTCTAAAACCCCTGCCGCGGCCTCCATGCTCGAACCTGGCCCGTCCTTCTTGTATGGATCTGATACGGCCTCGTCGGACCTCCTGCCAACCCTCGTTTGATTCCCCATTAATCGGAGCCCTCCCCAGAGGAAGAGATCCTCCCTTAGCCAAACCACCTCCAAGATCACCCACATTCGCAACGCCATCTCCGGTGAAGCCTCGAGAATCCCCCTTGGACCGAGAGGAACCCGCGCCGACATCACCCTCAGCATTTCCACCTAGAATCCACCGGGAGTCGACGACTTTGACAGAGCCGCCGCCTCCAGCCTCCTGATCGCCTCCGGAAAATTCGGTCCCTCCCCTCATATATATATATATACATACATACATACATACATACATACATACATACATATATATATATAGAATAATGGGTATCATACGCCATATGAGAGGGTGTCTCATATGCCCTCTCACATAAAAGGAGCAAGTAGAAGCCCACATGGGCTTGTATGGGCTTGTACTTGTTGTACTTGATCACCTTTATGTGAGAGGGCATATGAGACACCCTCTCATATGGCGTATGATACCCATTAATCCCATATATATATATATATATATATATATATATATATATCTATATTATAAAAGAGGGATGTTATCAAGAGAAATTGGATAAGAGATATTGGAGAAGAGAAATTGGATAAGAGATATCTATAGTATAAAAGAGGGTTGTTATCAAGAGAAATTGGATAAGAGATATTGGACAAGAGAAATTGGATAAGAGATATCTATATTATAAGAGAGGGATGTTATCAAGAGAAATTGGATAAGAGATATCTATATTATAAAAGAGGGATGTTATCAAGAGAAATTGGATAAGCGATATTGGAAAAGAGAAATTGGATAAGAGATATCTATATTATAAAAGAGGGATGTTATCAAGAGAAATTGGATAAGAGATATTGGAAAAGAGAAATTGGATAAGAGATATCTATATTATAAAAGAGGGATGTTATCAAGAGAAATTGGATAAGAGATATTGGACATGAGAAATTGGATAAGAGATATCTATATTATAAAAGAGGGATGTTATCAAGAGAAATTGGATAAGAGATATTGGACAAGAGAAATTAGATAAGAGATATCTATATTATAAGAGAGGGCTGTTATCAAGAGAAATTGGAAAAGAGAAATTAGATAAGAGAAATCTATATTATAAAAGAGGGATGTTATCAAGAGAAATCGGATAAGAGATATTGGAAAAGAGAAATTGGATAAGAGATATCTATATTATAAAAGAGGGTTGTTATCAAGAGAAATTGGATAAGAGATATTGGACAAGAGAAATTGGATAAGATATATCTATATTATAAGATAGGGATGTTATCAAGAGAAATTGGATAAGAGATATCTATATTATAAAAGAGGGATGTTATCAAGAGAAATTGGATAAGCGATATTGGAAAAGAGAAATTGGATAAGAGATATCTATATTATAAAAGAGGGATGTTATCAAGAGAAATTGGATAAGAGATATTGGAAAAGAGAAATTGGATAAGAGATATCTATATTATAAAAGAGGGATGTTATCAAGAGAAATTGGATAAGAGATATTGGACATGAGAAATTGGATAAGAGATATCTATATTATAAAAGAGGGATGTTATCAAGAGAAATTGGATAAGAGATATTGGACAAGAGAAATTGGATAAGAGATATCTATATTATAAGAGAGGGCTGTTATCAAGAGAAATTGGAAAAGAGAAATTAGATAAGAGAAATCTATATTATAAAAGAGGGATGTTATCAAGAGAAATCGGATAAGAGATATTGGAAAAGAGAAATTGGATAAGAGATGTCTATATTATAAAAGAGGGTTGTTATCAAGAGAAATTGGATAAGAGATATTGGACAAGAGAAATTGGATAAGATATATCTATATTATAAGATAGGGATGTTATCAAGAGAAATTGGATAAGAGATATCTATATTAAAAAAGAGGGATGTTATCAAGAGAAATTGGATAAGCGATATTGGAAAAGAGAAATTGGATAAGAGATATCTATATTATAAAAGAGGGATGTTATCAAGAGAAATTGGATAAGAGATATTGGAAAAGAGAAATTGGATAAGAGATATCTATATTATAAAAGATGGATGTTATCAAGAGAAATTGGATAAGAGACATTGGACATGAGAAATTGGATAAGAGATATCTATATTATAAAAGAGGGATGTTATCAAGAGAAATTGGATAAGAGATATTGGAAAAGAGAAATTGGATAAGAGATATCTATATTATAAGAGAGGGTTGTTATCAAGAGAGATTGGATAAGAGATATCTATATTATAAAAGAGGGATGTTATCAAGAGAAATTGGATAAGAGATATTGGACATGAGAAATTGGATACGAGATATTTATATTATAAAAGAGGGATGTTATCAAGAGAAATTAGATAAGAGATATTGGACAAGAGAAATTGGATAAGAGATATCTATATTATAAGAGAGGGATGTTATCAAGAGAGACTGGATAAGAGATATCTATATTATAAAAGAGGGATGTTATCAAGAGAAATTGGATAAGAGATATTGGACATGAGAAATTGGATAAGAGATATCTATATTATAAAAGATGGATGTTATCAAGAGAAATTGGATTAGAGATATTGGACAAGATAAATTGGATAAGAGATATCTATATTTTTAAAGAGGGATGTTATCAAGGGAAATTGAATAAGAGATATTGGACAATAGAAATTGGATAAGAGTGATGTTATCAAGAGAAATTGAATAAGAGATATCTATATTACAAACAAGAGATGTTATCAAGAGAAATTGGATAAGAGATATTGGACAAGAGAAATTGGATAAGGGATATCTATTAGATAAAAGACGGATGTTATCAAGAGAAATTGATAAGAGAATTTGGATATGAGAAATTGGATAAGAGAATTTGGATATCTATTATATAAAACAGGGAAATTGAATAAGAGAAAATATAAGAGATGAGATTTTGAGGGATAAAAGAGGAGGTGGGGAATTTTGCACATACAACCCCGGTTTTTGTATTTTTGCCTATGGACCCTCCCCACACACACCCACACTTTTTATTCTCACCCCTTCCGGCCATTTTTTTTCCAGTTCTATGAAGATTTTGAATCTTATCCTACTAGGACAAAGCTTTGTCCTACGTGACAAGTTTGTCCTTGGTGGTAATGACAATTTTGGGGGACTTAATTTTTGGGGGAAAACTTAAATTTGGGGGGAAACTTGAAATTTTGTGGGAAAACTTGAAATTTGGGGAACTTGAAATTTGTGGGGGAGAAAAACTCAGCCATTAAATAAACCGTGCCCTATGGGCACGGGTAATGACTAGTATATATATATATAGAGGTTGACTAGGATCCATTCGGATGGATCAAACATGCGGATCCATCCAAGTGGAATTTAAAGCTAGACAATGTAAATAGAAAATCCGACCATTGGATGTCATCTAACATGTCTAAACTAGCTCCAAACAAAATTTCAACTACTCTGGACATGTTTTGCCCATGCATCAAGTGGTTGCAAAATTAGCCGATTTTATAACTATTCAAAAACATCGATTTTGCAACCACTTGATGCATGGGCAAAACATGTCCAAATTAGTTGAAATTTTGTTTGGAGCTAGTTTAGACATGTTAGATGACATCCAACGGTCGGATTTTCTCTTTACATTGTCTAGCTTTAAATTCCACTTGGATGGATCCGCATGTTTGATCCATCCGAATGGATCCTAGTCAACATATATATATATATATATATATATATATATATATATATATATATATATATATATATATATATTAGGGTGACTCCTTAGATTAAATCTAAGGAGTCGCCCCCATTTTCTCACATCTCCCACAATTTTTTTTTGAAATTATTTTTCATAGCATTGTTGGTCACATCATGTATGATCAACATACCAAAAATCAAGTCATTCCAATACTTTAAAAGCCCTCATCTATCCCTTGCAACTTCAACGGTCTGAAAACGTGCTGAAAAACACATAAAGTTGCAAGGGATATATGGGGGCTCTAAAAGTATTGGAATGACTTGATTTTTGGTATGTTGATCATCCATGAGATGAACAACAATCCCAAGAAAAAAAATTTCAAAAAAAATTGTGGGAGATGTGAGAAAATGGGGGCGACTCCTTAGATTTAATCTAAGGAGTCACCCTAGGAACACTTTACCATATATATATATATATATATATATATATATGAGGGGAGCCCAGCTGTTCGATGGGCGTTTGGTTGTCCTGAAATTATGGAGCCCAGCTCTTCGTCACGATTGTGACATTCTCACTTCTGTCCCTGTTTGGGTGCAATTGCACGGGGTCCTCGTGAATATGTGGAATATAGATGCACTCAATATCCTTGCTTCTGTAGTTGGCAAACCGTTGTGTTTGGACCGTGCAACGGCCAAATTGGAGCGAATAACCTACGCTAGATGTTTGGTGGAGGTTGATGCTAAGAAGGCGTTGCCTACCCAGGTCGAAGTTGAACTTGATGATGGGTGTACTTTGGTTATCGATGCCAAATATGAATCGAAACCACCTCGCTGCAGTAATTGTCTATGCTTTGGTCACCCAACAAAGCAATGTCCTCCCAAGCAAAGACATAGGTTGACAAGGGGAAGGGCATTGCATTTAAACATGTTCGCTTTGCAGAGCCTGGGCAATCTTCGGTCCAAACTGATGTGGCCTTAACAACACTGGATGATGCGGGATTTCTGGAATCTGAAGAAGGTGTTTGCAATTCTACTGCGCAGGTAGTCGGTCCTGTTTCTGCTAGACCCCCTCAGCTGCCTGGGGCAGGTGCTGTGCTGAAGCTTCTTGCCTGTGTCTCCACGATGAAGTTCACCTGCTGCTTGAAGCGTAAACTTTGTCAAAACTTTAGTACTGGGCCTAGTACTCCTCCAGTTTCCTTCCTGAAGACTTCCATTCCTAACTCCTATGGGCCGGAGTGCTCAACATCTGACAACAATACATTCCCAATTTCTAATACTAAAGAGGGGCATGATTCTTCTACTGTAGCTGCTGAATCTTCCACCTGTTTGCCGCAAGTACCTCTATATGATAACCCAAATTGGGCTGACGAGAACATGGAATTGCTGAATGTGGCTGAATCATCTAAACAGAAGAAGCATGGTACGCCTATTGCGGGAAGTGCTACCCGTAGAAGTAGCAGGCTGAAGTAGGTAGGGTGCCCGATCTCCATCCACTATTCATCATGTCTATGTTAATTTGGAATACAAGGGGATTGAACAATGCTGTGAGGCGTAGGGATCTTCGGAATATGATCAAATATCTTGATCCTACGATTATAGTTCTCCTGGAGACTAAATTAAAGCTGGACACTATCGACACCAGATCTTGCGTTCCCAAGAGTTGGAACACTCTTCATAACTTTCAGTGTCACGATGGAGGGCGCATACTATTGGGATATGATCCTCAAGTTTGGCATCTGAATGTTATTTCTATCTCAATGCAGCACATTTCTGTACTTTGTGCTAATGCTGGAGGGCTCAAATTTGCATTTACGGCTGTGTACGGCAGCAATAGCGCCGTAGACAGGAAACTATTATGGTCCCAGCTAAAAAGAGATGCAGATAGTGTGAGCAAGGAGGCTTGGATTGTTGGCGGGGATTTCAATTGTATCTTGTATGCCAAAGATAAGGTGGGTGGTCGCAGGGTGGAGGCTAGTAAGCTGTGTGATTTCAACAATTGTCTTTCTGACTGTCTCCTGCAAAACCTAAAATGCACTGGGCAGCGGCTTAGCTGGAGCAACAAGCGTATGGGTGTGCGACGTATTGCAGCCCAACTAGATCGGGTGCTTTGTAATGATGTATGGCTCAATAAGCTTCCTGACTCCTTCTTTGAATACTTGGATCCGCAAACCAGTGATCACTCCCTTATGATGGTCAACTTACATCCTCAGGTACACCCTGCACCAAAACCGTTCAAATTTTTCAATCACTGGGTTAACTTGCCAGGTTATTATGATTTGGTGGAATCTACCTGGAATCAAAACATCAGAGGTACCCATATGTTCCGAATGATCAGCAAATTGAAGAGTGTGAAATTTAATCTCAGATCATGGGCTAGAAATGTACAGGATGGTAATACTTTGCAACAATGTCAATCCAAGCTCAGTGCTATCAGGCAAGAAATTGCAATACACTCCACATTTGAGCTCCAGGATAAAGAACATAAGCTTTCCAATGAACTGGCTACCCTATTGGAAAGAGAAGAGGAGATGTACCGTCAAAGGAGTAGACATGATTGGTTGGATCTGGGGGACAGAGATACTAGATTCTTCTATAATGCTATGAAATCCCGACAATCTCGCAATAACTTACTGCACTTGGTTGATGAGCATGGCGTGAAAAGCAGAACCATGGAGGAGATAAAAACTGAAGCTACTGATTTTTTTAAAAGCTTATACAACCAAAGCCACTATTGGAATGTCTTTCCTAAGCTCGTGCACAAGAAGAAAATTAAACGTCAAACTGCTATATGGCTTGAAAGAGATGTGAGCCCTGATGAGATTAAAGAAGCTGTGTTTCAGATAGGGGCTTCAAAATCTCCTGGACCTGATGGGTTCAATGGATTTTTCTTCCAGCACAACTGGAATCTTATTGGAAATGATGTTGTGAGAGCCGTACAATCTTTTTTCAGATCCAGTGCTTTGCCGAGGCAGGTTAATCACACTTTCCTAACTTTGGTTCCTAAGGGCTCTAATGCTACCTCTTTGGGAGATTACAGGCCTATTGCCTGTTGCAATGTTCTTTATAAAATCATTAGTAAGGTAATCTGCAACAGACTCAAGAGCTTCATTCATGATCTTGTTTCGCCAAACCAAGCTGCCTTCCTTCAGGGGAGATTAATTTCTGACTGTGGCCTTCTTGCACATGAGCAAATCGGGGATTTTAGCAACCATATGGGGTCCAGAGCATGCCTGAAACTTGACCTCAGAAAGGCGTTTGATAGTGTGAACAGAGAGTTTGTCTACTTCATGCTACACCAGATGGGTTTTGGTCACAGGTTCATAGGCTGGATTAAGGAATGCATATCAACGGCCTCCTTCTCTGTCATGGTAAATGGTTCCCCAGCAGGTTTCTTTGGTGGAAACAGAGGTCTCAGGCAAGGCGACCCGCTCTCCCCTACCTCTTTGTCATTATTATGGAATGTTTCACTCTTCTTCTTGCCAAGGCGCTCACTAAAGGAAGCATACACCCCATGCGACGTGCTAGCTCTATTTCTCATCTGCTTTTTGCAGATGACTTATTGGTTTTCTGTCGAGCCAACCAAAAGTCCTTCATGGGTCTTAAAAATTTACTTGATGACTTCCATCACTTCACTGGCCTTGAGATCAACTGGGACACGATCATATCCATGTTTAGCAAAGGTGTCAAAAATCCGAGTGACCTTGCAGATTTACTGGGAGCTAAGCAAGCACGTACTATTACTTCTTATCTGGGCCTGCCCCTTTCTCCTAAGTACCCTAGAGCTCAGTTGTACAACCGACTTATTGACAAATGCAGGAAACGTCTAAGTGGCTGGACCTCATCTATGTTATCCCTAGCTGGACGTACGGAGTTAGTAAGAACAGTAATTTATGGCATGATTAACTTCTGGATTCAAGTCTACAGATTCCCAACTACTGTGCTCCGTACCTTAACTTCTATGTGCAGGAAATTTATCTGGGGGACAACTAAGGCTTTGTCTTGGAATGAAATTTGCAGACCAAAGGAGGAAGGAGGTGTTGGCCTAAGACTACTTACGGACTTGAACATTGCTGCAGGAGTTAAGCTTACTTGGAGATTTCTTAATTCTCGAGGACTCTGGGCGGAGTACATGCGTGGCAAATACAAGAAATCGGATTGTTTCTTTGAAACCTCTGCGTCGGCCACTCAATCGGGTACATGGAAATTCTTACTTCACTGTAGAAGCCGGTCTGAGAATTTAATCAAGAGGAAAGTTGGAGATGGGAAAGATACACTATTTTGGCATGATAATTGGCTCCAGTGTGGACCCCTCAAGGCCCTATACAATATTCCTGATGGGTGTAGTAAAAAACGAGTTTCTGATTATTGGAATGGCTCCTCCTAGAATGAAAATGCTGAAATACAACAACTTAAGCCCTTGTTGCAACACCAGGCTATTACTTCTGCGGCTGACACCTGGGAGTGGAACTTAGGTGCGGCTGTAAATCATAAAGGACCGGCATTCAAACAGGTCTGGGATTCTGTCCGGTTAAAATCTCCTCCATTTCAATTTTTCAACCTTGTATGGTACAATAAACACATCCCTAAGTTCTCACTAATCCTGCTCCGGGCTTTCTCCAATAAGCTTCTAACTAAGGTACGGTTGGCAAATTGGTGTGCTCTCTCATCTGATTGCTGCGAGCTGTGCATGGAGCAGTGCCCCGAGACTATTGAGCACCTTTTCTTCCTGTGCCCTTATTCTAATTACATCATGCGAAGAGCTCTCCTCAAGCTAGGTACTTCGGGGCCTGCGGTTCTCTCTCTATCAGAGATTGGCGTATTCTTTTTGTCGAATTATAATAAGAAAGGAATGCTCGGGCACCTTGGTAAAATTGTCCTAGCGGCACTTGTGTGGCACCTTTGGCGTGAACGCAATAGACGGGTATTTGAGAACAAGAAGAGGTCCAAGATAACACTTTTTAAAGAAATCGAGTCGGACGTCCGAATCATTCTACGCAACACTGATGACGTGGAGGATGAAGCTGCATCTGCGTTTGACAATTGGGAAATTCTTGATAAAGGATGAAATTCCTCTAGCTCAGGGCTTAGTGTTTGGATTTTTCTGTGTATATTGTTTATGTTTTGTGGTTCTGGGTTTGGATGTCGAACTGGTTGATCTTGGGTGACGACGCTTGTGTCCTCTCCCCTAGTCATTAGTTCAGTCAACCTATATTCAGGCCACTGTGTATTCTTTGTTTTTGTCTTTATATATACTCTAACTTTGCAATATATATATATATATACTTTTGAGATTTTGGGATTCATGGAGCTTATTCTTTTCAGCATGGAGAAGATGCCAATATAGTATTCACCTAGGGGAGATTCATCAACGACTATAAGTATAGAAATGATGTTCAAGATAGGTGGAGAGAGAAATATACATAACGCTCGGTTCACTCTTTATACGTGCACAACAACTTCAGTAAGATAATTTAATCTACTGATTTTGACAACAAAAAGTAAACTAATCTAATCATGTCAAATGGCAATCATTCATTCAGCCTGGAAGCTCAAAGCACATTTCATGCAAAAAGAAGTGATAATAGAAAGGCAAAGCAGTACTCCAAGTATAGGCAATCAATGCGTGAAGCTTGGTGTGTTTTCTAGGAAGAGTATACAATAATAGTTCCCAGACTCAGTTAACTTTAAAATTTCATTCAAATTCACATAATGAGCGATGTAAGTTCTTTTTCTCAAATGCATATCAATGTATCGCTTATGATATCAAAAATAAAAACGATAGCTTGGCAAGAAAATACGTGCATAAGAGTAAAGCAAACTCTAAGATATAGTCATCATAGGGAATTCATCTTTAGCAAAGAAAGTAAAAGAAATAGGGACGAAAATAAAAAATTAACTATACATATGCAAGTCACTCCAAAAGTAAAAAAACGTGATGCATGGCAAGAAAATGAAAAAGTGACTGAAAATGAGTGAAAAATAAATAAAGGTGGAAAATAAAGGTAAAAATGAAGAAAAATAAAAAAGTGCGTGTGTGCACTCACTCCCCTATGCCAAAAATCACATTGTCCTAAATGTGCTAAGTGTGGCACTAGGACATATAAGATAGGGGTGGGTGGGTGTGGATACATGTCATGATGCAAAATAAAAGAGAAAATAAAGAAAGTAAAATATGACATGATATATGCAAATGATGAATGCAGCAGGCATGCAAATGATGGATGGAAAGTGCAAAATGGAGGCAAGATGTGGACCAGAAGTGCAAACTCCCCCCCCAGAATGATATATATAGTAGTGCCCTGCAAAAAGTGATCAAAGCATGCGGGCAAGAAAAATAATGGCAAAATGGTGGGGCAAGAGGTGGAGCAGAAATAACATGGCATGCATCAAGTGTACGTGCCTAGACTGGTGGTGGAGTGCCATCACCTCCCTGTGGTGGGGGTGGTGGTGGCGGAGGTGCAGGCTCCTGAGGGATCGGTCGAGTGTTGGTGGTGGAAGCTGCGACAGGCGCTCAAGAATCTGGTTCAGCGTGTGCTGAATACCAGGGAGCATGTCAATGCGTGCCTGCACGGAGCTAACGATGGTAGCAAGAGCCCTACAATCCGCTCTGAACCCACTTACGGCCTCCTCGACAGCACGGAGATGTTGGACAAGGACGTCAGGAGCGGGTGCAGAGGGTCGCACAGGAGGAGGACGGGGCTGTCGTGCACGGCCACCGTAGACCAGTGGGGCCACTGGTGGGTGAGGGTGCAGGGCAATGCTCGCTAAAAGACGCTCAGTTGCAGTGGGAGGCTGAGATGCAAGAATGCTATCAGAAGTGTGAGCAGTGGCAGAGGAGGATGAGCTAGCGAGGGAGGAAGAAGCAGGTAGAGAGGCCGTGGACAAATAAATAGAGACAAACGTCACGACGCTCTCGATGAAAACGACGGCTGCAGAGACAGACAAGTCAACGGCTAGGGAGATCGTAAAAGCAGCAGAAAATGACTCCCCAGGGGTTGAAAAATCAGGTAAGGACAGGGTCTTGGTAGTCGTAAAGGAGGAAGGCTCGCCTCTCTGAAAGGCTGCAGGGGTAGTGATCTCAAGGCTCATGTAGGAAATGGGATTAACACTTAGCGACACAGAGGTGGTGGTGGGGACATAAACAGCAACAGACGAGCTCTCGATACGGGCAGAGGTGGGGACAGATGTGCCGGGCTCGGGAATCAGATCAGGCACAGGCTGTGGGATGGGGATCTTCGGAGCTAGAGGGCCGAGAAGGGGCTCCTGCTGGGCACCATCGGGCTCGAGTACGTAGGCAGCTGTGATGAGGAGGTCCATCTCTGGTCTCCACACACTACCTGCGGGTCCAATATAGGTCCGAGCAGGGCTCGGAAGCACCATGTAATCTGCTGAAAACAGACCCTGTAGCCAAAGCCAGTGGCATTGTCGATGAGGATGCAACATCCTCATATGGGCCATAACATCTATAGATAGTGAAGTGGGGTCCATAGGACGAAGAAAGCCAGCAGAAAGCTCAATCCCGCACATAGGAGTAAGCAAGGTGATCAGACTGCCACAACAGATCGCCATCCATACGGAGACAGAGGAAACAATGTGGTCGAGATACCAGGTAGCTATATCAATTTGAATGGCAGGGACTAAGACTTCCACGTCGCCTTCGAAGGCTCTCTCTCTCTCTCTCTCTCTTTATCACGTAGAGCATATAGAGCTAGGCGTAGACATCATCCCAAGCTTATGCCTCACAAGAATGCTGGTCAACAAAAGGCGCTGAGCAATCCGTAGGCAAGGGTGGACAATAGAGGAGGCCTTGGCCAGGCTAGGGTCAAAGGGAAGTAGGGATCCAGTGATCAAGGTCCAAAATGTGTGGGAATCAAAGGAAGCAGGGGTATGGTGCGTGGGACCATAGGCTCGGTCGGGGTAGGGGATAGGGGGCCAATGGAAGTAGGCACGGAGCATATCGAGAGTAATCTCGCACTCCCGATCCATCAAGCGAAAGGTGCACCCCTGGGAGTCCTACGAATAGAACTCAGGACCTCAATGGTCGGACAGACGTAGGTGTCCATCGACACCGAAAGAAAATCATGCCACCCCACATTATCGTACAACTGGAGTAGCCCCGGAAGTACCCCTAGGCATTCAAGGTCGTTTATGTGTGCGAACCTAGAGGGTACGATCGAATACTAGGAGAGCCTCTCAAATTTGATGTGGTGTGCATCATCTCTGAAAGAGATCCCAAACGCGTCGATCACCGTGGTGGGCTATGTCGGTGGGGGTAGAATGGGTGAAGTCGGTGCCAGGAGTGTGGGAGGTGGATCTTTAGGAGACAGGGAGTCTGCTCTAGAGGAAGAGGGACCGGGATCGTCGGTCCTCTTCCGCTTATAAGCGGGCTGCCGCACACTAGACCTAGTGCGTGGGGGCATCGTGGTGCCGTGAAACACACAAATAATCACAACGTGCTCAAAATAAAATAGGGAACGAGTGTACCAAGCACGATGCGACTCCTCGTAAGCAACCTGAACGAGAGACGCCTCCCCTGCAGCTCCAAATCAGCGCAGGATCTCCCCCAAGCTATCCTGGAGCACAAAAACAACAGATTAGCAATGAGAATCATAAAATCAAGGGGTTGATCAAGAGAAATAGGCATAAATAGGGTTCAATTTGGAATTGGGGTTGGATTTGGCTTACGAAATGGGAAGAAGGAGATAGAGGGAAATTTTAGGCTAGGAGCTCCGGCGATCGTCGGCCGGCAGTAAGAGGGGCAGCGGCAGAGGGTGCTCCGGCTACGGGGGTGGTCACATCGCTCGGGCGAGTCGACAGCGGCTCGGGCGAGTGGAGGAAGGGTTCAGACGAGTCGAGGGAGAGAGGGAGGATTTGCTGTGAATTGGGGATTTTGAAATCCCGAGCGCCGATTTCGAAACTTATAAGGTCAGCTCGCTTTAAGTCACTCGGCCGAGTGACGATAATCACTCGGGCGAGTGACAAGCTTCATTCAGCCGAGTGGCAATTAAAAACAGAGTATGGATTTTTGAATAATCTGTTATAGGCCCCTACTTGGCCGAGTAGGAATAGTCACTCGGTCGAGTAAGCTAAGCTACTCGACCGAGTAAAGATGCCTCACAGAGCAATTTAAGAGCTTATATTGTCAAATTCACTCAGACGAGTGACGAAGTACTCGGCCGAGTGGCATATAATTTCCAGAGAGGGGTTTTTCGAGACTTCCTTGTACAGTACCCTACTCAGCCGAGTAGGGTCGTCACTCGACCGAATGTACAAATGCACTCGGCCGAGTGGGCTGTTCTTTTTAGCTTCAGACTCTCTGTTTTGCGACGATTTCTGTTTCTTCCTCTCCCGTCAGTTCCTTCATTCATTTGGCATTTAAGTGCGTCCCTGGAGTGCTCTCCATCGCCATGGCCCTCCTCCATTCATATGGACTCCTATCATCTTCTTCCTGAAATGAAAAACGTTGCCTATTGTCAGATTCTTCCTAGACTCTTGACTCTATAGACTAATATATATCTAAAACAAAAATGAAAGTAAAATTCAACTAAAAATTAGGATAGCACCGTCGGGTTGCCTTCCGGCAAGCGCTTGTTTAAGGTCTTGAGCTCGACCCCGTAAGATTTGGCGTTTAGCGCCTGATGTTCGGCGCATAGGAGATTCGCATGTCGAACTTTGCAGGGAGGCCTTGAGGGTTTAGATGTAGTGCTAGCTCTTCTTTGGCCCCTAGTTTGCCTCTCCTCTCTAATGGTGTTGACGGATGACTCATCCAAGCTTACATTCTTCGCATTTTCCTTCTTATGCGGTGGTGGAGATGTGTTCGCTAGCGCTTTCTCCTTATGCTTCACCATAGAGAGCTTGCGGAGCTCTCTAATCCTCACGACATCAACGTGGTTCTTCTCTTCCTCGGTGAGCTTGGTCACTTCGTCGATGAGAGGATCCGGTGGGTCTTCAATTGTAGTGCTGTCCTCAGTATTTGGGAATCCATCAAGGCTCTCTATGTGTAAGGCTCTAACGGCATAAGGCATGGCTTCATCTATTACCTCATCAAGGAGGTCTACGTAGTCCACTTCTTCTGGCCAAGGTCTTTGCTTCATTGTCTTGGGAAGATGGAATTCAACTGCAATTTTGCTAACGTTGAGAGACAACATTCCTTCTCTAACATCCACTATGACTCTGGCGGTGCATAATAAGGGGCATCCAAGTATGAGCGATGTATCGACCTCCTCTTTTATGTCCATGACGACAAAGTCGCATGGTACACAAAGACCTCCTGGTATTTGAAGTGGCACGTTCTCGGCAATCCCCATAGGCCTACTAATTCGCCCATCGTCGAGTTGGATCTTCATATCAATGGCTTTGAGGTCAGTCCCTGTGTTGAGCTTCTTAAACATAGTGAGTGGCATGAGGCTTACACTCGCTCCCAAGTCAACCAAAGCCTTTTGGAGGAGGACTCCGCCAAGGGTGCATGGAATCCGAAAAATTCTGGGGTCTTTCATTTTCTCAGGCATCTTCTCCTTATTGACGAACCAAGGTCCTTGCTCGGTTAGCATGATCTTCTCTGTTTGTTTCTTCCCCGTGATTAAATCCTTGAGGAACATGTCATACATAGGGATTTCAATTATTGCATCCAAGAACGGTATGTTTAGGCTAACCCCTCGTAAGTACTCCAGAAATTTGGCGAACTACTTTTCCATCCTGGCCTTCACCAACTGTTGCGAAAATGGTATGGGTGGCATGTAGGTTCTCTCCTTTTGAGGTTCATCTGCTTCATATTTTTCTTCATTATTTGTCGTCTTGGGGCTCTCTTCTTCATTAATTTGCTCCTTTTCAACCGGAATTTTCTCACTTGGGTCTTTAGCTTGAACAATAGCATGAGTGGTATCCTTCCCGCCTCTCGTAGTCACCGTCACTACCGTGTTGATGCGGCCGGTGTTACTCCTCGGATTTTGCTCCGGTTGAGCTGGCAATTGTTACTGAGCCTTGTTGAGCAAGGTGATTTGCTCCGCCAATTGTGCCACAATAGTATTGAGAGAATCTTGTCTCGCCGTCAATTTTGCATTGATCTTCTTTTGCTCGGCCATGAACTCCTCAATTCTAGCTTCATGCTCAGATCTCATTGGTGCCGATGGTGGGTTTCGTGGTCTCCATCCTTGATTATATCTGGGGGTCTATAAGACCCCGCATGTTGCCTTTATTGATATTGTTGTTGTTGGGGCGTCCTTTGTTGATACAGTTGTTGTTGATGAGGGGCCGGGCTTGTTGTTGTTGAGGTGGTGGTTGTTGATGAGGGAGAGTCAAGGCTCCCTCATTGTTGGCATAAGAAAATCCAGGGTGACCCTTGGTAGCCGGGTTCATCCAATAACCGTTGTTACCCCCACCGGCAACGTATTGTACTTGCTCCATGTCTCCTTCATTTTGCTCGCTCCCAACAAACATAACTTGGCCTTGGTCTACCAATCACTCATGCTACCTTAGAAGGTCAGCGTGTTGGGCACTCCATATGACTCGCACATCCTCTTTTCAATCCCCTTTACAACTTTTGAGAGAGTGTCAAACTTTGTGGTCAACTCCGCCACTGCCTTTGCTTCATAGATACTTGCTGGCTTCGAAGATGATGATGATTTGTCTCTCATGTCAGTCCATTGTTGATTATTGGAGGCCATCTCCTGTAGCAATGACGTGGGATCCTCTGGTGTCATTGATAGAATAGCTCTGTTGGCCGTGGCGTCAATTATCCTCTTTGTGTCCGGCCGCAATCTATTGTAGAAACTGTGCACAAGCTTCCAATCGTCTATGCTATGGTGGGGGCAATGATGTTGGAGATCTTTAAACCGCTCCCACGCTTCATAGAAAGACTCTTGGGACCCTTGCTTGAAAGACATCAAAGAGTTTCTTATCTTCATAGTCTAGGATGGCGGGTAAAATTTGTTGACGAACGCACTCGCTAGCTTGTCGTAAGTAGTGAATGTCCCATGACCTTGCGTCCTTTAGCCAATATAAAGCTTTGTCACGAAGAGTGAAAGGGAAGAGACGCAACCAGATAGCATCCTCCGGCACATTTGGCATCTGAAAGGTGGCGCACTTCGCCAAGAACGTTTGTAGGTGATAATGCGGGTTCTCTTGAGAATTCCCATGGAAGGGGTCTTGTTGCATCAGTACAATTAGTCACATCTTCAGTTCAAAGTTCTTGTCGGCCGCCAACTCCGGCATAAGTATGGAAGATGTAGTAGCCGAATTGTTCGGGGTAAGCCTATCCTGGCTGGAGACAAGCCTAGCAGTCCACCGCAATCGTTCATCTCTAGTTTTCTCCGCCATTTTGTTCTCCTATAAAATTGATCTCTTTTCTGCTCTCACTTTCCTTGTCGTGCTCTCGATCTCAGGATCAAATAGTATGTCTTCTTCGGATGCCTTCAACCTCGTGTTCATGCACAGAAAAAGAGAAACTAGAAAGATTCGTTAGCGCAATGGAGGAATAAAATAAAATAAAGATGAAATAAAAAAAGAGATAGCTAAGTAAAGAAAATAAAAATACCGTCACCTCCCCGGCAACTACGTCAAAAACTTGATCGCTCCCGGATATACACCCGGAAAACAATGTAGCTTTACCGCAAGTGCACGGTTAAGTGGCAAGCGGGTATCAAATCACAGGGAGGACGAATGATGATACTCTATTTTAATTACTAAGCTATTGGGTGGAAAATCGTTTAAGAATGGATGGTGTAATGATCGTTCGAGTATTAATGCAAATTCAATATAATAAAGTCGTCAGGGCTAGGGAATCCCCACTATGGATTTTTCAAGTTATCAACGTGAGTTATGAACGACCATGCAATCAAACTTGGTTAAAGATGAACTTACCACAACTCTATGGAGAACCGACTCACGATGTCGCGCTTTTGTAGGTCTATAGCAATCGCAAGCCTAACTCAAACTACTAGCATTAAGATCAGTAATTATGTCCAATCCTAACTCAAGCTCACTGTCGTGCAACTCGAGTTTGAATCTAGATCGTGATAGTTCATACTCGTTCACCGTCATGCAACGAGTATGAGTATAGAAGAACAATAAAAATGCTATCTTTGGTCGATGTCGCTCACCAAGTCTAGGGAATTTCGATTGTAATTCTTAATCGAATATCTAGGGCTTTCCTTGGATCAAGATCCTCTGTCTCACGAGATCCAAGAGAAATCCCTATCTATTCGTAGTAAATTAATCAAGATCTAACCTTTCTAACAAGCCTAATAGCACGACAATTCAATAGATATTATAATTCAAACATTAAATCTATAGGGTTCATCTCTTTGCTCTAGAGCAAAGGAACTACTCACAATTCATATTGGAAATCGATAGAGAGACAAGATCAACAATAGAATTCATTATGCAATCAAGATTTAATAAGAGATCTAGCATAAAAATTAGAACTTGCAAGAGATCAAGACAAACCAATGTCGCCAAAGAAGCTTTCAATAGAAAATTAAGATCCAATCTTCGCCAAACAAAAGCTTAACTAGAGCTAAAAACTTAAGAAAAATTATTCTAAGAAGTCTATCTGGTATCACTATGGATGGAGACAAAACTAGGCTTAAATACATGCCCAAAAGAACCAAAAAAACACAGACCAAACTGCCCCTGCGCCGCCAGAAACCCTAGTTTTTCCGACTGGGCGTCTGCGCTACTCGGCCGAGTAGGAATCATACTCAGCCGAGTGAGAATTCTACTCGACCGAGTACGACAGTCTACAGATCACCCCAAAAAACAGAGAAGTCGGCCTGGCTCTCTTCAAAATCTTGGCCTCCACTCAGGCGAGTGGAGTTCTTGTTGGACACAACGATTTCAAACAATTTTTGATGATGACAAACGTGTCGTGATATCTAATGTGTGTGCTAGTGTGTTTCAGGATTGGCGAAACAATATATTTTCACCTGTTGACGGAATTGCTATTCGTATAGCATATTGGGAGAGAGGGAGTGTGTGTGCACAAAGAAGATTTGACTTGGTCAATGAGGAGAGAGATGGAATCTATTTGGGATATGGACAAATATATTTGAAAAGATTGTCTCCTATCCCTCTCCTATTCAAACACCAACTTGAACCAATCAAATCTTCTATCTTTGGTACAAAGAGATAGCAAATCACTTTTGAAATTCCCTATTCCTATCTATTAGGGATTCTTTCCAAAACCCTAATCCTCCCTATATAAGCCAACGTCAACGGGGAAGCAAAGTGTGGCTATCAAAAAAATTATCAGAGAGAGGAACAATTTTTAATGCGGCAGCAAACAAAGAAAACTAGCCTAACATTGAAACATTGGTGTGCGGCAATCACCAAAAATAGAGAGTGTCTACCAAAGTACCAAGCACGTCATACAAATATTTTTCTAGGAAGGCCGTCATCAAAATCACACAGCTAGACATTATAATTCTTCTCCAAGCCCTTCCTTCACATTGAAAAACAATCCCCACAAA
The DNA here is from genome assembly GCA_030789695.1 of Scilla litardierei. Classification (NCBI taxonomy): domain Eukaryota; kingdom Viridiplantae; phylum Streptophyta; class Magnoliopsida; order Asparagales; family Asparagaceae; genus Scilla; species Scilla litardierei. Next base: position 559,592,364 of record CM061142.1, read on the forward strand.
AGATCTCAGCTTTCCACTTCTTCTGCCGGCACCAATCTTCTCCCCGCAGCCGAGATCACTGTTCGAAGGAGTTGAAGAGCTCATCGCCGTCACGAGTCAACAGTGTCGAAGCAGTCTCCATCGCTACCCTTGCTGCTGAAGACGAAGAAGCCACAAGAGGAGATCGCTGCCGCCATTCTCAAAAACGCCACCATCGCCAAAGGGAAAACTCCAAGCTGCCCTGTTTCGTGACGAAGACATCAGCCCGAGGAGCAGTCGTCGAAGCCGCCGTGGCTTCTCACATCGACGAAGTGCTGCACGAAGCCCGACACTATTGAAGACGTGCTGCACGTCTAAAGTACGCCATTACCGTGGGTCATCGGAAAATTCGAAGGGGACACGTTGAAACAAGCGTCAACATCGCTAGGAGCGATCGCCTGCTATCGCTACTTGGAGCCCTCGCTGTGAGTTGTCATCGCTGACATTAACAACATCTAGAGGTCGCCGGAGAAGCCATCGTTACACTGACCAAACCTCTGCACGGCGAGGTTGAGGTTACACCGGTCAAGCATTTGATCGAACACCTTTGGTGCATTAATACAACGCCGTATCGCCGCAGCTGGCATTGAGACCGGAACTACTGTCGACACCGTTCAGAATCTCGCCGCCGATCGAAGTGCAAGCTGGTCAAGAGCAGCACACATCTCCGTGAAGAAGACGTCGAGGCCATCACCGGAGATCGCCCGCCGTTGTTGTCCACGAGGGGCGCTGTTGCTGCCAAAGCTCTCGCCATCGTCGAAGAGGAGACGACATTGACGAAGGTTGCCGTGAAGAGGTCTGTCGCTGTTGCAAGCCCGTCGTCGAGAGTCATCACCGTTGGATCGTTGTTGCCACTGCCGAGAAGAAGTCACCGCAGTTGTTGAAGAGGAGGCCGTCGCGGTGCACCATCATCGTCTCCTCGTTCTCGCCGACCGGAGCCCCTCGCCACACCGCCGAGAGCCGTCGTAAGCCGTTGCTGTTACGAGGTCTCCATCGCTCGAGTCGAACGGCTTCGAAGTCGGAGGACGAAGACGACAAAGGCAGCTGCACATGGAATTTAAACCAATGGCGTTGATCGCATCCTGGGGCTGACATGTGCGGTCCCCGTGCCAAAGAAATCGAACAAACGTGAAAGCATTTGCACGCTGACGTGGACTTCTATCCACAAGTGAATTCATTTGGGGGATTGCTCTGCGCACCGACCCAGTATTAAACAGACTTGAATTACTTTCCCTTACGCACAGACTGCTCAATTTAAGGGAGTTGCTACGCGCACAGACGGCCAGTTAATAAGGGATTGAACTGAAATTGCTTTGTGCACAGACCAGTGCATAACTTGACATCCAGGAGTCAGATTGAGACACCGTTTGCGTCAGATTGGAGCTGACGACGTGCTGATTGACAGAGACGCCTACATGGACACAAACTGAGCATCTCTAAACCCTTAAACTCTTTTATTTGTGTCTTAGTGTAACGTTCTCTGTGGGGAAACTTTTACCTATTTTTGTGGACTATTCTGGGACTTGTCTAGTCGGGACTAGACAAGTGGGACCCAGCTAGTTTGGGACTAGCTGGTAGAAAGCTTTGCTAGGATTGATAGTGAGAGGAAACACTGTGTGTGGGGTACTGAGAGTCTGGCGAGTGTAGAGACGTAGAGGGTGCTCTGAGCGTGCTCTAACTTGTGACTTTGTACCTATTGCACTGTTCAATCTAGTATTTGCTTTGGGGGCTGGAGTAGGTCGTTGGGACGACCGAACCAGGGTAAATCTGCTGTGTACTCTGTGTCTGCATTTTATTTACTCTGGTTGTGCTATAACTGCGTGTGCTTATTCGTGGGTTGCACGAATTATTTTTATTAGCCTATTCACCCCCCCTCTAGGCTAGGATCCAGATCCAACAAGTGGTTTCAGAGCAGGTTTTAGGATCTAGCCTAGGATTGACCATGAATAATCATATGGATAGTGCTTTTGCTGAGGGTCAGTCTGTTTCCCGTCCCCCTAGATTTAATGGAGGTGATTATGCATATTGGAAAAATAGAATGAAAATTTACCTCATTTCTGTAGATTATATGGCTTAGCAAATAATTTAAAAAGGATATAAACTGCCTGTAATTAAAGTAGAAAATCTGAGATTGAAAAACCAAATGACAAATGGGATGATAATGATTGGAAATCTTATTCTTTAAATGCTAAAGCTATGAATGCTCTCATTTGTGCACTTGATAAATCTGAATATAATAGAATCTCACATTATCTAACTGCGCAGGAAATATGGCATACTTTGGAGGTGACGCACGAGGGAACGTCACAGGTAAAGGAGTCTAGACTTGCACTTCTGAGCACGGAATACGAGGGATTTCGCATGATACCATCAGAGACGATATCAGAAATGTTTGCAAGGTTCACCAACATTGTCTACAAGTCTAGTTCGCTCGGTAAGCCATATTCTAGCCTTGAGCAGGTGAGGAAGATATTAAGAGCTCTGCCAAGCTCTTTCAGGCCTAAAGTCACTGCCATCCAAGAAGCGAAAGATTTGTCACAGATGAGGGTGGAGGACTTAATAGGTAATTTAATGTCCCACGAGCTTGAATTGCAAAATATTGATGAAAGGGAGAAACCTGAGGAAAAAGAGAAAGCTACCAAGCCACTTGCTCTGAAAGCTGACGAAAGTGAAGATGATGATGATGACAAAGCGCTAATGGTCAGAAATTTCAGAAAGTTTGTCCAGACCAAGCAAGGAAGAGTAGAAATGGCACCCAGGTTTAATCGCTCTAACTTTTTTCAGTCTTCTAAGCAAAATTATGATCAGAATACTACTAATAGAATGACTTGTTTTAAATGCAAGAAAAGAGGACATCGAATGAGGGATTGCCCACATGAGACAGCTCAGGTAGCTAAAGAAAAGGGAAAATCCAAGGTGCTTACTTGGGACATGGATAGCGAAGCTGAGAGCGAGGAGGAGGAACACGAAGCCCATTCATGCATGGCATTGATGGGAATACACAATGAGGTAATTTCTGGTAGTAAAACTGAACTCCTTACTCTTTGTAAAGAAATGCAAGATAAAATAGTAGAGCTTGAATCCACTATAGATGACTACCAAAATGAAAACTTTGAAATGCAACAATCTGAATATGAAATGTCTAAAGAGATTGAAAAACTCAAAATTGATATTGTTGCTCGTGACTCTACTATTGATACTTTGAAAAAGGAAAAATCCAGTTTTAATGATGAAGCACCTGGTCTCTCTTGCCCTTCCTTGAATAATATTAGCATGCTTAAACTTGATTTGACTAAGCTCGAGACTGAAAAAGACTATGTTATTAGAGAGCTTAATGATAAATTCTGCATGTTGGATAATGATTTTAAAAGAAAAATGGTTGAATTTGAAAAGAAGGAAGAGGAAAACAAGAGAGCTTTTATAAGTAAATGCACATTGCTTGTGGAAGAAAATAAATTGTTGAAAACCAAAGTCTCTAATCTTGAATTGGCCATTAAGAAATTCTCTACGGGAAAACAATCGTTGGACACTATTTTAGAGAATCAATTATATGGCAATAATAGAAGAGGACTTGGTTTTGGGCTGAAAAACGTTGAAAAGCAAAAATTCAAGAAATTCCACAATGCACCGTCTATTGCGAAGAACTTATATGCAAAGTGCTTTACTTGTGATAGTGTAGGCCATACTTCATACTATTGTAAATTTAGGAACACTAAAATCAAGTTTAAACAAGTGTGGGTTCCTAAAACAATATTGGCTAACACTAGTGGACCTTGTTGGATTCCAAGGTCACACTTAACACCTTTCAAGTAGGTGTGATGGAGTTTTGGCGAGGAGCGTTAAATTCAATGTTTCATTCTTTTAGCTCCTTCGTCAAATAGAAGGTATAATTTCTATCCCTCTTTGCATTACATTGCATACCTTCATAGATTTTTTGTGTGCTTGATTTATTTTGGTTTGTGTGCTTGCATGGATGATTTTTAAAGTTTTTATTTCTGAAAAAAAAAATTGAAAAATCAAAAATAAAAAAAAGTGTGCTTATTGAATCCTCTTTTGAATCTCTTGAGTGATATTGTATGAATGATCAATTCTATCCCTTGTAGAAGTCAATTCATTATTGTTGTAGCTACATGAACATGATGTTATTCTTTTTAGTAGCCATGACATGTCTCATAAGTTTCAAACTTGACTTCTACACCTACATTTGCACTTTCACGATATTTGACTTTTTAGTACTTTTGGAGATTCTTTTGAAGAATAATGGAAAGTGAATGTAGGAATGATTAATTTCTGAAATTTCTAAGGGATATGATGTGTTTAGCCATGAATTAAAATTGAGCACAAAAGAATTGAAAAAAAAACGATATTTGCTCCGTATGAAAAATGGATACACTTCATGGCTAATACACAACCCACGAGTATCCAACTTGTGCTACATGGGTAATCATTAGCGTTGGTGTATATGACTCGTCAAGCAATGCCACCCCACATTTAAAAGTCCTTTTAGGCTATGTTTTGGGGTTCGGTAACTTGAACTCATCTTTGATGAGGTGGGAAAAATCAATCCTAGTGATATTCATGAAAAATTGGAAAATGTGGTTTGATTTGGTTGATTTTCTGAAATTGAATCTCCTCTTGTACTTTATTGTTTATATCATTACACTTACACAAAGGTGGAGCAGTCTTGTTATGAAATTCCATGAGCTTGAATTGACTATTCCTTGGAAAACTCATGCAAATCTTTGCACGCTACATTTAATAATGGTTTATTTTTGCATGGAATATTTTTGTGACTTCATTAATCCACTTTTGGTGATTACAAAGGGGGAGAAAGAAAAGAAAGATTTGTCGGTATTATTTGTTGAAGGGGGAGCTTGAGAGAAGGGGGAGCATGCTTTTATATTTACTATCTGTTATATTGAAGGGGGAGCTTGAGAGAAGGGGGAGCATGCTTTTATATTTACTATCTGTTGTGCATGCTTTGTAATGCTTGAATGCTTTGTAATGCTTTGTAATGCTTGAATGACTCATCCATACATCATATTCCATTACACCCTTCAACACACTTCATACACCCATCTATTGCTCAAATCTTTTATGGGGTTGTCATCACCAAAAGGGGGAGATTGTTGGACGCAACGATCTAGGACCTCTTTGTTTGATGATGACAAACGTGTCGTGATATCTAATGTGTATGCTAGTGTGTTTCAGGATTGGCGAAACAATATATTTTCACCTGTTGGCGGAATTGCTATTCGTATAGCATATTGGGAGAGAGGGAGTTTGTGTGCACAAAGAAGATTTGACTTGGTCAATGAGGAGAGAGATGGAATCTATTTGGGATATGGCCAAATATATTTGAAAAGATTGTCTCCTATCCCTCTCCTATTCAAACACCAACTTGAACCAATCAAATCTTCTATCTTTGGTACAAAGAGATAGCAAATCACTTTTGAAATTCCCTATTCCTATCTATTAGGGATTCTTTCCAAAACCCTAATCCTCCCTATATAAGCCAACGTCAACGGGGAAGCAAAGTGCGGCTATCAAAGAAATTATCAGAGAGAGGAACAATTTTTAATGCGGCAGCAAACAAAGAAAACTAGCCTAACATTGAAACATTGGTGTGCGGCAATCACCAAAAATAGAGAGTGTCTACCAAAGTACCAAGCACGTCATACAAATATTTTTCTAGGAAGGCCGTCATCAAAATCACACAGCTAGACATTATAATTCTTCTCCAAGCCCTTCCTTCACATTGAAAAACAATCCCCACAAAAGATCTCAGCTTTCCACTTCTTCTGCCGGCACCAATCTTCTCCCCGCAGCCGAGATCACTGTTCGAAGGAGTTGAAGAGCTCATCGCCGTCACGAGTCAACAGTGCCGAAGCAGTCTCTGTCGCTACCCTTGCTGCTGAAGACGAAGAAGCCACAAGAGGAGATCGCTGCCGCCATTCTCAAAAACGCCACCATCGCCGAAGGGAAAACTCCAAGCTGCCCTGTTTCGTGACGAAGACATCAGCCCGAGGAGCAGTCGTCAAAGCCGCCGTGGCTTCTCACATCGACGAAGTGCTGCACGAAGCTTGACGCTATTGAAGACGTGCTGCACGTCTAAAGTACGCCATTACCGTGGGTCATCGGAAAATTCGAAGGTGACACGTTGAAACGAGCGTCAACATCGCTAGGAGCGATCGCCTGCTATCACTACTTGGAGCCCTCGCTGTGAGTTGTCATCGCTGACATTAACATCATCTAGAGGTCGCCGGAGAAGCCATCGTTCCACTGACCAAACCTCTGCACGGCGAGGTCGAGGTTACACCGGTCAAGCATTTGATCGAACACCTTTGGTGCATCAATACAACGCCGTATCGTCGCTGCTGGCATTGAGACCGGAACTACTGTCGACACCGTTCAGAATCTCGTCGCCGATCGAAGTGCAAGCTGGTCAAGAGCAGCACGCATCTCCGTGAAGAAGACGTCGAGGCCAGCACAGGAGATCGCCTGCCGTTGTTGTCCACGAGGGGCGTTGTTGCTGCCAAAGCTCTCGCCATCGTCGAAGAGGAGACGACATTGACGAAGGTTGCCGTGAAGAAGTCTGTCGCTGTTGCAAGCCCGTCGTCGAGAGTCATCACCGTCGGATCGTTGTTGCCACTGCCGAGAAGAAGTCGCCGCAGTTGTTGAAGAGGAGGCCATCGCGGTGCACCATCATCGTCTCCTCGTTCTCGCCGACTGGAGCCCCTCGCCACACCGCCGAGAGCCGTCGTAAGCCGTTGTTGTTACGAGGTCACCATCGCTCGAGTCGAACGGCTTCGAAGTCGGAGGACGAAGACGACGAAGGCAGCTGCGCATGGAATTTAAACCAACGGCGTTGATCGCATCCTGGGGCTGACATGTGTGCTCCCCATGCCAAAGAAATCGAACAAACGTGAAAGCATTTGCACGCTGACGTGGACTTCTATCCACAAGTGAATTCATTTGGGGGATTGCTCTGCGCACCGACCCAGTATTAAACAGACCTGAATTACTTTCCCTTACGCACAGACTGCTCAATTAAAGGGAGTTGCTACGCGCACAGACGGCCAGTTAATAAGGGATTGAACTGAAATTGCTTTGTGCACAGACCAGTGCATAACTTGACATCCAGGAGTCAGATTGAGACACCGTTTGCGTCAGATTGGAGCTGACGACGTGCTGATTGACAGAGACGCCTACACAGACATAAACTAAGCATCTCTAAAACCTTAAACTCTTTTATTTGTTTCTTAGTGTAACGTTCTCTGTGGGGAAACTTTTACCTATTTTTGTGGACTATTTTGGGACTTGTCTAGTCGGGACTAGACAAGTGGGACCCAGCTAGTTTGGGACTATCTGGTAGAAAGTTTTGCTAGGATTGATAGTGAGAGGAAACACTGTGTGTGGGGTACTGAGAGTCTGGCGAGTGTAGAGACGTAGATGGTGCTCTGAGCGTGCTCTAACTTGTGACTTTGTACCTATTGCACTGTTCAATCTAGTATTTGCTTTGGGGGCTGGAGTAGGTCGTTGGGACGACCGAACCAGGGTAAATTTGCTGTGTACTCTGTGTCTGCATTTTATTTACTCCGGTTGTGCTATAACTGCGTGTGCTTATTCGTGGGTTGCACGAATTATTTTTATTAGCCTATTCACCCCCCCTCTAGGCTAGGATCCAGATCCAACAGTTCTTACTCGGCCGAGTGGAATTCACCACTCGGCCGAGTACATTGTGGTACGTATGCTGTCAGATGTCGTCATGTCAGCTTTGCTCGACCGAGTAAGATGCTTCACTCGGCCGAGTGAACTGCCTTACTCCACCGACTGGCCTGTTTCAGAGCTCATTCCTTCTTCTCCTCGCTTCTTCGTCGATTCCTTCGATGTCCTTCTTCTTCCACTCATCCTCCAACGCCGTTAACTCTCCGATATGATCATGGACGATGCTCCGGTACGCGTGCAAGTCCTTTAGGCTCCAAATTGCTCCATATCTCCTGAAATCAGACGAAAACAAGAAATAGTGAAAAGTATCGAAACATCGTCAAATAATCGTGAAAATCCCGATATGAGCAATTGAAATGGCATGTAAATATGCATAAATAAAGTGTAAAATATGAGCCTATCATAGAGGCAATGGGAAAAGCCATAGATTCAGATATTGAGAACAAATGATAGAAAATAAAACAATGGCAATCACACTGAAAAGATTTTTATTAAGTAAATCTAAGCTATTACAAAAGTAACTAATTAAAGCATTAAAAGAACTGAATTAAAAGAAATAGAAAGTCCTTACAAAACCTCTCAAACCCTAAAAAATGGCAGAATAAAGATTGGATTTTGCTCAGGAGGAAGATGATCTTAAATACATCCCAAAAAGACCAAAAGACCCCTAACAACTACCCTAGTTGTGTCCAGATTCCCTTAGAAACCCTATTCGATGTGGCCATGTCGAAAATGACGTAGTCACATTGTCCAAGTGCGTAACATGGGGGGTGGCTCCGGCTACAGTGATGCGGCCGCGTCGCTAGGGACGCGGCCTCGTCGAATTCAGCTTTGACGCACATGTCTTCTTCAAAACAGCCGCGTGGAACGGCTGTTTGGCCTTTGGCTTCTCTGGATTATGCGGCCACATCGAATTAGTCACGCGACCGCATCGATTGCATATCTTTAACTCCTCTCCTCAGCGACATGACCGTTTAGACTTTGTCTATGCGGCCACGTGGAATATGAATTTTAGGGCTTGCTGGATGCTGAAGGACGTGGCCGTTTAATTCATCATTGCGCGACCGCATCGAATTAAGTACTAGGCCATTTGGGTGCTGTGATCATGCGATCACGTCGAATCGACAGGGCAGTGTGTACACAGCTATTCAATCATCTTCCCCTTTTGCACATGTGGAGCTCTCGGCCCTGCTCCTTTTCGCCTTTTCGTGCCTTATTCACGCCATATGGTCCCAAATCAGCATGTATTTTCTGCAAAGCATAGAAGGAACCTTAAAAGCAAGAGAGGGAACAAAAACGGGGGAAACAAGAGAAAACAGTGAAATAAACGATGTAAAATAGGCATGAAAATGGGGGGAAAGTATATACAATAAATACTCATCAAAATGCATAGGAGTTTGGAGTCTCATGTAAGGTTCAGAGAGAAGAAGGAACGAAAAAAGAAGACCAAGGTTATACAACCATCGTAATAGGAATTATGAGGATAGGAAAAGCAAAAGAACTTCACCTCCATAATGCTTCGATCACTTCACTCCCATTAATATTCATTGGGCCTAGATCTTAATGCAGGTTCAACACAATGGGTTTCTTAGGCAAGCCCCATCACCAGAGGCGGACCCACATTGGACCTAGGAGGGCACGCCCGCCCTCCCCCCCCCCATTTTTCAAAATTTTCATGTGTATATATACATGGCAGCCTGGCCGTCTGGCAAGCTTAAGTACAAAATTGTATTTTACATGACAATGTTATTTTCTTAGCCTAGTGGTTGTGCATTTCCTTCCCAACCCAAAGATCATGCGTTCGATTCTTGGTGGTTCAAATTTTTTTTAATATTTTGCAATTTTTGGAATATTTTCTTTTGAAGCGCTCCTTTTTCCCCATGCTTTTTATTATCACATTTTGTATCATCATTTCTCACCGTCTCACTTCTCTATTAAAGTCTGGCTTTGCATTGCAAATATCGCTCCTTTTTCCCCATGTTTTTTATTATCACATTTTGTATCATCATTTCACACCGTCTCACTTCTCTGTTAAAGTCTGGCTTTGCATTGCGAATATCACCCCAGTTTTCCCCCTCATTCATTTAAATTTTCTCAGTGGCATGGTGACTAAGCAAGCATACATGGTTTTTTTTTCATGTGTTTAATTATCACATAGCTGAGTTAGCATATAATTGATAAGGGAAAAACGTCTAAACAACAATATGAATTGTTTGATTACACAAGTAAACGTTGTGATTTATAATTAGAGTTTTAAAATTTTCATGGTTAACTTAATCTAACTAAAATTCTAGTTACAAAACAAGCTTCTCCCATTCCCTTAAATTGAAAAGATTAATTAATTCTAGGTTAGTTTAAATAATTATATTTTTAAAATTTTGTTTTTTTGCAAATTAATGATGTAATCAGCGTCAGCGTCAATTTCTCATTCATATCTTGGTTAATATGTGAACATGTTTGTGTTTAATAAATGCATGGGAAAATTTGCTGCTTGCTTAAGGTAATTTAGTTTGATTTTTTGAAATTTTGTTTTTGTTCTCATGCAATTAAAACATGTTTTTGTTTTCGGCTTTCTTACTCGATCCCTAAAACATATGCTGCATGGTGCCTAAGCAATGAATTTCATATCTATTTTGTTGTTCACTTTGTCATCTCAAATATACTTAAACGTAATGTAAAAACACCTCCTTTATCTCTTTCGACTCGACGACTTGAAGCTCATTGCATCTATGTACTTTACCAATGCAGTTTGTATGCCATCTTGCAATGCCGTCCGGCTCCCCTATCGTCTAATCCTGGTTCCGCCCCTGCCCATCACCAATGCAGAAAGAACAAGAAAAGAGAGACAAAACAAGGTACTATGAGTACCACATTAATCATGGGCATATGACTGATGAATGTGAGAAATTGAAGTAGGACATTAAGACCCAATGATGACAAGGTTAATTACATTGATATACCACTGAAAATAATACAATGATGGACGTAACGAGTAGTTTAGTAGTTCATTTCCTGGCAGAAGGACATACATTGGTGTTTCAGAGTGTTTTCTCACTACAAAAGCGTTGACCGTGAACAACCCGGTCAACGTGGTCAAGGGGCCCACTTGGGTCCCTCGGGTGTGTCGAGTCGGTGCAGACGAGGCGCGAGTCGGAACTGCAGACGACGTGGAGCGCGTCAGCTGGGTCGAATCGGGGTCCTCGGTCGTTGGTAGGGCGAGGGGAAGCCTCGGCCCGGGTTGAGACGCTCGGCCTCGGTCGGACGTGCTCGGCCTCGGCGGTCGGACGACGAGGGGTAGCCTCGATCGTCCAGCTGGTTGCGTGGTCGGCGAGGGGCGGAGGGGAAGCCTAGGCCCGTGGATCAGATGTCCTCCTGCGTAGACGAGAACGCTCGTCAGGGGGCCGGACCTTGATTCCGGCCAAATCCCCTCCGATGCCTAAGTCAGACAGTGATCTGAAAGAGGGGGCCCGGCGGAGACGGTTCGACTCGTGAGGAGATCGGAACGGCGTCTCACGGCGCGAGCGGGGGAGGAAGGAGATGAAATGGGGGAACTAGGTCGTTGATTGATTACCTTAGGTTTTAGATACCTGAGATGCGGTCCCTTGTCCAGTCGTCCTCCTAAACCTTTTATAGACCTCCCGCCGTGACTGCCCCCGACCCACGTCGCTCGTCTGCCCTCGATCGTGCCCCCTCAATCCGCCCCCCCGTCGCCGCTCCCTGTGCCATGTCAGCACCTCCCCATAACAGCCATTAAGTGGTCACGGGATCGGGGGAACGGTTATCGCTGGAGCGGGTGAGTGACTCGTGCGTTATCGGGGCCGGGTCGGATCGACATTTGGCGGCCCTCCATGGGGCTTTGCCGGGCGGGCCTGATCGCGCAGATGGGCTTCCGATCTGCGGTCGGGCATCCAGGCTCGTATCTTTCGGGCTTCGTTCGGTGGGCTGTGCTTTTGGGCCTATGTTGTTGGGCCTTCGTAAAATAGACGTATCAATTGGCTGTTGGAACTTATCCAACTAAGTTGGATCTTAATCCAACGTTGGGCTTATATGCGGTAAATAATTATATAAGTGCTACGCTGTCATGTTAAGCCCAATACATTAGTGATCTGGTTTTAATTAATTAAATGGGCTAAATGAGTCAAACAGGTTGTGGGGCCTTTATGTGTAGAGACTATTGGGCTTCAACTCGTTGATGGGCCGAGTTGGAAACCCTAGGGCTATGGAGGCTAGCATATAAATATTAGCGGTCGTGGTCCCCGGAATACATGAACAAATTTGAGCCGTCTTTTCTACGTCCCGTCGCTAGGAGAGAAACCAGGAGAAAACTAAAGGGGTTCTCCAACGGTTGATTCGTGCTATTCTGGAAGATCGTCCGCTATGGTATCGTCAGGATCTTTCAGACTATTAGCGATGGATTCAGGTACGCTTCCGCTAATCAGAGTAGGTTAATGATTTAAGGTTCCGCATGTTATTCATCTGGATTTGTGTTATTTGGTTAAGAACGCATGTCTGGATCTCTAGTTTTAACAAGTGGTATCAGAGCCTCCATGCAGAGGATCTTAAATTTTTTGCCTGCTCATAATAGATCTGATAAAAATCAGATTTTTAATCTGTCTTAAGTTTCGGATCTGATAAAAATTAGTTTTTTATCAGTTTTAAGTTTCAGATCTATAAAATTTTGGTTTTTTGATTAATTTTTCCAACAAAAAAAAAATTTTTTTGTTTTTTGACAAACCCTAGATCGGGGGCGGCCCGCCGGCCGCCGCCCGACACAGCAAAAGAGGGGCGGCTCTGCCGCCCCCGTCGGAAGAACGGCGCCGGCGACGCCTGCGTCGTCGCAGATCAGAAAGGGGCGGCGAACCCGCCCCTGTATTAAAAAAAACAGTGGGGGGCGGCTGCCCCCCCCCCCCCCCCGTTCAGGCGCAAGAGGGGGCGGCTCCCGCCACCCCCGGACGGCAACAGAGGGGGCGGCGGAAGCCACCCCCGTTCAGGCGCAGAGGGGGCGGCTTCCGCCGCCCCCGTTGGGCGATCGGGGGCGGCGGCCCAGCCGCCCCCGTCGAAACATTGCAGGCCCCGTACGGGGCCTGCCGTAGGCTACGAGGGGGGCGGCAACCGCCGCCCCCCGGTCGAAGATCAGGCGCCGGCCAGGGGGCCGGCGCCTGACTGAGTACAAGGGGCGGATTTGCCGCCCCCTGTCGGAAATCGGGGCGGCGGCCGCGGCGGCCGCGGCGGCCGCCGCCGCCCCCATCAGGAACCCTAACCCCCCCTGTTTTCGCACGCACAGCCGCGTGGGCCGGCCCCCCTTGGGCCGGCCCACAAGAAGTTTTTTTTTAAATAAAAAAAAACTGTTTGATTTTTTTGGGAAGGCTGGGCTGCCCAAGTGGGCCTGATTTGGGTTATTTGGCTGTATATTTTTTTTTGGGCCTATTATTGCAAATCAGATCTTTAGCCTTTTTTTAGGCTTATTGCAAAACAGTTATGGGCACCCTTATGGTCAATTTTGGACCCAATTTTTGGGTCATTTGGACACAAATTTGGACCTACTTTGGGATATTTTAACACAAGTTACAGGAGGGAATAAAAAGGACCTTGTATATTTCCCTTAAGTGAAATTTTTGTGTTAAAATTCAGCTTTAATTTTAAATTTAATTTTTCGGCATGCTACATTATATATATATTTCGAAATGATTGTAATTACATCAAATCTCCACCAAAGTGGGCTTTATCGTGTCGATTACTCTTATTTCAATATATATAAAAAGTTACGGACATACTTTGTATGTAAATTTGGTGCCTAAAAAATCTTGAATTTAAATTCATTAAAAGGGAGGAAATAAATGGTTGTGTATATATATATTTCCTGTAGGCCCAATTTTGTGTGTTAAATTTAAGTTCATTCCAATTTTAATTCTTTAGGCAAAATTCAGTAATATATACATTTTTTGAAATAATTCCAATTTTTTGTAAAATTCCACCAAAGTGGGTTCTACTATTAAAATTGTTATTATTTCGGAATGTAAACGGATTAGAATACATACTCAGTATGATCAGTTGCCTGGATGAATTTTAAACGGATCGAAAGAGTAAATAAAAGGTTTTCCTGTATATTTACATTTAAGTTCAGTTTCATTTAAATTCAATTTTGGGCGCATTAAATTATATGTTTCAAAATAATTTTAATTATTACGGGATCCCACCAAAGTGGGCTTTACTGTTAAATTATTATTATTTCGTAACATAAACGGTTAAATACATACTTTTGTATGATAGGTTGCCCGATATTGAATTTAATTTGGGATGAAGGAGGAAATAAGACGCTTAAATGTATATTTCTCCTCAAAGATAAAATTTTGTGTTAATTGTGCAAAATAAATTTAAATTCTAAGTTTAAGGCTTAAAACCATATATATATACTTCGGTATATAACAAGTTGACTTCACACGTTGGTATGAAAATTCAGTTTGCCTAAATTTAGATTTATATTAAAACACAAAATTTAAGTGTTTTCTTCGGGAGCAAATAAAAAGTTTTAACATATATTTCTCCTTAAGAATAAGTTTAAAAAGGCCTTAAAGAATTTTCGTGCACTGACCATCAAGCAAATGGCCTTAAGGAAATTTGACACATATTAAAGTTATATATGAAATGGGGTAGGGTGTGTATATATATATATAACTTTATATGTATGTTCATATACACATTAGTATACCTATATACCCCATTTTGAAGAAGAAAATTTGTGTTGAAGTTATAAATTTTATTTAACTCAATATAAATGATTAGAAGGGTGGAATAAAAGGTTCTTATATATATTTCCGCTTGTTGTAATCATTTTTTTGTTAAATTCGGTTTAGTTTCAATTTCAATTTTTGGCACAATTATTATATATTTCGAATATAGAATGATTAGATCATCAACTCACCAAAGTGGGTTTTCTTGTGAAGATCAGTTCTAATCTCGAAATATAACAAGTTGAATACATACTTTTGTATGAAAATTTTGGTCGCCTTAAATTTGATTTTGAAGAAAAGTGGACTTGAATATCTCCACTTAAAGTATATTCATGTATTAAATTGCGACATAAATTCAAATTTTGCAAAGGTATATATTTTTGAAATGACTTCGTGCAATCATCATCTCGCCAAAGTGGGCTCTGTTGATTTGCATTATTTCATTTCATAAATGTAAAAGGAATCAAATGTGCCCGTGATTTGCGTAAGAATGCTAAATCGGCCCAAAGGCAGATTACCGTTCTATACCATTTCATGTGCACCTGTGGCAATAGACAAGGTGATGATTAGTGAGTTCAATGCATGCAAATTTAATTCGGCCCAAAGGAAGTTTTATTTTTGGCATGTTATTATTGTCATTGTCTGATTGCTACAACAAGATGTCAGTGACTAGTCAATAGATTATCCAAAGATAAATATTGGACTAGTGGGGGATGTCTTGAGATGGGAAAATAGCATTAATTTGAATTTGTTGTTGCATTTAATACTCATATGAACATGTTATAAATTGTTTTCTTGTTCTCTTTCAGCTAATATTCCTGAAAATTTTTCTGCCAACCTAAAATCAATCCCAGTCCATAATGGCACTAACTTCAAGGCATGGAAGGAGAATCTTTTGATAATCCTCGGAGTCATGGATCTTGATCTGGCATTAAGGACTCATTGTCCCCCACCACTCACTGATGAGAGTACCTCTGATGAAAAGAGGAGATGGAGGAGTGGAAGAGATCAAATCGCATGAGCCTACTGCTTATAAAGAATGCCATTCTAGAATATCTCAGGGGTTCTCTTTCAGAGAAAATTTCCACAGCTAAATGGTTCCTTATAGAGCTTGAAAAGAAGTTTGTCAAGAATGAAAAGGGTGAAATTAATACACTCTTGACAAACCTATCTTCAATGAAATATGAAGGTAAAGGAAACATCAGGGAGCATATAATGAAGATGTCTAATATTGCTTCAAGGTTGAAAGCACTTGAGCTAGACCTCTCTGAGGCTCTGCTAGTGCATTTTGTTTTGATATCTCTTCCATCTCAGTTTAACCAGTTTAAGATGAGCTACAACCTGAAGGATGAGACTTGGTCTCTGGATGAGCTCATCTCAAACTGTGTAAAGGAAGATGAAAGGCTTGAGCAAGAAATGACAGAAAGTCCTCTCCTGACATCCACCTTCAACAAGAGGAAGAAGGATACTGAAGCTGCAGATACAGCTTCTCAAAAAGAAACAACAAAGGGAACTGAAAAGTTCAGAAGGTCATGGTTGTTTCTTCTGTGGAGCTGAAGGGCATGTAAAGAAGAATTGCTCAAATTATCACGCTTGGCGTGCTAAAAAGGGATTGCCTAAGATGCCAAGAGCCAAATGATGGTGAAAGATACATCGATATGGGCAATGGCAAGATGGTTCAAGTAGAGGCACATTAAATTTAGATTATTTCTTTTAAATGCTAGAACGTATTTGAATTTTATGAGACTATTGTGTACCGTTTTTAAACGGAATTTAGATTTCCATTTCTATTTTGAACAAATTTGGTTATAAGTGTTCAATTTTGAATGGAAAATTTGGTTCTCTTAATTCAAAATTAGTTTATTCTAGTTCTTTAAAAGATCATTATAATCTTCATTTATTTGGAAATGTTGCTTCATCAATAGAATTCCTGCATTTAAGTACATGTGTTGTAATGAAAGAATTAACAGTTTAGAATTCAGTTATATTTTGATTGCAGCTTATATCCTTAATAAAGTTTCAACAAATGAATCAATTGCATGTTTGAATATGTCCAACTAAAGTAAGGCTTTATAAGCCTAATAAAGTAATAGGACATAATGCCAATGATTTTATAATTTTGTTGAATAGTTTTAAAAGGTTGATATTATTTCGGATAATTTTACATAATCTCACTGTTAAGTTAGTTTACGAATTATGAAATGCACACCTATTTGAGGATGCTGAGTTTGAGGGGGGAATTTTAGTTAGTAACATTATTCTTGAAGAGGATTATATCCCTACAGGTGTGGTTGGCATTGCTCAGGATGGTATTCCTGACATTGTTCAAGACACAATAAATTCAAGATAATGTTGCAATTCCTCCCATTCGGGAAATTATTCATAAGGACAAACTCTAGCACCTCAAGTAACTAATTGCCATTCAGGAAAATCCATTAAAGAGATGACAAGTTTACTGTTGACATTAGGATGATGGAAGTTTGACTTACATCAAGTCATAAAAGGTTTTACATCTCTAAATGGATTAATGCATTAATTAAGAAAGTCCTTGAATGATACTTAAAATCTTTTCTCATCGCCATAAGGTTTGAAACCTATTGATTGTAAATAGTTTTTTATGATCAAAAGGAATTCAAAAGGGTATTAAGAAAAGATTTAAAGCGTATCACTCAAAGACTTTATACGGAAAAGAATGCATACATTAGTAAAGAGACTTTCTATTGGGCTTTTCATGAAAGACTCTATAAGGTTTATAATGGCATTAGTAGAGCATTTCAATATCGTTACTGATACATTAAATTTCATTAAGTGATCACCTCGTTCGGTTTTGAGATGATATTTAATGATGTTATCTAAGTTCTGTGGGAGCATGTAATTTATATAATATCTATGTGGTAATGAATGCTAAGTTCTGTGGGAGACAAGTTTAGTCTCAATAATTGCCCTGAGAATAATCTTCAGAAGATTTCCTATATCTCACCAATAGGGAGTCTAAAGTATGCTCAGTTTTATATGCATTTGGTTATTGCATATATTACAGGTGTGTTGGGCAGATTATTAAGTTCAGGAGTTGACCATTTGATAGCAGCCAAATGTGTCTTACGGTATTTATGGAGAACAAATGGGTTACATGTTCAAGGATCAGTAGTCAAAAGAGTTTGAGATCATTTTGGTATACTGACCCTGATCATTTATTGGATGCAAAGAATGTATGAAAATCTATGTTACGCGCCATCTACCAGAAGAGATCTAAATGGTCCCTTTTATATAGTCTCTTCTGACATGGCTTTAGATTTCATATCATATTGTGTGACATCCAAATCAAGAAATATATCTGCATATTTTGTCACTATGCTGCAAATTAGGGATGGTGTTGAGACACCACACAGTTTATTTAGTGACAATGAAGTCTGCAGTTTTATATTTAAGCAACAATAGGAACTCGACAAAGTTTAGATATTCAGAGATCAAGTTCCTAGATTGTTGATTAATAGGAGTGTATAATTGTCTAATGAGCACATCGGAACAAACCATGTAATTACGGATCCGTTATAGTAAGGAAATGTCATCCAAAAGGTTTTATGAACTAGCTACTCATGGATGTCATTTCATTAAGAACATTCAGTTTTGTGGGAGTTTGTTCTTTTGGGTGCTCATATGATAGACAAAATTAAGTCTCCAGCTTAAGCTTGAGGTGATTTTCTGATCAGAAATAAAGTTTTTGGTTTCAGTTCGGCTTCACTCCGATTTTGTTTTGTTTATGATCTCACTAAGGTTAATGAGGATCAGTTGGAAATAGACATGTTAGATCACATTACATGTAATTTCCACGCTACACATCCACTTCATAATCATGTCATTCTTTTGTATTAGCACGGTGACCACTGATGGGTCGAGCTGCAATTGCTGCGGCGAAGATCTCTTTGATCCTTTGCTAATATAATGGATGGACCGGATTGTTTTTGACTCATTAAAGAAATGACAGCAGGTTAAGATCTTATTTGGTTGTATGCACTATGAAATATAATTATACAGTTTAAGCATATAGCCCAAGTGGGAGATTGTTGGAACTTATCCAACTAAGTTGGATCTTAATCCAACGTTGGGCTTATATGCGGTAAATAATTATATAAGTGCTACGCTGTCATGTTAAGCCCAATACATTAGTGATCTGGTTTTAATTAATTAAATGGGCTAAATGAGTCAAACAGGTTGTGGGGCCTTTATGTGTAGAGACTATTGGGCTTCAACTCGTTGATGGGCCGAGTTGGAAACCCTAGGGCTATGGAGGCTAGCATATAAATATTAGCGGTCGTGGTCCCCGGAATACACGAACAAATTTGAGCCGTCTTTTCTACGTCCCGTCGCTAGGAGAGAAACCATGAGAAAACTAAAGGGGTTCTCCAACGGTTGATTCGTGCTATTCTGGAAGATCGTCCGCTACGGTATCGTCAGGATCTTTCAGACTATTAGCGATGGATTCAGGTACGCTTCCGCTAATCAGAGTAGGTTAATGATTTAAGGTTCCGCATGTTATTCATCTGGATTTGTGTTATTTGGTTAAGAACGCATGTCTGGATCTCTAGTTTTAACATTGGCAACATCAACTTGTTAGCTTCAACTAATTATGATCATGACTAGCTGCTATCTTTTTCATATAAAGACTTTGAGGGAATGTGATGACTCATCGTTATTAAAGCTAAAGTCAATGATGGGCATATGCATCCTACTAGATACGGGTAGTTTAGTGTATATGTTATTTATAGATTACTTTAATAAGCTTAGGATTAACAAGAAACAGCCAAGACCATGTACAAGCCCATTCATAAGGTTCACATGGCATCCATCACAAGTCTCATGAAGAATCAACCTCCACATCATGATGGGCGATGATCCTAGCAGATGAACGATGGTTAACCTCAACTTCAAAATTGTAAGCACATCATTTGCGTATAATGTAACATTAGGGAGACAGGCTGCTGAGCGATGAGCATGTAACCATTATCATGATATTGAATCCAAATAGTAAGCCGAGAATATGGGTAGAATTTACCAACCTGAGCAAAGCTTGTCCATAGGCCATCATGCATCTCCTCTTCCAGTAATTGATCAGATGGTTGGTGGCTTACCGAGACATGAGATGTCCAGCTTACATCCATTCACTGGAAACTGGGGTTCTCTCATGATCCCTTACATTATTGTTCCATAAGCACTACAGAATCATGTACTGATTGTATTAGATATGTAAATGGTCCTCTATAATCTGCAATATATCAAATTAAATTAAATTGATTGCCAACTCTTGAAATCCTGATTGTATTAGATATGTACTGATCAGTGAGTGTGTGTGGTTGCCAACTCTTGAAATCCTTCCCATTAATTTGGAGAAAATTAAATTGTTCTAGTTGTTGAGAGAGATAGAAAAAGAGTAAAATAATCTCTCCATACGGAGTAGCCATGGCATAAGCCATGGCTCTCAATATATTCACTTCATCATGGGATTTGGAGTCCAAGGGACTCCCCACTAACTTAGTGGGGAGTAATGGTGAGATGATGAGGGGAGGGAGGCCAAAAGCCTCCCTCAACTCACAACACTCCCCCTCATCTCCCCATTACCTTGGGTTAAGCATATGAATACTTCAGGATTCAGTATGCTAATAGGGTGGATACTTCTGGATCTAGAGCCACTGTGGTTGCCTCGTTAAAACCTTAGCTGTGGAAAACCCAGTGGGAAAAACCAGCAGCTTAAGGGAAACGAGTACAACTATCGAGGGACTCCCCCAGATCTGTACAAGCTTCAGGCTTGCAGATCTCCTATGTATCTATACAATCATCTCCTATTTGTCTATACATCCATCATGTTCTGAAAGCAAATACAATCATCACTCATTTATACAAGTTTCACTCATCTAACGGCTATTGAAAACCAGTGGCGCTCTGGAGTGGAATGCTCTTTGAAGTTGGTAGATGACTCCACTGAAGTATTCTTTGAATCAGTTTTCACTGTGTCTGCAAGGTACTGCTGGACCTGGCTGAGCATTTTCAATACTTGTTTCTTGGATGATGAGCTTCTCAGAAGATGTAGACTTTGGAGGATGATGTGTTTGGGAGGTGGCCGGCCTTTTGTGTTTTAGTCATCGCGATGATATTTAAACCTGCATATGCAATATATATTCCTTGACCCTTGGAAGTTGCACAGAAGAAGCTTATCCTTGGTCTAGTGGTGCTCTCCAGGGCAACACTGTATTTGGTTAACAACTTTACTGTAGACGTTCTATCAAAGACAGGTGCAGTTAGCCAAATAAAGAAGTGTAACAAGTACACTAAAGCTAGGCTCTTCGGGACCTAGGATGTCCTCCCCCTCTTCCAGCGACTGGTAGGTGTCATAAATAAGCATCTAATTTAATAGGTTGCAAATGGACATCATTCTTCATAAACTCCAGGTGTATGACGGATATTAACGGGTTCCACCAAGAAGGTGTTAAATATATAAGCCGAGACAATACCTTGTTATACCTAGGTTTTTCATTTCTAAGGTATGCTTAAAGCTATCTGATATCTCAATGGTCTCTGCGGGAGATCCTATTAGCTTTAAGTCGACCATATGTACGGCGAATATCACAAATCCTGTCAACGATCTTTCGAAAAAGATACACGGGCAGAATATTGCTTAAGAACAACTAATGATCTTTGTAGCCTTTATGGAGAAGACGTTTCTACGTCTCTCTTTCATCTCTGGGGGTAGAGTATACCCTTATGGAAGTTTTATATAGATCTCTATATCTATATTGCCGTATATGTATGCAGTCACAACGTCCATGAGCTGCATTTATTGGCTTTTTCAGAGAATTTTAGGCTTTAGTAGGAAAATGATCACATTTCCTTCATTTAAATTTCTTATGAAATCCAACTTATATTCCACAGGTTTTACACATTCAGGTGTATGGACCACCGGTCCAAAGATTTTGCTTTTCAAGAGTGAGTCTAGCTCTACTCTTATTGCCTCATCACACTTTGGCCATTCTATGCGTTTACGCCATAGAAAAGTGGGTAGACATCATCGTCGTATTCAGCGACGTGAACGGCAATAGCGAAAGCAAAACCGTCGTCGACGACTGTGCTATATCTGTCCAGTACCTCTCCAGTACGTATGTAATATAATTATGTTTCTCTTGTTGTTTTCTCTGCAGGGGAAATTAGGAGGGGAGTGGTTGTTGGTCTGAGCTCAGCATCCTGTGGTTGGATCATTTTGATATATCCAGGAATCTTCCTCTTTTGAGGAATTTTATATTTTGAACCTGGCAGGCGTCCTCTTTTCAATTGAGGTACAACCAATTCTGCTGCCGGTGGATTGCATCCATCTTTGGGAATGTCAATCCTAGCTGGCATGTTGGCAACAGGGATGTGTGAACGAACAATCTTCTGGTTGTCCGTAAATTTATCCGGTAATTGATGTACTTTAGTCTGAATGTGAAGGGTCTTCTGGATCTCATCTTCACACAGAAAAAGTATGCGGATCATAACGAGATTAGGACTTTTGTGTCCATGATATGGTCTCAGAAGCTTCAAGCTTCTTTAGACTGCGTGCATATTTCAATGAGATTTTTCTCATCAAATTCATATTTATCAAGACTTGGTGGTAAACCATAAGCAAGCAGCATCAGCAATAAGATATGGCAACAAGCGGGCCGTATCGTGATAAGCGATGCAGAATGCAGTGTGATGGTCCCTAAAAATCAACAGGCAAGTGCGATTTTACAATGGACGTGAAATCCATTGGAGTCTATTTACCAGAGACTCTGATAACCCATTCTGAGTATGAACATGCTACAGGATGTTCAATTTCAATGCCAGTTGCTTGGCAAAAGTCTTTAAAGATATATGTAGTGAATTCACCCAAATTATAAGCTTTGAGAAAGCTATGTTGCGAGTGAATATAAAAGCACACATAAGACCATCTAGTAGATGCATCAATCAGTACAATGAAGTACCGAAAATTGGACACTTGCGGGGTGAATAGGTCCGCAAAGGTCACAATGTATTCTCTCAATGAAGCTAGGAGACACTCATCCCACATTCAGGAGGGAAGGTCTCTCTCAAAGTATGCTCTTAAGACAAAGGAAACACAATCTTTTGAAGAATCTTCAGGTTCTCCAATGGATTCATTTGATGATGCATCCATCATCGCTGATCCAAGATAACTAAGTCCATTTTGCCAGAGTTAAAAACTATGGCAATGAAAGGCACTTCTGGTGCTCAGTCAAGTTGGCTTTCTATAGGATGAATATCTGTAATTATAGGGGCCCGACGGGGGTCCAATGAAATTGTAAGTAGATGGGCTTCTGGCCATCCTCTTTACGAGTTACATATTGATATTCAATATTTATTATCCACAGTTTTCAAGTTATGTACGTTTAAACGAAATATCCTTGAAACTTGGAAAATTCCTATATGTTTAAGGGGAGAAGTTTGCATCTTATAGTCTCGTTGTATGTGGGAGCAATATTAATGCTACAACAGTGCAACGAGGCACTGTCCACAATATTAAATACTTCATCTATAAGCAAAACGAAATTTTATTTAAGTCAATGAAAAAGACATTCAAAATAAAAGTTCGTACTTAAGCAAATTAAAGATGAAGCAACATTGAATTTTAAATGCATAGATAAAAGATGAAGCTTAATCGAGCAGGTCGTCATTCTCGAAGTCTTTTGCAGTGAACATCGTTGGTGGCTGAACAGCCGCCAAGTTTGTTTCATGCAGAGATTTCTGGCTTGCCTGATATAGTGCCTGGAGGTGGCGAGGAGTGCGGCAGATTCTGGACCAATGGCCAGTCATGCCGCATCTATGGCATTTATCCTCCCAGTTCTTCTTAGGAAGTGACACTTGGTCAGTGTTCTTTTGCTTCCATGTGAAGTTACTCTTTCCTGTATTATTGTTATTGGACGGGGGTACTGCTCCTTATCCATTCTTCATCACAGCTTTCCCTTTGTTATTATTAGCCTTCTTCTTGTTTTTCCACTTCTGGGGAGAAACGTGGTGGGCTTCAGGGATAGGTGCAGTGCCAGCTGGACGTAAATTATGAGGGGCTAGCAGTAAATCTTGATTCTGCTCTGCCCTAAGTAGGCATGAGATCAGATCAGAGAATTTCGTGAAGTTGCGTTCACGATACTGCTGCATGAGGATTGCATCTTTCTCGTGAAACGAGGTAAATGTCTTGTCCAACATGCGTTGTTCTGTCACTTCTTCACCGCACAACTTCAGGCGTGAGGTGATATTATGAAGTGCAGAGTTATACACAGCGACGGACTTATAGTCCTGAAGTCTGAGGTTTTCCCACTCATAACTGGCACGCGGTAATATTACATCAATTTGATGTTTATACCGTGCCTCCAGCGCTGTCCACAGCTCCATTAGGTTCTCTACCGTTAGTTATTCGGCCTTTAAGGTCCGATCTATATGTCTCCTAATATAGATAATGGCTTTCGCCTTATCCACATCAGAGACGGTGGTAGGAGTTCTGCTAGATGATTGTTCCGCTTCTGGGGCCTTACTAGCAGAAGCATCGGTTGCTGCTGGGACCGATGAAGGAGCCAAAATTGAGACAAGGAGGGCCATCGAACGCAAGTGGAACTTCAGGTCCACTCGCCAACTCAGGTAATTATTTACTGCAGCATCAAGAACTTCGAAATTGACGCTTGCCAATTTTACCATTTATCTATGCAATTTAAAATAAGCATGAATTAATTAAAGTGTAAATTCATGCATAAACAATAAAATAAGTAAAATGTGGGGATCGGCCAGATACCCAAAGACATACAATGTCCAAAGTCCGAATATGCAGTCCATAAATAAAAGAAAAATACAACTTGGAAACCCAGAAGGGTCCCTATATTTTCCAATTTTCGCCTCCGTCTTCATTTATCGGTACACCGGTCTTTGGCATTAATACATTTAATCCTCACTTACAAATTCTCTCAAAAAGAAAATAAAATTGCAAGGAATTTAAAAAGGGTATCAAAATGGCCGATCCCAAAAATCACATTTTAGCTTATATTAACAACCACGTAGTTTATAATATGCTACAGGCACAAAATAAGCAACCACGCAGTTTATATAACACATGCATACATAATATGGAAAAAAAGACTATAAAATATAATAATCTCTCGGACCACGGGGAGACGTCATACACCGTTAGGTTAGTTGACTAACGGCAGAGCGGTCGTAGGATCCTTAAGATAATTGTATTTTTAAAAAATCCTAATATTCCATAAATTAATAATAATGCGAGAGTGGTATAATATTAGCAATTTGACTAATTGGGCTACAGGCCCAAACACGAATTTAAAATGAATTCTTATTTTTATTGGGGCTGCAGGCCCATAAATAATTTAATAATTAATTTAATGTTTTGGACTGCATGCCCATTTGCAAAAGTTTAATTAACATATTCATTTTGCAATTGGATTTACTAGGCTGCTGGCCCAATTGAGAAGTCAAAATTAATTATTAATATGAATGGGGCTACTGGCCCATAGACCATATTTTCATTGCTACAAATAGGCTTCAGGCCCAAAAAAAACAGGCTATCCAATTTATTATTAGGATTTTGTAATTACTGGGCTTCTGGCCCATAAGGAAGAAAAAAATAGCTAAATTAATATATTATTAATATTTGGGCTGCAAGCCCCTTTGCAAAAAATTGATTAACAAATTGATATTGCAATTGGATTAACTGGGCTTCAGGCCCAAATTAGAAGATAAAATGAATTATTGATCTGATTGGGGCTTCGGGCCCATAAGAAATAGAAAACTAATTTTCATTGTTATAAACTGGGCTTCAGGCCCAATAAACAACCAAACTAATTTATTATTTAGAATTGGGCTGCAGGCCCTAATGTTTAAAAAAAAATTAATTGAAAAGAAGCCTTCAAATAAATTTTTAAGGGAATGTCAAAAGTCCTCCAAACCCAGAATTTACAGATCTAGTTCTCCCCCTCCTCATGTGTCAGCACACAGAAAGCCCCCCTCGTCTTGGTGCGCGGACGGCAGACCCTCCATCCGAGGGGGGCGGCACAGACATGCCCCAATCATAGGCCACCCGAGTTGCGCACAGACAGAGCTCTCCCTTCCAGGGGGAGCGGCACAGGCAGAGCCCCCCCCCCCCCCCCCCCGTCTGGGGGAGCGAGGGGCGGCGGGGGCGCAGACAGAGCCCCCCGCTAGGGGGGTTTGAGCAGGGATAAATAATTACTTGCGCTTTTCTGACATCTTTAGCGTGCTCTCTTCTTGCCTTATTTATTCCGAGTAGTTAGCATGTTATAATCCAACAGGTTTCTCAACAATCAAGCTACATATCAGATTCTATAAGATACATATTTTTAGGCCTTTTTATCCATTCATTAACGTCATGGCTGCATGTACATGTTCTTACTGTTGCAAAATTGACAATACCAAAATGGTACCAATTCAAACACCAAAGAAGCCTATACACATGTAATGCTAAGCTTAAATGGTACCAATTCAAACAATCTCATAATTGTCTTTAAGCATCTTCCTTTATATATGTACAACAATAAAAGGACAGGGAAACTCTTGTTGGAGAAAGGCATCGAAGGGATTACATGCAATATTATTATATTGTAAGAAATCTTACATCAAGTACCGTGAAATCATTTGCGTGCTCTACCCATGAAAACAATTACTAGCTGGGAAGCATAAACTTGTTTAAGATTTTTTTTCATTACTGAGGTGTATATACTTGATTTTTAGCAAAAATGGATAATATTTTGCATAATCCATATCTACGAGCCAAGGAATATACCTCTAGATCAATGATCTAGGGAAGAACCAATAGAATCCGTAAATAGACAAATAATATCCCCTCTCCCGTAACGCCTTGCACGTAATCAATCGATTGTCGTCGCAACTTTGCCGCAACAAACAAGATTCATTCGCAAGTAGGAGATTAATTTTGAAGGGATACGTGAGAAAAAGCTCAAAAGAATGAGAGCTTCGGTGCTGATAACGTGTTGAGAGAGAGAGAAAAAGAGTAAAATAATCTCTCCATACGGAGTAGCCATGGCATAAGCCATGGCTCTCAATATATTCACTTCATCATGGGATTTGGAGTCCAAGGGACTCCCCACTAACTTAGTGGGGAGTAATGGTGAGATGATGAGGGGAGGGATGCCAAAAGCCTCCCTCAACTCACAACACTAGAATTTATTTTTACTACTACGGTTATAATTTGTCATATTGTGTCCTAGGTTCTATTCGATGACTTCTTTGGTTCAATTAGTACTACTTTTTCCAGTACCAGGAGTCTTTACTAATTTTGTTGCCTCTAATGTTTCTGACTGCTAATTCTCTCAGTTTGATTTCTGATACTTCTATCTTCAATATTGGGAGAAAACAGAAATTGATTTTTCAAGTTATTCCCAAGCTTGCTGCCCAAGCTGTGTTTGGTTGCAAGGAAAAGGAAAGAAAAGGGATGAGAAAGTTAATTTCATTTGTTTGGTTTTAAAGAAAAGTCAAAGGAAAGAAAATTAGGGGGAAAGTGAAAGAAAAAATATATAGAATTTTTCACTCTACTTCTCTTTCCCAAATCGGAAGGAAAACGATTTCTTTCCCAAAAGATTTCTTCCATTTTTTGAGGCAGCGAAAGACCGCGGCTTCTCGGCGAGAACATCGACGTTCCCATTGAGCACCAGCCTCCATCAGTCGCCGCTGCGATCAGTCGCCGCTCCGATCAGTCCTCCTCCCAATAATCAGTTCTCTCGCTTCCGATCTTCATGGATCATCCTCCTCCATCAGCTCAGGCCCATCCAAAATAGCTGGTGGAGAGCCCGAGAACGGCGACTGTGATCATGATCCCGCCAAGCCCAAACATCTGATGGTAGCAAACCCCATCCCAGATCCATTGGTTGTTCTCGAATTGCATAGAACTCATCGCTTCCTTTTAATACCGCACCAACCCAATTTGCACTTAAACGAAGCTTTTGTTCAAAATCCGTAGAACCAATCCAATTTGCACTTAAACGAAGCTTTTGTTCAAAATCCGTAGAAAAAAATTCAAAATCTATCAGCAAAGAAGACTAATTAAGTAAAAAAATTATAAATGGAATATAAACCAAACATCACAGGAAAGAATTCAGCATATGAGTGAGTAAGAGAACGAAATATAAATCAAGAGTTGACGTTCATCAACGTACCGAGATCAAAGCGAGATTGGCACTGAGATCGAGATCTTGAACCCTTTTGATCTCGTTCGTCGTCGTTGAGGAGGAGGAGAATACATTTCAATCTTTTTCTTTAAATAAAAATAAATAAATAAATAAATAGGAATTGTTTTTTTCTCGCCCTCCCCCTTTGATCTATTCTCCTGTTAAAGAAAAAGAAGAGGAAACGAACCTCTCACATGGAATAAATGAAACTTCTTGTTGTTGAAATATGTTAAATTTCATTTATCTATACAGCTTAATAAGCTAATTTTAAAAAAAAATTATGATCAAAAAAATATCTTTTTGTTATTGCTCATTTTTTTCAGTAGGATGGTTTTTGATTGATTTTAATAGAAAATGAGACCCTTTAAATATTAATTATAATTAAAATCATATTTTCTTTTTAGTTTTCCTTTTCATTTTCATAAGTAACCAAACATGAGAAATTACCATTTTTCTTTTAATTTTCTTTACAATTTTCCTCACTAACCAAACATAAAAAAGAAATCGATTTCCTTTTCCTTTTCTTTTTCTTTCCATTTCCTTTTCATTTCACTTTTCTTTCTTCCATTTTCCTTGCAACCAAACATAGCAATGTCGTTGAAGGAACAATATAGGCGCATCCAGTTTAGTGACCTTTATTTCAGGTGAACAAAAATGGAACTAGATGTATAAGTTGTTTGAAACAGAGTTATGGATTCTATATCTCTGGAAGTGCTATTGCAACTACTGAAGTGGACAGGGTTGTTGCAAGATGCTCTACTTTTATCTTGGTGCATTCTTCTTTAGCAATGCTTACAGCTGGTATAGTTTTAAGTTGTCCTGCAAGCTCTATGGCCAATATGCTAATTAATGACAGTTGCTTGAGAACTTGTTTTTAAGCTGAGTTGCATTGTTATGGTTGCCTTTTCTTTTGTCAAGAGTAGAGTTGTGCGGATCTGAAGAACATAAGTAGAAATGTGTGTCATCGTTAGCTCAGCTACGCACAATTGCTTGTTGGGTACATATATAACAGTCTATATAACTAGTCAAAGTCTAAAGAAATGATCAACTATGACTCAAATATGATGGGAATTTGTGAAGTCACTAATATTATTTTTCTTCATAAGGGGGAATATATAGAGATACAATTAGTACAATGTATTTACTCCGCATTACTCCTTATTATATACTTTACCATATTCTCACATATAGAATAGGTTGTTGGAACTTATCCAACTAAGTTGGATCTTAATCCAACATTGGGCTTATATGCGATAAATAATTATATGGTGCTAACTGTCATATTAAAGCCCAATATATAAGTGATCTCATTTATTAAGTTAAGTGGGCTTAAATGAGTCATATAGGTTGTGGGCCTTTATGTGTGGTGACTATTGGGCTTCAACTCGTTGATGGGCCGAGTTGGAAACCCTAGGGCTATGGAGGCTAGCCTATAAATATTAGCGGTCGTGGTCCCCGGAATACACGAACAAAGTTGAGCCGTCTTTTCTACGTCCTGTCGCTAGGAGAGAAACCAGGAGAAAACTAAAGGGGTTCTCCAACGGTTAATTCGTGCTATTCTGGAAGATTGTCCGCTACGGTATCGTCAGGATCTTTCAGACTATTAGCGATGGATCCAGGTACGCTTCCGCTAAATCCGAGTAGGTCAATGATTTAAGATTCCGCATGTTATATACATCTAGATTATTATTTGCATGGTCTTGCTTAATGATTAATCTAGATCTTTAGTTTCTACAAGTGGTATCAGAGCCAGATAACCCAGTGGGCCTGTTTGGGTTATCTGGGTGTTTTTTGGGCCTATTATTGCAAACCAGTTTTAGCCTTCCTTTAGGCTTATTGCAAAACAGTTTTGGGCACCCTCATGGCTAATTTTGGACCCAATTTTTGGGTCATTTGGACACAAATTTGGGGTTGTTTTGGATTTATTTTAACACTAATGGAAAGGGAAATAAATGGACATCTTTATATATATTTCCCCAAAGTAAAAATTTGTGTTAAAATTGAGTTTGAATTTTAAATTCAATTTTGGCACGCTTCATCATATATATATTTCGAAATGATTGTAATCAACACCCCACTAAAGTGGGCTTTATCATGACGATTACTCTTATTTCGATATATAACAGGTTACGGACATACTTTGTATGTAAATTTGGTGCCTAAAAAATCTTGAATTTAAATTCATTAAAAGGGAGGAAATAAATGGTTGTGTATATATATTTCCTGTAGGCCCAATTTTGTGTGTTAAATTTAAGTTCATTCCAATTTTAATTCTTTAGGCAAAATTCAGTCATATATACATTTTTTGAAATAATTCCAATTTTTTGTAAAATTCCACCAAAGTGGGTTCTACTATTAAAATTGTTATTATTTCGGAATGTAATCGGATTAAAATACATACACAGTATGATCGGTTGCCTGGATGAATTTTAAACGGATCGAAGGAATAAATAAAAGGCTTTCCTGTATATTTACATTTAAGTTCAGTTTTATTTAAATTCAATTTTTGGGCGCATTAAATTATATGTTTCAAAATAATTTTAATTATTACGGTATCCCACCAAAGTGGGCTTTACTGTTAAATTATTATTATTTCGTAACATAAACGGTTAAATACATACTTTTGTATGATTGGTTGCCTAATATTGAATTTAATTTAGGTTGAAGGAGGAAATAAGACGTTTAAATTTATATTCCTACTCAAAGATAAATTTTGTGTTAATTGTGCAAAATAAATTTAAATTCTAATTTTAAGGCTTAAAACTATATATATATATATACTTCGGTATATAACAAGTTGACTTCATACATCGGTATGAAAATTCAGATTGCCTAAATTTAGATTTAAATTAAAACACAAAATTCAAGTGTTTTCTTCGGGAGCAAATAAAAGGTTTTAACATATATTTCTCCTTAAGAATAAGTTTAAAAGGGCCTTAAAGAATTTTCGTGCACTAACCATCAAGCAAATGGCCTTAAGGAAATTTGACACATTTTAAAGTTACATATGAAATGGGGTAGGGTGTGTATTTATATATATAACTTTATATATATGTTCATATACACATTAGTACACCTAATATACCCTATTTTAAGAAGAAAATTTGTGTTGAATCTATGGATTTTATTTAACTCAAAATAAATGATTAGAAAGGTGGAATAAAAGGTTCTTATATATATTTCCGCTTGTTGTAATCATTTTTGTTAAATTCGGTTTAGTTTCAATTTCAATTTTTGGCACAATTATTATGTATTTCGAATATAGAATGATTAGATCATCAACTCACCATAGTGGGTTTTCTTGTGAAGATCAGTTCTAATCTCGAAATATAACAAGTTGAATACATACTTTTGTATGAAAATTTTGGTTGCCTTAAATTTGATTTTGAAGAAAAGTGGACTTGAATATCTCCACTTAAAGTATATTCATGTATTAAATTGCGACTTAGATTCAAATTTTGCAAAGGTATATATTTTTGAAATGATTTCGTGCAATCATGACCTCGCCAAAGTGGGCTCTGTTGATTTGCATTATTTCATTTCATGAATATAAAAAGAATCAAATGTGCCCGTGATTTGCGTAAGAATGCTAAATCGGCCCAAAGGAAGATTACCGTTCTCTACCATTTCATGCGCACCTGTGGCAATAGACAAGGTGATGATTAGTGAGTTCAATGCATGCAAATTTAATTCGGCCCAAAGGAAGTTTTATTTTTGGCATGTTATTATTGTCATTGTCTGATTGCTACAACAAGATATCAGTGACTAGTCAATAGATTATCCAAAGATAAATATTGGATTAGTGGGGGATGTCTTGAGATGGGAAAATAGCATTCATTTGAATTTGTTATTGTATTTAATACTCATATGAACATGTTATAAATTGTTTTCTTGTTCTCATTTCAGCTACTATGCCTGAAAATTTTTCTGCCAACCTAAAATCAATTCCAGTCCTTAATGGCACTAACTTCAAGGCATGGAAGGAGAATCTTTTGATAATCCTCGGAGTCATGGATCTTGATCTGGCATTAAGGACTCATTGTCCTCCACCACTCACTGATGAGAGTACCTCTGTTGAACAGAGGGAGATGGAGGAGTGGAAGAGATCAAATCGCATGAGCCTAATGCTTATAAAGAATGCCATTCCAGAATATCTTAGGGGTTCTCTTTCAGAGAAAATTTCCACAGCTAAATGGTTCCTTATTGAGCTTGAAAAGAAGTTTGTTAAGAATGAAAAGGGTGAAATTAATACACTCTTGACAAACTTATCTTCAATGAAATATGAAGGAAAAGGAAACATCAGGGAGCATATAATGAAGATGTCTGATATTGCTTCAAGGTTGAAAGCACTTGAGCTAGACCTCTCTGAGGCTCTACTAGTGCATTTTGTTATGATATCTCTTCCATCCCAGTTTGACCAGTTTAAGATGAGCTACAATCTGAAGGATGAGACTTGGTCTCTGGATGAGCTCATCTCAAACTGTGTAAAGGAAGATGAAAGGCTTGAGCAAGAATTGACAGAAAGCCCTCTCCTGACATCCACCTTCAACAAAAGGAAGAAGGATACTGAAGCTGCAGTTACAGCTTCGCAAAAGAAACAACGAAGGGAACTGAAAAGTTCAGAAGGTCATGGTTGTTTCTTTTGTGGAGCTGAAGGGCATGTAAAGAAGAATTGCTCAAATTATCACGCTTGGCGTGCTAAAAAGGGTATGTTTCTTTAATTCGGTTTGATTCTAAGTTAATTTCTTTTCATGCAACCTTCGGTACGTATAGACACGTGATGGAAAGATTTTGGTATAACCATTCACATCATTGTGTCTATGCAGGATTGCCTAAGATGCCAAGAGCCAAATGATGGTGAAATATACATCGATATGGGCAATGGCAAGATGGTTCAAGTAGAAGCAAATTAAATTTAGATTACTTCTTTTAAAGGCTAGAATGTTTGAATTTGATGAGACTATTATGTACCGTTTTTTTACGGAATTTGGGGTTCTATCTCTATTTTGAACAAATTCGGTTATCATTGTTCAATTGAGAATGGAAAATTTGGTTGTCTCATGGTTCAAAATTAGTTTATTCTAGTTCCTTAAAAGATCATTTTAATCTTCATTTATTTGGAAATGTTGCTTCATTTACAGAATATCTGCATTTAAGTACATGTGTTGTAATGAAAGAATTAACAGTTTAGAATTCAGTTATATTTTGATTGCAGCTTATATCCTTAATAAACTTTCAACAAATGAATCACTTGCATTTTTGGAGATGTCCAACTAAGGTAAGGCTTTATAAGCCTAATAAAGTAATAGGACATAATGCTGTTGATTTTCTAGTTTTGTTGAATAGTTTAAAAGTTGATATTATTTCGGATAATTTTACATAATCTCACTGTTAAGTTAGTTTACGAATTAGGAAATGCACACCTATTTGAGGATGCTGAGTTTGAGGGGGGAAATTTAGTTAGTAACATTATTCTTGAAGAGGATTATATCCCTACAGGTGTGGTTGGCATTGCTCAGGATGGTATTCCTGACATTGTTCAAGACACAATAAATTCAAGATAATGTTGCAATTCCTCCCATTCGGGAAATTGTTCATAAGGACAAACTCTAGCACCTCAAGTAACTAATTACCATTCAGGAAAATCCATTAAAGAGATGACAAGTTTACTGTTGACATTAGGATGATGGAAGTTTGACTTACATCAAGTCATAAAAGGTTCTACATCTCTAAATGGATTAATGCATTAATTAAGAAAGTCCTTGAATGATACTTAAAATCTTTTCTCATCGCCATAAGGTTTGAAACCTATTGATTGTAAATAGTTTTTTTATGATCAAAAGGAATTCAAAAGGGTATTAAGAAAAGATTTAAAGTGTATCACTCAGAGACTTTATACGGAAAAATTGCATTAATTGTAAAGAGTCTTTTATTCAGTTTTCATGAAAGACTCTATAAGGTTTATAATGGCATTAGTAGAGCATTTCAATATCGTTACTGATATATTAAATCTCATTAAGTGATCACCTCGTTCAGTTTTGAGATGATATTTAATGATGTTATCTAAGTTCTGTGGGAGCATGTAATTTATATAATATCTATGTGGTAATGAATGCTAAGTTCTGTGGGAGACAAGTTTAGTCTCAAAATTGCCCTGAGAATAATCTTAAGAAGATTTCCTATATCTCACCAATTGGGAGTCTAAAGTATGCTCAGTTTTATATGCATTTGGTTGTTGCATATATTACAGGTGTGTTGGGCAGATTGTTAAGTTCAGGAGTTGACCATTTGACAGCAGCCAAATGTGTCTTACGGTATTTATGGAGAACAAAAGGGTTACATGTTTAAGGATCAGTAGTCAAAAAGGTTTGAGATCATTTTGGTATACTGACTCTGATCATTTATTGGATGCAAAGAATATATGAAAATCTATGTTAGGCGCCATCTACTAGAAGAGATCTAAATGGTCCCTTTTATATAGTCTCTTCTAACATGGCTTTAGATTTCATATCATATTATGTGACATCCAAATCATGAAATATATCTGCATATTTTGTCACTATGCTGCAAATTAGGGATGGTGTTGAAACACCACACAGTTTATTTAGTGATAACGAAGTCTGCAGTTTTATATTCCAGCAACAACAGGAACTCGACAAAGTTTAGATATTCAGAGATCAAGTTCCTAGATTGTTGATTAATAGGAGTGTATAATTGTCTAATGAGCACATCGGAACAAACCATGTAATTACGGATCCGTTATAGTAAGGAAATGTCATCCAAAAGGTTTTGTGAGCTAGCTACTCTAATGGATGTCATTTCATTAAGAACATTCAGTTTTGTAGGAGTTTGTTCTTTTTGGGTGCTCATATGATAGACAAAATTAAGTCTCCAGCTTAAGCTTGAGGTTGTTTTCTGATCAGAAATAAAGTTTTTGGTTTCAGTTCGGCTTCACTCCGTTTTTGTTTTGTTTATGATCTCACTAAGGTTAAGGAGGATCAGTTGGAAATAGACATGTTAGATCACATTACATGTAATTTCCACGCTACACATCCACTTCATAATCCATGTCATTCTTTTGTATTAGCACGGTGACCACTGATGGGTCTAGCTGCAATTGCTGCGGCGAAGATCTCCTTGATCCCTTGCTAATATAATTGATGGACCGGATTGGGTTTTTGACTCATTAAATAAATGACAGTAAGTTAAGATCTTATTCGGTTGTATGCACAACGAAATATAATTATAAAGTTTAGCATATAGCCCAAGTGGGAGATTGTTGGAACTTATCCAACTAAGTTGGATCTTAATCCAACATTGGGCTTATATGCGATAAATAATTATATGGTGCTAACTGTCATATTAAAGCCCAATATATAAGTGATCTCATTTATTAAGTTAAGTGGGCTTAAATGAGTCATATAGGTTGTGGGCCTTTATGTGTGGTGACTATTGGGCTTCAACTCGTTGATGGGCCGAGTTGGAAACCCTAGGGCTATGGAGGCTAGCCTATAAATATTAGCGGTCGTGGTCCCCGGAATACACGAACAAAGTTGAGCCGTCTTTTCTACGTCCCGTCGCTAGGAGAGAAACCAGGAGAAAACTAAAGGGGTTCTCCAACGGTAGATTCGTGCTATTCTGGAAGATTGTCCGCTACGGTATCGTCAGGATCTTTCAGACTATTAGCGATGGATCCAGGTACGCTTCCGCTAAATCCGAGTAGGTCAATGATTTAAGATTCTGCATGTTATATACATCTAGATTATTATTTGCATGGTCTTGCTTAATGATTAATCTAGATCTTTAGTTTTTACATAGGTAACTAATAATCCACATAATTTCACAATATATGATTACCATATATTGTGCCACTGACTCACGCTAACACTCCCCCTCAAGTTGGCGCATATACATCAATCATGCCCAACTTGTCAGTGAGTCATAAAACGCTTTTTTGTAGACTCCCTTGGTAAGTATGTCTGGAAGTTGTTCTTTAGTTAGAACAAAAGGAAAGCTAATAATATTGGCATCTTGTTTTTCCTTTATAAAGTGACGATTAACCTCCACATGCTTTGTTCGATCATGTTGCACTGGATTTCGTGATATATCAATGGACGCCTTGTTGTCACAATACA
Organism: Scilla litardierei; assembly: GCA_030789695.1. Taxonomy (NCBI): domain Eukaryota; kingdom Viridiplantae; phylum Streptophyta; class Magnoliopsida; order Asparagales; family Asparagaceae; genus Scilla; species Scilla litardierei. The sequence continues at coordinate 559,628,202 of CM061142.1, forward strand.
ACTCCATAGAACTTGTGAGTCCAAAATTAAGATCATGTAACAACCTTTTCAACCATAGTAATTCGCACACTCCTTGAGCCATACGTCTATATTCTGCCTCCGCACTAAATCGTGCCACGACTTTCTGCTTTTTACTCTTCCATGTAACAAGATTACCTCCCATAAAAGTAAAGTAGTCTGAAGTGGATCTTCTATCTGTAATATTTCCTATCCAATCTGCATCCGTGAAGCCACAAACCTTTGTAATATTTTCGTGTTTTGAAAATAACACACCTCTTTCTGGGGCTGATTTCAAATACTTTAAAATACGCATAACATCCTCCATGTGACTCTCACTTGGATTATGCATGAACTGACTTACCACACTTACTATGAGCCAAATAAATCAAGCACCCAACCAACCTCTGATAACGAGCTCGATCAGTAGGAATCTGATCTGGATATTCAGCCAAACTATGGTTTTGTTCAATATGAGTCTCAATAGGTCTACAATCTAACAATCGTGTCTCTGTCAGCAAGTCAAGGACGTATTTTCTCTGGCACCGATAGATTCCTTCTCTCCCCCTAGCCACCTCAATTCCTAAGAAATACTTGAGTTCACCCAGGTCCTTCATTTCAAATTCAGATGCTAGTTGTTTTTGTATTCTATCCATCTCAACTGTGTCATCATCATTGATCACCATTCATCCAAATAAATAATTAGAGCAGTTACCTTCCCATGTTGATGCTTGAGGAACAGAGTGTGGTCTGAAGTGCTCTGCTTGTAGCCAACCTTCTGCATGAAGTTTGAGAACTTCCCAACCAGGCACGAGGTGATTGTTTGAGGCCATACAATGACTTTCTCAATTTGCATAAAAATCATCGGAAGAAGAAACAACATATCCAGGTAGAAGATTCATGTACACCTCCTCAACTAATTCTCCATGAAGAAAAGCATTCTTGACATCGAACTGTCGAAGTGGCCAGTTCAAGTTAGCAGCAAACGCGAGTAGAATCCGAATGGTCTTTATCTTGGCAACATGAGTAAACGTCTCATCGTAGTCTATCCCATACGTTTAAGTAAACCCCTTTGCCACAAGGCGTGCTTTGTACCTGTTCACCGACCCATCTACATTGTGCTTAACAGTAAACACCCAGCGACAACCTACAGCCTTTGTGCCTTGTGGTAGAGGCACCAGTTGCCATGTATCATTCTTCTGAAATGCCTCCATCTCTTCCTCCATTGCTTTCCTCCACTTTGGATCCCCCAATGCATCCAACACTTTGTTAGGTACTGATACAACAGATATTTGATTCACAAAAGATTCATATGACTTAGATAACCTCCTAGTGGACATATAGTTGGCTACATGACGTTTTTCTTTGGCAGTGAGAGTAAGTTCATACCTTTTGACTGATTGACCCCGAGTGGACCTATTGGGTAACACATATTGCTCAACCCTAGATTCACTAGTATCAGTGGATGGACGTACCTCAGATAAGTGATCTTCTGCACTAGAAAGTTGAGGGTCGGGGGTAGAAGTGCTGATAGGATAGGCGGTTGTATCTTTCTCATTCTCAATGATAGTAGCTGGTGTATCTTCTTCAACATATGAATCCTCCCCCTAAAGGGTTCTATCTTCTTCATTTTCAGTGATAGAAGCTGGTGTCTGGCTGTTTGGAAGTGACATGCAAGAGGCAACTGGACTATCCAAAAAACTCCCTTCTTGTGTGACTTCTGATTCCTCCTCCTTTCCATAATACAACTCTTCAAAATATGAATTCTCCCCCTGAAGAGTTGTATCTGAAGAGGAAAAATAAATCATGTCCTTAAAGAAAGCAACATCCATAGTGATAAAGTACTTTCTGGTAGGTGAATGATAACACTTATACCCTTTCTGAGAGCCTCCATATCCCATAAACACACACTTTATTTCCCGGGCATCCAACTTTGAACGGAGAGATTTTGGATTATGAATAAAGGCAACACAACCAAATACATGAGCCGGAAGATTATGAAATGAAGGTAAAGAGACATTGGATGCAAGAACTGTTATGCCCCGCTTCCCAAAATGGGTACGAGAACGAGATGAAGGTCCGCATGGGCCGGAGCCATGAGGCTCGGGCCCAATAAGCGTCTGTAGAGATTCCATTTAATTTACAAGTTCTTGCATTTAAAAGTTCATAACAATAAGAATAAGGGTACTCGAAGGGAAATTTGTATTCATTAATAAAAGAGATATTATTCAGCATTATATCAAGTCTAATAAAAGAAGCCTAAACATGGCTACAACTGCGAAGAGGAAACTAATGGTGCGATGCATCCAACCTAGACACGAAGAAAAAAATGGTGCTACGCACCCAAACTAAATAGCACTAAACCTCCGAAAGACAGCAATGGTGAGAAACCACTAGGTCTGGTCCTCGTCTGGAACGTACTCTGGGTCAGCGTCCTCCGGCTCCATGTCCTCGAGTAAAACCGGCTCGTCTGTGTACTTCGTCTCAGTATCTGACGTACAAGACCCAAGAGAAAAGGAGCTGTACGTCAGGTAAAGTCTACAAGGAAAGGTGAGAAGACTCTACTGCAAGTGTAAAGAAATTTAAAGACAACATTTTAAGGTTGATTACATGAGATGATGCAACAGCATGGCAGTTATACAGAAAGTAAAGACTGTGCAGAAAGTAAACGTGGCAGGCAATGGCCGTAGCGTGTGCTACCAGCTACAAGATGAGACTAGACAAGCTGTAAGACACCAAGCGACTCGACACCAAGACTGTGTGACACCAAGCAAATCGACACCAAGAGGGTTCACGCCTTCAGCTTAGAAAGTGGCCAAACTCTCTAGTTGAGTTAGTTGTCTATTTTTAATTAGGGTTTCAATGTCGTATGTTTTGGGTTGCTACGAGTAGAAGGGACCAACCTAGAATGACGCTCGCATGATAACTGACATCGGATCTGAACGGTGGCAGTGCTCGATGTCCTAGACTACGGGTAGCACAGTAAGGATCGCCTCGGGATCGTCTCAACTGTGGGTAGCGCAGCAGAACGGCTAGAGGCAATAAGAACGACGTCAGGAGAGGGTGCGAGATCTGCAACGTGCGTGGGCTCCTAGGCGCAAGGGCTACCAGGGACAGTAGCGAGGGGGAAGGGGCAGTGCCGTAAGCCGTGAGCCGCCGATGGCCTGCGTTCGTGGGGAGGAGGCCGACAAGGCTGTCAAAGGGAAGTGATGATTGGCAGTTTTTGGTGGCCGGGGCTGCTGTCATGGGAAGGCTGGCATAGGTCGGAGAGCAGACCAGAGGGCTGCCAAAGGAGGGGGCTACAGCTGTCAATAGAGGGGGTTTGCACGGAGGGGAAGGTCGGAGCAATGGAGGTTGCAGGTGGCCAGAGCGATGGTCGCCGGCGGTGGAGAACTCAGGTGCGTGGGTGAGGTTGAAGAAGAGATGATGGTGGCTGGATCTTTAGAAAACCCTAGGTCTGAGTTTGTTGCGTTATAACAGGATAATTTGCTAAATAGGGAAAGAAAAGGGTAGATTTTAAGTTGATTGGAGAGAGAGTGTGTGAGAGGGGGAGGGTAGATTTAGGGTGCAAATAGCTAGGAGAATAAATTGATGATACGTATGATATCCTATAGATTAGATTAGATTTAGGTTTAAGGTTTGAAATTTGAATTAGATTAGGGCTAATTGGATTTAAAAGTAATTAGGGTGAAAGGTCAGTCTAACAGTGTCCGAAAATTACGAGAAAAATATCGGGACAACCATGAAGACTAGAGGATCGATGGTACGATGATCAGTCACGCTCTAAATTCACAGAAACGATACAAAAAAATAAGAATCCAAACGTCGAAGTCTAACGGTTAAGACCTCTCCATTTAAAGCTGATTTGTGGGAGAAAGACCCGTTAAATGACGTTCACAAAAAATTCTACAAATAACTTGTCACGCCCCGCTTTCCCAAAATGGAAGGCGAGACGTGAGGAGGTCCGCTCAGACGTGGAGCTGTGAAGCTGCAGTCTGATAAGCGTATAAAATTCAATTGGCAGGTCCTTGCAACGCAATACGAAACAACGATAATAATAAGGAAATGAGACAATAAGCAATTTAATAAATCTCAGAATATCCATAAAATAAATTACAATATCACAGAAAAGCCACCAGGCTCAAAAGGAAAAACTAAGGCCCAAACATGGCCAACCAAGTACAACATACACGCAAGGGTGCCACGCACCGACAACTAATAGCAAACCTAAACAAAGGAAGAGAACACAAGCGGCCTCTAAGACAGGTCACTAGTGACCACAAACTCCTCCTCGGCAACCATTGGCTCAGCGCCAGCAAACACCACGTCCTTTGTAATGGCCTCAAGCTCGGAATCTAACATGTGTCACCCAAAAGAGTAAAGGGGCACATGTCAGCAAGTCTAAAAAGACTTGAGCAAGGAAACTGAAAGGAAGATAAACTAACAACCTAGCAGTTATAGTATGATGCGTAGCATTGCAAGTATAGCATGGAAGTAACAAGTAAGGTAAAGTGCAAGTAACAAGTAGCAAGTAGCAAGTAGCAAGTATGGCATGGATGACAAGTTTTGCAAGTATAAACACGGACAAGTACAAGTCAAGTAAATCACGTCAAGTAAACACGTCAAGTAAACACGTCGTGCACAGAGATTCCGCATGTTGGCTAGAGTGGCTGATCGGGCCAACTTCTAAGCTCAAGTGACTGTTTATCTCTACCCCTCCACGTGTATCGAGCCAGGGCCTTACCCCCAAACACGTAATGCTCGTTTCTGGATCACGAGCCAGGAAGTGTTTTGCACGTATATCGAGCCAGGGCCTTACCCCCGAACACGTAATGCTCGCTTCTGGATCACGAGCCAGGAAGTGTTTTGCACGTATATCGAGCCAGGGCCTTACCCCCGAACACGTAATGCTCGCTTCTAGATCACGAGCCAGGAAGTGTTTGTAACAAGTATGGCATAGGGTTATGCCCGCATAGCAGGTGCCTAGCCAGAAACACGGATTTGTACAAGTATGTAGCGTGTGCTACGAATGCAACATACAAGGCATGGGTGACATGGCATGGCAAGTAGTAGTGCAAAGCGTACAGTTAAAGTATTAAACATGGCAGTTAAGATGCATGGATGACAGCAAGTACAAAATAGTAAAAGGAGTCGGGTCTAGCTTCGTTGTCAAGCTAGATCCTGAAATTTGCACCTAGGCGAGTATCATTTAGTCGCCTAGTCTCTTTTACGCCTACAACAAGCAAATGGCCTAAAACATGGCCTAAAACCCTAAGTGGCAAGTTTCACTTGCCTGGCACCAAGGATGACGATCAACGAGGCACGTCACAAAATGGTAACCTACGGGGATGGGATCGCTGCCATGGCAAAACAACATCAGAATAATATCCAAACCAGCTTTATAATTGAATCCTACGACGTCTAATATCCATTTTTATTAGGGTTTCAATAAAATCACAATGAGGGTTATGAGAATATTAAAGGATCGAACACTACCGTATAGAAGCGGAAGATCGATGCCGAGCAAGCACGGCAACGGAAGAACGATCCGAAGAACTACGGCTCAGATCTGGAAACGGCGAGGAAATATGGAGAAATGGGATTTGGGGGTTTTTGGGGTTTGCCGACGGTAAGGGGAGAGGTGGCCGAAGCTAATGAGGGCGAGAGGGGCTCTTTGAGGAAGGAGGAAGGGTTGCGGAAGGTTAGGGAAGGTCAGAGATCAAAAGGGGAAGGAGAATGGCCAAGGGAAATGAAAGAGAGAAAGAGAAACGATCGGGAGTATTTATAGGAAAACGCCCGGCTAGGGCAAAACCTAGGGTTTCTGGGTGATTTAGTCGGTCAAAGAGGAGTTGTTGACCGACTAGTTCGAGAACTACTCGGTCGGTCGACCAACTATGACCGACTAAGATCAAGCATCGGAAGAAGGAATAAATCTGGGAGATGAATTAGTCGGTCTGTAAAGGCCCGTCGACCGACTAGTTTGAGACCTAGTCGGTCGGTGAGTGTTCATTGACCGACTAACGATAAATAGTAACTTAGGTAAAATTAATCGAAGGAACTAGTCAGTCTAAGAGCAAGTTCTGACCGACTAGTTTCACATCTAGTCGGTCGGTGGTTGTTCTTAGACCGACTAAGAGTAAACAGTAACTCCAGAATAATTGATTTAATGAACTAGTCGGTTCCAGAAGAGTTCCTGACCGACTAGATTGGAATCTAGTTGGTTGGTTCTCCTTCTTGAACCAACTAACGTGCACGAAAAGTCTCGATATGGAGCGCGAAGCTCCGGGAAGGATTCCTATGGCTCCTAAGCTCAAACTAACTTTAAGATATGAGCGATATGAAGCTCGTCATGTGTGACTTACTCCAGGCTCAACGATCTAAGGAAGAAGCTAGAAAATCACAACGAAATGAACGAAAGCGAAAGCAACGGAGACGGAAATCACACGTAAGGAGAAAATCCACCAAGACATATATATTATATCGATACCACTAATATAGAAAACCCGTCGTTACATCCTACCCACCTTAGAATAAAGTCCGTCCTCGGACTTTCTAAAATATCTGGTCGCTTTGGTAACTACCCTCATCAATATCACATTAACATTTCAACTCGATATATTCATTACAAGTGCTTATATATACACTAGGTAGTCAAACTTTAACACTACCAACATATATATATATATATATATATATATATATATATATATATATATATATATATATATATATATATATATGGTAATCTTCGGCTGCGAACATTTCGCACAGCTCGTTGGGTGCGAAACGCGGGCGCGTTCGTCCGATGGAAAACGCGCAGATCTGACGGCCGTGGCATTCTTTCGAACAGTTTGAGTGGGGCCCAACATCACTTTGTCGAAAATGGCTCAATTTCTCATCTCAGGAGAATTTAAATGCATTGGAACAAGCTTTTCACCTTTAAACCTTCCATCAGTTTATACGCTCAGATTTTCACCTTCCACCCTTCTCCTCTCGTTGCTCTGCCACCGAGAATCGCCGTCCTCCGCCTCTCGTTCATCCGCCGCCGAGAGATCGCCGCCCACTGATTCTCATCTCGTTCCACCACCACTGCGAGATCGCCTCCCGCCGCCTCTCGTTCCTCCGCCACGAGAGATCACCTCCTGCTGCTATATATATATATATATATATATATATATATATATATATATATATATATATATATATATATCTATATATATATATCTATTATACATTTGACAGTGTTTTTTGAATTCTAGGGCTGACTAGGACAAGATAAAAAGTGGCTGAGATTTGATCTTGATAAATCAATGGTTGAGATGAAGCTTTGAAATCATGAATGTGAGCTTTGAAATTTGGTCCAGTTTTGAAAATTGGTCCAACTTTTAAATGAATGGAGCTTTGAAACACTGATTATGAGCTTTGAAATTTGATCCAACTTTGAAATTTGGACCAACTTTGAAATCTGGTCCAACTTTGAAAGCAACCAGTGAACCTGTTTCAGCGCCCGCGCCCGTGTCGGGGGCGCCCACTAAATTTTTTACGCTGATTTGTTGTTCCGCGCCGAAGGCGCGAGCACCGAATTTGTTGTTCCACGCCAAATTTGTTTTTCGACGTCGAATTTGTTGTTCCGCGCTGAAGGCGCCTGCGTCGAATTTGTTGTTCCGCACCGAAAGTGCACATGCCGCTAAATATTTTTACGTTAATTTATTGTTCTATTAAATTTTGGCTGTGGAAATAATTTTTTCGGGGAACAAAGATTTCGCGGGGGAAATCTTAAATGAACCGTGCCGGCGGGCACGGCTTATGACTAGTATATATATATATATGGTAATCTTCGGCTGCGAACATTTCGCACAGCTCGTTGGGTGCGAAACGCGGGCGCGTTCGTCCGATGGAAAACGCGCAGATCTGACGGGCGTGGCATTCTTTCGAACAGTTTGAGTGGGGCCCAACATCACTTTGTCGAAAATGGCTCAATTTCTCATCTCAGGAGAATTTAAATGCATTGGAACAAGCTTTTCACCTTTAAACCTTCCATCAGTTTCTACGCTCAACTTTTCACCTTCCACCCTTCTCCTCTCGTTGCTCTGCCACCGAGAATCGCCGTCCTCCGCCTCTCGTTCATCCGCCGCCGAGATATCACCGCCCACCGATTCTCATCTCGTTCCACCACCACTGCGAGATCGCCTCCCGCCGCCTCTCGTTCCTCCGCCATGAGAGATCACCTCCTGCTGCCCATCGTTCCTCCCCCATCCGGCTCTTCTCAACGGCGATCTCAAGAAGAACCACGACTCCTCATTGCTGTTATAGAGGTTTGTTACTCTCTTGTCCTCCGGCTTTCTTCTCGTTTTATTATCCCTATTTTTATGTCTCCCTATTTCCCATTTTGAATGCCAGTATATAATCTTGTTTCATATCTTTTGTCACTCTCATGCTCATGTTATCTTGTCAATAGCTGGGAACATTATTTCCCATATTTGATGTTTGTGTTTAGCTCAAGCCTGCAATATTTGAGTTCTCAATAAAGAAAGGAACATATTTGACTGTTGAAGTGTAATGTTGGGTTCTAAGTTTTGGAAGTGTAATGTTAGGTTCTAAGTTTTGGGTTTTTCGCACGGAGGCCGCTTGTGTATATGCCTTACTGACCCAATATTGAAGAAGAGCCTGAATATCAGCACCGTAGTTCTTGATCTCGTGAACATTTTCGACCTTACAAACACTGACATAAATTTTGCATTGATATCTTGGGAAGTTGTCCTGATGAAAGTAACAATTTTTTTGTTTTGTGTTTGTGTGTGTGTGTGTGTGTGTGTGTGTGTGTGTGTGTGTGTGTGTGTGTGTGTTGGGGGTGTGTGTATGTTTTCTTAAGATTAAGTAGACATAGATTCCCATCCAATTTTGGAACTTGGTAAGCCGTATTATGGGTGAAGATTTCCATACGACGACAACAAAGCATATAACCCAAACTTTTAAAGTCTATTACATGAATCCTTTTCTTCCATTAAACCATGTTGATGGAAATCTCTCCCGTTAATTTTATGTATGAAATAATGGTATTACATAGTTTTAGTTATTTAGTTAAAAATTAAACCACGTTGATAGAAATCTCTCCCGTTAATTTTATGTATGAAATAATGTTATTACATAGTTTTAGTTATTTAGTTAAAATAACTAATCCTTATATCCAACTTGATTGAAGGAGGTATAAAAAGAGAGTCATTGCCTATACTTTTGTAAAGTGATGAATTTCTTCCATCAAGAAATCACTCAAGTATGAGAAAATTATAAGAGTTTTTATTTTTATTTTGGATTCATGGCTAAAAGATTATTATCTTTGATTCAAATTTTGTATCATGTTTGGTATATACATGATATATTTGGATAATCATTTGATCGTACCATTAAGAGTAGAAATATTTCTTACAGTTTAGGTCTACCTCTCATGGCCCACTTATTAGCCTCTGTTGCAAGTGCTCAAACCATCCCAAACAATTCCCCCTCATTTTATTTTCAATAGAAGTAACATCTATTTCTTACGAGTACTCTTGTTTCGTACACATCTCTTATGATACTCCTATTTTATCCATCTAAAGCATTTTCTTTTCTTCAACACTCAATGTTTTCCTTTCTCTTTTTATTTTTTTCACTTTCTTTTTCCTCCTTTTTAAAAAAGTATTCATATCCTATATCTTGCATTCGACGAACATGTCAGGTGCATGTTTAACATGACACTACTTCAAATATATAGCAACTAACATGTTGGAGACATTACCCTTGACTATTTCAATTACAACTAAAAATATGCAAGTGTTTTAGAGTTTAGGTGATTAATTCTGCTAGATTTTCTCACAAGTTATGTGAGTGCCATTAACATGAAACTGTTAACATATAAGCTTTAGATAGACATGCAATAAACTGTTAACATAACGTGCCTATATATTAGTTCAGCATTTTTAGAGCTTTTGTTGCGTTTTCAAAAAAACTTGATGCTGAAGACATTGTATTCACATTATTTTGCTCTAATGAAATTGCAAGAAAAGAGCTTTTAAGAGATTAAATAAACTGAGAAGTTTATTCTCCATCCCAAAGACCATGGCTTTAGTTCAGACTCTAGTTACGACCCTCCATTTAGGAACAAAATTGAAAATTTTTCTTCAGAATTCATTAAACATTCAAGATAATTCAAGCCATAACAAAACACAGTAGCTTTGTTCATTAAAAATTTCAGTTGATGTAGTTAAGTTATTGATATTGTCATTTTTTATTATGCTTGGCAAGTCTTTGTGCTATCACGGCATCGTCTTCATTGCTACCATGAAACTTTGTTGATTGCAATTTGTGAATGGATGTGTCCAAGTGTATATAGTAGATTTATTCAAGTATTAAACGTGTAGATCTTTAGTAATTGAATTGGAATTCAGCCGACGAACTAAGATTAGGCAAATATGTGTTTTTTTCTTTTCTGCACTGATAATAATTCCGTTTTACAGAATTGTGAGAGGAAAGGAAATAGTTAATGTTTTTTCCGTTTTACTGATTTTTATTGCTTTAATCATTTCAGTGTCATTCATTGTTGTCGATGCAATTGAAAAAGAAAAACTCTACATGTTATATGTCGTCGTATATGACTCACCCTTGGGGTTCAGTAAGATCACTCATTTACTACAAAAAAATAAAGATCTGCGTTGCAATTGGTATATAACATTTGTAGCAGCTTTGATTGAAAGCAGAATGCTTCAGCATCTAATTCCTGCTAAATTCAGTGTTAGTCTATGAAGGAATGAGTTGGGCATGCATTCATATCCCATCGATCATTTATTCGCTTAACTATATTACTTTTTTGACCAACTTACTGGAGATATTTTGTTGTTTTTGTTCTCAAGCTGGCTATTTGCATTTCCAGCTGTGATGTGGTCAATTGGGTTTGAGTACCTCAGAGAATTGTTGTCGCTCCAGTCAGAACTTCTGAAGATTATCACAGGGTGTGAAGTGGAGTGCAATAGTGGCAGGAAAAGCTGGAGTGTGTGCACAATTCTCAGATGGTGGCAATTCAACTGGCTGTAGTGTAAGGCCGCGGACTTAAACACGGGGAACAATGTTCTTCCCGTTACCGATTTTTACATGTACAAATTACAGTTTCTTCCTGTATCCATAAAAGTGTGGAAGGAGATGTTTTTGTTGTTTGTATATCTAACCATGTATAGTTGTGTGAATTGGCATAAGCCGTTGTAGAATTGATTGTAGCTGCTACAGATTTGAATGAGTTTGCGTGTAGTGCATTGTTGAATGCAATGGTGTGTGATGTTATAAGTAAGCTGCACTTCATAAAATTAATTTGGTTTGGTTGGATTTTTGTGTGTGATATAAGCATGCATATATTTTTCTCAAACTTTGTAATTTCTTGTTCATTTCTAGCGACTGGCTATGTCGATCATTACAGCTCATATTATTGCCAAAATTTGTAATTCATGGATCCTTTCTTATTCTATCTTTTCGTGTCTTTCCTGCATTTGATAGTCATGCATTGACAATGCATTTTCCATTGGCTTTTCCTGGTATATTTGGACTTGCTGCATTGACTTGCATGTGTCAATGTTTCATACACAATCATATGCAAATGCAAGCAAGGTATTTGAAACGTGCACCCAATTTCAACATCCAAGATCTCATGGGTTCATTGTATTTGCATATACTTGTTATGCTGGATTCAGATGCTATCTCAATTTGTACTACATTGCTACATGTGCATATGCTAGAAAAAGTCATAATGCTACTATTAGTGATGTATCACGATCATCTAGCTTGCATATGGGAAGGTACATGCCAAGAATAATCTCAAATAGTCAGCAAACTGAAAGCACTTGCAGTTCCTATCAGAAGCAGATACATGGCCGCGCACATAACTGCGTTAAATCAGCTTGCTGCTTTCCATTCTTTGTCAGCCCACAACACACGATTTTGTAAAACAAACTAATGTGCAGAGAACCGAAACACATGGTGTAAAAGATCAAGCAACTTCTTTTCTCATGTATCAACAAAAAAGATCAAGCAACTTAAAACCCTTTTCAGTTGGTTCTCTTTTTGACAGATATTACATTTTGGGCTTGTCAATGTTCAAATCCTTGCACCAAATCTTTTCAAAAGCAAATATTACATTTTAGCATTACAGCCACAAAAAAACTTCATAGCTGAACATAATAACCCTGAAAAAAATACTGCCATCTGAACTGATACAACTCCGTAAGTCCGAGATCCAAATAATGGACGCATGTTGGCACAAGATAAACAGATTCCTCCACCGATCCGAAGCCTGTGATGACCAATCCAATGTCAGCCAAGACCGCCGCCACTCCCGTCGTCCCAAGCCGCGTCAGCCAATGGCCGCTTTGCCTCGTCTCCTTCTCTTTCAGACTCTCAACTGCATTTGTCCTTCTATTCAAATCCAATTCTAATTTTCAACAAACTCATACATAAATTATGATGCCCCTTCGATCTCAATTGTTGTAAATATGGGCAAAAAATGCAAAACATTTATATATCGATACAAGGTAGAAATGTTTTTTACACAATAATTCAACAATCTATCTTTATAAAAACACTCACACTCCCCTTCCCTGCAATGATGAAACCATTTTCGGTCCCTCACCACATTTCTCTGCATCTTTCAGCGCCTCAGGCAGAGACCCCAAGCAGGCCGTCGTGGGTGAGGCCGCGGGGTGGGCGAAGTGGGCGAGGCGATGGGGTTGGGGGGAGGGGGTGAAGTGGGCGAGGCGGGGGATGAAGTGTACGAAGAGGCGGAGCGGCGATCTCTCGGTGGCGGAGGCGGATGAGGAACGAGAGGCAGCGGGAGGCGATCTCTCGGTGGAGGATGAACGAGATGAGAATCGATGGGAAGCGATCTCTAGGTGGCGGAGGAACTCGATGGCGGAGAGATCACTCGGTGGTGGAGGGCGGAGATTCTCGGTAGCGGAGCAACGAGAGGAGAAGGGTAGAAGGTGAAATGCTCGGTGTAGAAACCGATGGAAGGGTAAAAGGTGGAAGCCTGTCCTAATACATTTAAATTCTCCTAAGATGAGAAATTGAACCATTTTCGTCGAAGTGATGCCGGGCCCCACTTGAACTAATCGAAAGAATGCCCGACCGTCAGATCTGCGCGTTTTCCATCGGACAAACGCGCCCGCGTTTCGCACCCAGCGAGCTGTGCAAAATTTTCGCAGCCGAAGGTTACCATATATATGTATATTTTCGCAGCCGAAGATTACCACATATATATATATATATATATATATATATATATATATATATATATATATATATATATATATATATATATATATATATATATATTCACGCACATCATACACTTATTCCTATCATAGTCAGTCAAAAGCATACACGTATTTCCATCATATACACATATACACATACATCCTTTATATAGCTATTACTTACCTAGCACAAAACATTAGTCCATATACTCACAACCAATTAAATAGTTCACACTAGTAAATACCACCAAAATACTCTACGTTTAGGTATCTACCTAAGAACAAGGCAATACGAATACACTACTCCCTATATCTCCTAGTATACATCCAATACCAAACACGTCAACACACGTAATCACACCACACCATCCTAATCTCAAGTTATTATATCTAATATACTTCACCATCATTATAATTTCACAATTTATAGTCATTCAAACGCATGCAAATATTTCACCATATATTCACATCACATACGGTCCTATAACTTTATTCACGACACGCCACACACACCATGGTCACCAATACTTATAATTAGGCACATACTTACCCGTGCATGGTGCACACCAACACACGCTAACATTTCATTCATATATACCAATATATACTCAGCCCATATACACACTTAGTTTTAGCTAGCACATATATATATATATTCACGCAGGCAATCCCCTAATAAATAACTATACCACAAGACCAACGCCTATAACTATATACTGGTTTAGTGACCCACAATCATGTGCGTAACACGACCGGACACAAACAATCCAAACATTATATATACATCATCCATCACTATACACCAACCACATACAAATACACCAATGTACATAGAGTATACCCACTCAAGCTTGAGTGAGACTCAAAATCATAGCAGAGTATTTTATATACATAACACAGTGTCCATACATATATCAATACTATTCTAATGCGTACACATCTACTAACATAACCATATACATATCATAATGTCAAACACCCTTATTATTTAATCAGGTAATATCACGTATTTCAATCACTTTATATACCATAATAATATTACAGACATCAGCACACTAATAATTACATACTCTCCCTAATACATGCATTCACCGTATAGTCACATACAAGTATCATATATATTCATACCATATCCATCCATCTATAATTGGTACATCAATACATTTACTTCATACATTAGTTAAGATATGCAGTAGTCGGGTATATCTCATGGTATACACACTTACAACATCTCATAAAAACAAGTAATACCAATTAAAATTATAATCCTACTATCATATGTATATCACACTTATACTCATACAGCTCATACATAACTACCTACACACAATATACCAATTCCAACACACATACAACTTCATATGCACCATGAAATTTAATACACTACGACGGCACATCAAATTACACTAACGGGGTCCACCAAATTATATTAAGGTTGACACGGCGACGACAAGATCCATTGGCTAGACAAAAGGAAGGCAATTGTAACCAAAAGCGTACCGAATAGAAGGATCGAAAAGCATGAGAACGGTCGTGTAATGATGTAATGATGCTCCATTAGGTTACAGGGGAAATAGTGTGTAAAAGATATAAGTTAAAACGAAGAGTACGAAACCGGTCGATAAAATGAGTTGTTTGAAATAAGTTTGAGTCGATTATATATAATAAGAGGAAATGGTTTATTTAGCTTATATAAAGCTATCACGAGTAAAAGCAAATCATTTACATGAACATTAAGGACATAGGTTAGAAAAATATTATGTGACAGTAGTTTAAAAATTTTGGAAAAGTTTCGAGATTCAAGGAATGAAATCAGATCAAATATAGTGTAGAGGGTTTATGCTCATGCCAAATGTTCTTTCAAGTCTTAAAACTGAAGAGAAATTCCAATAAACCGTATTGAAAGTACTTTTTAGAGAATCCGGATTCGCCAGCAGAAACTGATTCATACAAGGGTCTTAACGCACGAGCACAACGAACATAGTACTGATATATAAAAATAATCGTAGTTCTATTTTAGAAATCATTTTTAGAAATATGTATGATGAATGAAAAGATAATAGCATCTTAGTAGTATGGAAGTAAGTGGGAGGATATATATAGAATTATTAAATTGGTAATAAAGCTTTAAAACCGAATTATGGAGATCTAAATCAGGAAATGGTTTCGAAAAGTAATTTTACGAAAATCTGAACTTGGGAAAACGTTGAGCATAAAATCGACTTGCTGAAAGTTGAAGTCCCATGTGACTTGAAAGGTATATAAGAAGTAAGCACGATGAGGTATTCGAATAAGTTTTAATGGCATAAGTAAGAAAGAAAATTATAAATCGGGTTAGGAAAAACAGAAGTACGGTTCAGAATAAAATTGGTACATGAAAAGGGACAAGACATTTATATCGATATGAAAATATAGGCTGGAAAATATTATAAACTAATAATCAAAAATCTCGACAAAATTTTCAATATTTAGAAAAGAACAAATAAATTTAAGTCGGCGAAAGAGTGTGAAATCTAATATATATATTAAAAGTTTTCGAACAAATTTAAAATTAGCGAAAGAGGAACATCGAAAATACTTTTAGGGGAAACTAGGATTCGCCACATGAACGGGTTGGTATAAAGACGTTGAAGTACGTGTACGACAAACTTATAATTAGTATATATTCATAAATTAATTGGAGTTCTGTTTATCTTGAAAGAAGTATTTTAAAGTACGTATGGTAAATAGCTAAAATGAATTTCGCAATTTAGAAAAGGTGGTATATCGAATTGTCGAAATAGTACTAAAGTTTAAAATCAAGTGGAGACGATATATGTTAGAAAAATAGTTACAAGATAGTAATTTAAAATTACGACCAAATAGTCTTCAAAATTTAAGAATGACTTTTAGCTCAAACGGAAGTAATGGAAATATACTAAAAGAAGGTTTAAAACAAAATTTAAATCGAGTGGAAACTTTTAATAAGGAAAAAATTGAAAACGACTTTGGAAGAATCAAGATTTGCAACGGAAAAGATTTGAAAGGTCAACGATTATAGTAATGAGGGGATCATGTGAATCGAGGGCAATGAATGTGGTTTGCATGATGAATGCACCTAAATTACGATTCAAGAAAACTACGATGAAAACCTACGGTCAGTAACACCAAAGTGTAGTGACCAGGAAAAGATTGAATCAGAGGGTCCTAATCATCGGTTGACTAAAGGTCAAGGGAAATTTAACACTAAGGCTTCCTAATGGCTAGAGTGTATTAGAGGCCTCAGGGAAGGTTCTAAGAGAATCGAGATCGTGTTCTGTTGGGCCTGAAATCGATGAACCCAAGCGAACGGCTAAAGAAATCCTAGGAATCTATCATGGTCAGAGCTAGACAGGAAACACTAAGGTAACTCTTAAGACTATCATATCAATCACTAGCATGGAGTCTAACAAACAATCAGGGATCCCTAACTAGCCAGCACAAAAGTCTAACTAAGTCTTACTATAGTCCTGACCTAATGGATTTCCTACCAAGCTGGGACAGGTGCTCTAACACGTCTACCAGCCACCTAAGACATAGGAACGCTAAAAACCTAGACTCCGGGCTTATAATTTGGATGTTCTAATTATTTAATGGACATTCTATAATTATTATCATTGTTCCGATAGTTCGCATTTGCAAATGGACATGCATGGGCCACCAATAAAACCTGCCACGCACCGCTTCTCCAAAATGGAATGCGAGATGTGAGGAGGTCCGCTCAGACGTTGAGCTGTGAAGCTGCAGTCTGATAAGCGTATAAAATTCAATTGGCATGTCTTTGCAACGCAATACGAAACAACGATAATAATAAGGAAATGAGACAATAAGCAATTTATTAAATCTCAGAATATCCATAAAATAAATTACAATATCACAGAAAAGCCACCATGCTCAAAAGGAAAAACTAAGGCCCAAACATGGCCAACCAAGTACAACATACAAGCAAGGGTGCCACGCACCGACAACTAACAGCACACCTAAACAAAGGAAGAGAACACAAGCGGCCTCTAAGACATGTCACCAGTGACCACAAACTCCTCCTCGGCAACCATTGGCTCAGCGCCAGCAAACACCACGTCCTCTGTAACGGCCTCAAGCTCGGAATCTAACATGTGTCACCCAAAAGAGTAAAGGGGCACATGTCAGCAAGTCTAAAAAGACTTGAGCAAGGAAACTGAAAGGAATGTAAACTAACAACCTATCAGTTATAGTATGATGCGTAGCATGGCAAGTATAGCATGGAAGTAACAAGTAAGGTAAAGTGCAAGTAACAAGTAGCAAGTAGCAAGTATGGCATGGATGACAAGTTTTGCAAGTATAAACATGGACAAGTACAAGTCAAGTAAATCACGTCAAGTAAACACGTCAAGTAAACACGTCGTGCACAGAGATTCCACCTGTTGGCTAGAGTGGCTGATCGGGCCAACTCCTAAGCTCAAGTGACCGTTTATCTCTACCCCTCCACGTGTATCGAGCCAGGGCCTTACCCCCGAACACGTAATGCTCGCTTCTGGATCACGAGCCAGGAAGTGTTTTACACGTATATCGAGCCAGGGCCTTACCCCCGAACACGAAATGCTCGCTTCTGGATCACGAGCCAGGAAGTGTTTTGCACGTATATCGAGCCAGGGCCTTACCCCCGAACACGTAATGCTTGCTTCTGGATCACGAGCCAGGAAGTATTTTAACAAGTATGGCGTAGGGTTATGCCCGCATAGCAGGTGCCTAGCCGGAAACACGGATTTGTACAAGTATGTAGCGTGTGCTACGAATGCAACATACAAGACATGAGTGACATGGCATGGCAAGTAGTAGTGCAAGGCGTACAGTTAAAGTATTAAACATGTCAGTTAAGATGCATGGATGACAGCAAGTGCAAAATAGTAAAAGGAGTTGGGTCTAGCTGCGTTGTCAAGCTAGATCCTGAAATTTGCGCCTAGGCGAGTATCATTTCGTCGTCTAGTCTCTTTTACGCCTACAACAAGCAAATGGCCTAAAACATGGCCTAAAGCCCTAAGTGGCAAGTTTCACTTGCCTGGCACCAAGGATGACGATCAACGAGGCACATCACAAAATGGTAACCTACGGGGATGTGATCGCTGCCATGGCAAAACAACATCAGAACAATATCCAAACCAGCTTTATAATTGAATCCTACGATGTCTAATATCCATTTATATTAGGGTTTCAATAAAATCACAATGAGGGTTATGAGAATATTAAAGGATCGAACACTACCGTATAGAAGTGGAAGATCGATGCCGAGCAAGCACGGCAACGGAAGAACGATCCGGAGATCTACGGCTCAGATCTGGAAACTGCGAGGAAATCTGGAGAAATGGGATTTGGGGGTTTTTGGGGTTTGCCGACGGTAAGGGGAGAGGTGGCCGAAGCTAATGAGGGAGAGAGGGGCTCTTTGAGGAAGGAGGAAGGGTTGAGGAAGGTTAGGGAAGGTCAGAGATCAAAAGGGGAAGGAGAATGGCCAAGGGAAATGAAAGAGAGAAAGAGAAACGATCGGGAGTATTTATAGGAAAACGCCCGGCTAGGGCAAAACCTAGGGTTTCTGGGTGATTTAGTCGGTCAAAGAGGAGTTGTTGACCGACTAGTTCGAGAACTAGTCGGTCGGTCGACCAACTATGACCGACTAAGATCAAGCATCGGAAGAAGGAATAAATCTGGGAGAAGAATTAGTCGATCTGTGAAGGCCCGTCGACCGACTAGTTTGAGACCTAGTCGGTCGGTGAGTGTTCACTGACCGACTAACGATAAACAGTAACTTAGGTAAAATTAATCGAAGGAACTAGTCGGTCTGAGAGCATGTTCTGACCGAATAGTTTCACATCTAGTCGGTCGGTGGTTGTTCTTAGACCGACTAAGAGTAAACAGTAACTCCAAAATAATTGATTTAATGAACTAGTCGGTTCCAGAAGAGTTCCTGACTGACTAGATTGGAATCTAGTCGGTTGGTTCTCCTTCTTGAACCAACTAACGTGCACGAAAAGTCTCGATATGGAGCGCAAAGCTCCGGGAAGGATTCCTATGGCTCCTAAGTTCAAACTAACTCTAAGATATGAGCAATATGAAGCTCGTCATGTGTGACTTACTCCAGGCTCAATGATCTAAGGAAGAAGCTAGAAAATCACAACGAAACGAACGAAAGCGAAAGCTACGGAGACGAAAATCACACGTAAGGAGAAAATCCACCAAGACATATATATTATATCGATACCACTAATATAGAGAACCGGTCGTTACATAACTACTCTCTCTGAGGGTCACAACGACATATAACTTCGCACGTTTCAGATACAAGAGGAGGTCAAAATAAATACACGTACAAAAAAGAACGTACACGCTGAAATACACACGATCGAAAAGCGACCGTTACATCCTACCCACCGTAAGAAAAGATTCTGCCCTCGGAATCTACATCAACTACTGCTCAGGAAATAAATACGGGTAGTGCTTTCTCATCTCTTCTTCGCGCTCCCACGTGGACTCTCCAGGTGATCTGTGACGTCACATCACTCTCACCAGGTCGACTACCTTGTTCCTCAACTGCTTCTGTCGACGATCCAAAATCTGCACTGGCTGCTGATCATAAGTCAGGTCCGGTCGAACCGTGATCTCTGAAAAATCCACCGTGTGCGATGGGTCACTAACGTATCGGCATAGCTGAGATACGTGGAAAACGTCGTGAACTCCCTCCAAAGATGGTGGCATAGCAAGGCGATAAGCCACTGCTCCCACACTCCCGCACATCAAACGGTCCAATATACCTCGGACTCAGCTTTTTCCTTCTTCCCGAAACGAATAACTCCGCGGTTCAGAGAGATCTTCAGGAAGACATGATCTCCAGGCTGAAGTCCAAAGGTCGTCTCTTGGTGTCTGCCCAATGCTTGTAATGATCTTGCGCAATCCGGAGCTTATCCCTGATGTCTCTCACGACATCCACAGCTTCTACAATCATCTCTAGAGCCAACAGCTCTCGATCTCCAATGTCATCCCAGCTCAGTGGCGATCGAAATTTCCTTCTGCATAGGGCAGCAAACGACGTCATGACAATGCTCACCTAGTAGCTGTTGTTGTATGAGAGCTATGGGTCTCCCTCAGTAGCTTATCTCTAATGTCACCTGCAGGTACGCAAAGTCAACTGTTGTATCTCAGGGATCCATCCTCATAAATAATAAACTCCGTCCGAAGTCCAGCTTCTACCTGTCTTTTGATCCACTGCAACTTTGGGTATCCTGCCTGAGCTGCCTTGATACGATCCACGATCGTTGACTGAATCTGCAAAATCATCAACGAAACGATCTCTCCTGGTATGACAACCTCAATGTCCATCCCTCTCAGCTCCTGCTGTACTCTCCAGTCGGTGGTATGCATCATCACTGCAAGGAGTCTGCTCAAAGCGTCTAGCACTACATTCACCTTCCCCGAGTGAAACTGCAGATCTATCTCCTTACTCATTAGCTTCGTCATCGGCTCTGCAATCTTCGAGAAATCTTTACTAAACTGACGGTAGTAGCCAGCTAATCCAAGAAAGCTCCTGATATCTGATGCAGACTGTGGGGTCGGCCACTTGTTGACTGCTCTGACTTTCTCCGGATCTACAGATATGCCATCTCCGGACACCATGTGTCCCAGGAATGTGAATTTGTCCAACCAGAACTCGCACTTACTATACTTGGCATACAGCTTATGACGTCTCAGTATCTCCAACACTGTCCTCAGATGACGGATGTGATCCTCTTCAGACTTCGAGTAAATAAGTATGTCGTCGATGAAGATGACAACGAACTTATCCAGGAAGTCGTAGAAAATCAAATTCATCAGCTTCATAAACATTGCTGGAGCGTTGGTCACACCAAACGGCATGACTACAAACTCATAGTGTCCATACTTTGTCCTGAAGGCCGTCTTCGGAATATCGTCCTTCTTCACCTTCAACTGATGGTATCCGCTCCTCAAATCCAGTTTCGAGGAAACCCTCGAACCTCCAAGCTGGTCGAAAATATCATCAATCCGAGGCAGCGGATACTTGTTCTTCACGGTCACTGCATTCAGCCCTCTGTAGTCCACACACATCCGGCGGTATACATCCTTCTTCTTCACCAATAGAACTGGCGCACCCCAAGGTGACACACTAGGATGTTTGAAACCCTTCTGCAGCAACTCGTCCAACTGTGTCCGTAACTCTTCAAGCTCTGCGGCTCCCGGCATAGGATCTATGCTGAACTCCAAAGCTCTATTGGGTGGCAACCCTGAAATATCATCCGAAAAGACGTCGTCGAAGTCTCTGACGACTGCTGGTCTACTGGTCTCCATCTGCATGGCGACAGCGATCGACTCCTCCGGCTTGGCCTGGAATCTAATGGGCCCAAACGATCGTTCTCTGCTATAAAACTCAAACTCCGGGTGGCCTGGAATCCTGAACGCCACTTTCTTGCTGTAGCAATCGATCGAAGCATGGAAAATCTTCCAACCAATCGATGCCAAGAACAACATCGAAATGTGGCAGATCAAGGACAATGAAGTCGGCAAAAAGCTCGTGTCCACTGATCACCAACGGAATCGGCAGCATCCCAAATTAACCGTCACCACTCCGTTCCCTGTAGTGATATTCCAACACTTCGGAATCATATGTGTGGGAATGGAGTGCTCTGTTATGAATCTCTAGGTTATGATGCACATAGATGCAACGGAGTCGAACAAGGTTAAAGCCAGGTAAGACGACACTAAAAAGGTGCCTAAGATAAAGAGATAAAGCTAAGGTCAACTAGGGTCACTAATCTAACTAGGGATTATTAGACTTGCACATGATAAACTGGATATTTAAATGAATGCAAGTACTTCTATCATTTTGAACTTTCTGCATGACATGTTTGGACCACCACTAAAACCTGTCACGTCTCGCTTCCCAAAATGGATACGAGGACGAGATGAGGGTCCACATACCGAGCTGTGAGGCTCGGGCCCAATAAGCGTCTATAGAAATACCATTTAATTTACAGGTTCTTGCATTTAAAAGTTCATAACAATAAGAATAAGAGTACTCGAAGGGAAATTTGCATTCATTAATAAAAGAGATAATATCCAGTTTTATATCAAGTCTAATAAAAGAAGACAAAGCATGGCTACAACTGCAAAGAGGAAACTAATGGTGCGACGCACCCAACCTAGAAAAGAAGAAATAAATGGTGCTACACACCCAAACTAGAAACCTTAAAACCTCCGAAAGACAGCAACGGTGAGAAACCACTAGGTCTGGTCATAGTCTGGAACGTACTCCGGGTCAGCGTCCACCAGCTCCAAGTCCTCGAGTAAAACCGGCTCGTCTGTGCACTCCGTCTCAGTACCTGACGTACAATACCCAAGAGAAAAGGAGCTGTACGTTAGGTAAAGTCTACAAGGAAAGGTGAGAAGACTCTACTACAAGTGTAAATAAATTTAAAGACAACATTTTAAGGTTGATTACATGAGATGATGCAACATCATGGCAGTTATACGAAAAGTAAACACTGTGCAGAAAGTAAACGTGACAGGCAATGGCCGTAGCATGTGCTACCGGCTACAAGACAAGACTAGACAAGCTGTAAGACACCAAGCGACTCGACACCAAGACCGTGTGACACCAAGAGGGTTCACGCCTTCATCTTAGAAAGTAGCAAAACTCTCTAACCTGGTGGCCGCTCAACCCTACCCCACCCCAAGTACTCAAGACAAGACTGTATAGGACCACTCACTCTAACTCAGTGAGTGCCTCTATCCCCACGATCTGCAGTGCCACTTACTCTGTCCTGGTGAGTGCCGAGCTTTCTGTAGGTGATACTGTACTACTCTATAGGAACACTCACTCTAGCTCGGTGAGTGCCTCTATCCCCACGGTCTGCAGGGCCACTCACTCTGTCCTGATGAGTGTCGAGCTTCCCGTAGGTGATTATATACTAAGGATCACTCTCTCTGTCTTGGAGAGTGTCCTTATTCCCTGCAGGTTCCAAGGTCACTCACTCTAGCTCGATGAGTGCTGGGTTTCCGCAGGTTATCCATACAAGGGGTCACTCTCTCTGCCTTGGAGAGTGCCCTATCGCCTACAGGCTGTGTAAGACATGACGTGAAAGATGTTACATGGCATGACATGAGTATAGTTGTTATAGGGTGTCCACATATATACACACACACACACAGATAGTTCCTAGCATGTTTGCAGTTTATACCTAGACTTTGTTGTCAAGTCTAGGTTATCGTGAGAGGGTTCCGGACGCTATCATTTCACGCCTGGTTCTCTTGTTCAACAATTTACAGTTTTAAGAAAGAAGTGGCCTAGACTTGGTCGTAACTACGCAAGTGGGTACACTTGCCTGCGGTGGCAAGAAGAACGTCCGTCGGAAGCGTCTCGTCTCTGTCGATGCGTCGGTCAGGGTCTACTGTCACAAGTCAACGGCGAGTGTCAGGACCTGTTTAGCAATCCTATTAGGTTGTTTCTAAGTTGATCGGGGCTATCCTATCGGTTTCAAGTCAAATTTGAAAGATCAGCCTATCCGACTATTATACCCTATCTGCACAGTCAAAATAGTCTGATCATCGACTCTAGATGTTACAATAGTTTAATGGTGCGTAAAAGTAAATTTAGTGAGTTAGTTGTCGATTTTTAATTAGGGTTTCAATGTCATACGGTTTGGGTTGCTACAAGTAGAAGGGACCAACCTAGAATGTCGCTCGCGTGATAACTGATGTTGGATCTGAACGGTGGCGGTGCTCGATGTCCTTGACTGCGGGTAGCATAGTAAGGATCATTCCGGGATCGTCTCGGCTGCGGGTAGCACAGCAGAACGGCTATCAGTAACAATAACGGTGTCGGGAGAGGGTGCGAGATCTGCAGCGTGCATGGGCTCCCAGGCGCAAGGGCTACGGGGGACAACAGCGAGGGGGAAGAGGCAGAGCCATAAGCCGCCAACGGCCTGCTGTTCGTGGGGATGAGCCTGGTGTAACAACCAGTATTTTTCAACACTTCACTTTACGTATTTTACGTATTTTTTAAAAACATTTTTTACTTTATAAATGATAGTCAAGAGTTTTATAACAAAACTGATTTCAAAAATTCTTATAAAAATAGTTTTAAGCACGAGACTAATTATAATGTATTTCAGGATTTTCAGATTTACTCAAACACTCAAAACAATTTCGATAAAAATTCGTTTTCAATAATTACCGTTTTGGCTTAACGAATTTATTTTCTATACAAACATTTTCAAAATGTTTTCAAACTTCTGCAGTAGCATCCTATGATCATTTAGGGTTCCCCACATTAATTTCATAATTTTTTGATATTATTTCAATAGAGAACCCGCAAACCCGCTTTCTAAACGTTTTGGCCTAAAACTAGTATTTCCGTAGCTTAAACCCTGAAACGGTCTTCGTATTCATGATCCTCGTGACGATACGATCCTGTGGGTATGTTTTCGTAATTTTTTGGAGTCATTTATAAAAACGAGTTTGTATTCCTCCGCTTTGCTAATTACAATCGCTAATGACCTAATTAACCCTAATCCAAATCTCATCTACCCACCCCTTTGTGGTTAGATCTGAAATTATTCAGATCTACCACTCATCCCACTCATCTACCCCCCTCATCTACCACCTCTATTTACACCTTTGCCATTAGCTTACCCTTTAAATAAACCCCCCACCCTCTTTCACATTTTAACACACCCATCATTACCCTCACTCTATCTCTCTTTCTTTGTTTTTTTGTTGATTTCGTTCGAACCCTGTCAAACTCGCACGCTCATCTCCCCCTCTCTCACTCGCTCATCTCCCCCTCTCTCACCTTCTCTCACACTCTCTCTCTCTCTCTCTCTCTCTCTCTCTCTCTCTCTCTCTCTCTCTCTCTCTCTCCCTCTCTCCCTCTCCCGCCCTCCGGCCTCGTCATCTACCCACGCCGGCCATCTCCCACATCGTCGTCGTCCAGTGCCCACAGCCGCTCGCTACGACGCCGATAAATCTGTCGGAGGCGCCTCTCCGCTCAGTTGGACCCGCCGCCGCTCCGACAGAGCTTCCCCGAGTCGCCGCCGTCCTCAGCACCGTCTTCGCCGCGTCAGTCGACCGCCTCCGACGCAACTGAGCCCGCCGCCACCATTTTGAGCCTCCGCAACGTACACCGACGAAGTCGCCGCTCCCAGGGATGTCGAGGACGCTGCCTCACTCGCCGTAGTCCACCGCCCCCTCTGGCGTCGCCTCGCCTCCTCCACACCCGCCGACGACGATCGCCGCTGTCGCCCTCCCTCTCTCTCCCCGCATGCAAGAACTAAGAGGCGACGGTAATCTCCAATGGCAAACTTGTAAATACGAATATTAATTCGTATTTTCCTATTTTATTAATAAATAAATAGGGTTTTATGGTATTAAATCCATAACTAATTATATAAGCCCCAACAAAACATGAGACTAGCTTCAGAAAATCAGAAATAATTTTCTGGATCCAATGACACTAGTTTCATCTCAATCAGAAGCTTAGATTTTTCGCAATTAATTTTTAAGCCTAAATTTTAAATACGTTACATTCTTTTAAAAATCTGTAACCCCTTATTTTCACGTAAACTGATACTTGATAAAAATATATGTGATAATACTCTTCGAGACAGTCGTTTTGACTGCTCATTCAAGTTTTTCCTATTAGTGTAGCCCACGAAATAAATTTCGGAAGTTTTACGTTACTTAATTTAAATTAGTTTTTAAATGGAGTTTTGAGCTTCTAAAAATTATAAAAATTACTATTAGCTTCCAAATAATATTTCCTCTCACAGTAAAATTATTTTTATCATATCTAGCCTATATAAAAATTTGGAACGCTTTTCATCACCGTTTCAACCAGTTTTGAAAATAAAAACGATCATGTAAATAAATAGAGTATAATGTATTCCTTAACTAATTGTTTCTTGTGTTTACAGATATCAAATCTCGTGCATCAGCACTAGATCCAGTCCCGGCTCACTACCATCACATCGAGATCGGTAAGTCACGGTAAATTCTAGATTCGGAAAAGTAGATAGTGTCCTCGTATGAACTTCTAAAACAACAACTTTTGTGTTTCATGTTTGTTGGACTTGTCTTTATCCTCAAATTTGCTAGTATCCACCTTGCTTTGCTTTAAGAAAGTCGACCAACGAACCTAGCTTAACTATCACCGTGAACAAGGAACTAATTACATCATCTTATGGAATGTCTTATGAAATATCTCGTGGAATGTTTTGTGAAATATCTGGTGGAACATCTCGTGGAACATCTTGTGGAACATCTCGTAATGGATACACGTCACTGGGGTTTGGGGTAACTCATTATAGGGAAAGTGTGGGAGCTATGACCGGAGTCACTCTCTCTCGCCTCGCCTCGTCTCGTCTCGTCTCGTCTTCAAAGTATGTTGTGGTTGACGCCCGGATTTGCTCCCCGCGGCAATGGAGATGACCCATGGTTGCATATCATACTTTACTACATCCACATCACATAGTTTAGGGCGTCTTATTCAGTACTTTGCATGTTTTAATTGCTTACAGTTCATGCCTCCTAGTCCTACCATTGCTATCACCATGATTGCTCTTATACATTACTTTTTGTACTCTCCGACTTGAGGCACATAGTTTAGTAGCCTCTTTGTTGATGGCACACATATAAATGATAAGCTTCCTTCAATGGACCATGATCCAGTCAATGTGCTTGGCTAAGTTTATTGGATCACCCTCGCTAGACTGGGGGTAAGTGATCCTGGCTTAGTCACTTCCCTGGCCGTGTCTGCTGGACCGCAAGGACGTGAATCATGATTATGTAATGACATCTATCTTTTGCTAATACAGTCACCTTTACACTTGTGTAGTCACAATACTTTACTTGTCGTACCTTTAGCTACAGCCGTAGCATGTTTCACTTGCTTAGCCTGCTTTACACTTGCTTTACCACAATACAGTTGTTTCCCTTTCCAGTTCGGTTTACTTTTACTACTCAGTTGTGTACAGTTATTGTTCAGTACTTTACTTTCACTTTGGTCTGCTTGTATGTAGTTTCTTTTTGTCATACTTGTGCACTGCTTCTTTTCTATATTTAGAATTATTGTGACTTACCTTCGGTTCCATTTATAGCACCGACAGCCGACGATCAGATCACTGAAGCAGTCCCTAAGTTTTGAGGAGCCAGAGTTCGACCCAGAGGCTGCAGATTTTAGCTGCTTTGTGTTGGTGTATGTGTTGTATTATGTATTTCCTTATTCACATTTCCTTTCTGTACTTCCTTTATGTATTTTGGTGTGAGAGAGCTGTTTGTTGTTGTATTTTAATTTGTGGAATGTAATAATGTACGATGGCTTGAGTATTATTGTACGTCTCTGCATCGTGGCTATGTTGATTTCACTGGTTAACTGTAGGACGTGCACAAATATCAAATAAGTAACGGGCCCCGAGAGCGGGTCATTACAGCTGGCAAGGCTGTCAAAGTAAAGGGATGATTGGCAGTTTTTGGTGGCCGGGCCTGCTGTCAAGGGAAGGCTGGCAGGGGTCGGAGAGCAGGCCAGAGGGCTGCCAAAGGAGGGGCCTGCGGCTGTCAATGGAGAAGGTTTGCGCGGAGGGGAAGGTCGGAGCAATGGAGGTTGAAGGTGGCCGGAGCGATGGTCGCCGGTAGTGGAGAGCTCGGGTGCGTGCGTGAGGTTGAAGAAGAGATGATGGCGCCTGGGTCTTTAGAAAACCCTAGGTCTGAGTTTGTTGCGTTATTGATTCGGGTTGAATATTGCGTATTTAACCCCCTAATTAGTCCTATGATGTGCCTATATAATACTTAATTGCTCTCTAATATGTGCGTATTTTGTACACCATTGTTTATTAGAGAAATCACATTATTTGTGCACAAAACACGAATTCTATTGAGTATTTCTGCAGTTTTATATTTTTCTTAGCATGTCTCGATCTCACGATTCCAACGACTATTTATTTGTATTTTTCTGAGATCTGTGCTAATTACTGTGATTTATTGAATGCAGAATACTATTTTATTGGGGAAATACGCAAGGAATACGAAAATACGGTCAGCGGCCAATCACACGCGGACACGTGGCACAATCAGAGCCGTTACCGCTCCATCCGACGACGCAGACGCTCGGGCGACGCGGCTAAATCTTGGTCGTTCGATCGAGATCGAACGGATGTCGACAGCCCATCTCGCAGCAGCATGCACGATTCTTGGCGGCTACGTGGCATGATCCCAAGTGATTACCGCGCGATCCAACGGCCCGATGCAGCGATCAGCGGAGTGATGACGCGGCTTCATGTGAGCCGTAGGATTATCATCCAACGGTTGCGATCAACGCCAAATCCAGCGAGAAGCGGGCGAAAGAAGAGGCCACGTGGCTCCATCGCAGCGGCTCACGCATCAATCGAACGGCCCGGAGCAGCCCCGCATCGTATTCGGAGAGCGGTCGACGTGGCCCGATCCCGAGCGTCCATCGTTCGATCGGACGGCTGAAGACAATTCCGACGCGAAGTCGGATCCATCGAGCGGAGCGGGCGCGGGCAATTGGATCCAATAGCTGTGTCCACGTGGCGCCCATTCAGCAGATCGCGCCTTCGATCCAACGGCCTACGTTTGAGGCGCTCGGCGGATCGGGTTTTAAGCGTATTGGATAGCGGGTTGTGAACCCGTTAAGCCCCCAAACCCGCAATGTTAATATATAAGCGTATTTCTAGGGTTTTGGGGGTATTCTGGCGTATTTTGGGACTTTTGGAGCGGCTACTGTGCGTATTTCTCCAGGAGAAAATTCTGAAAATTTCCAGAGACTATTCTTCCTATTCTCAGAGAGTTTTGGGTTCTAAGGAGGAGATTTGGTGATAATTTCTTGAACTTATACCCCGTATTTGGTGTATTTCTTTGTATTTTGCTATCTAAATGATGTATTTTGCTATCAAAACTGATTTTTATTGCACCATGCGTGGCTAATCTCTTTGTGCTATGGTTGTGATGTAGTTAGGGGTATGTAGTTGCTAAATTTCATGTCTTTAGCCCTATTATCATGTCCAAATTGCTAGTTTTGTTGATTTCTACAACGTATTTGATGGGTATTTGCTTACTATCGATATTGTTGATGTGCCCTATGGCTAGGCCCTGATAAGGTTAGCCAATTTGTGTTCTCTAATCTGAACTTATCGCTGCGATTATTGTTTAATGAAATCAACATTGCTAGTAATACGTTTAAGGCTATTTTGACTAGTTTTCATCGATTTATCTTCCGACGCCTTCACGCCTTGACCGGGTGAAGCGTTGTGTGACATTAAAAGACGTGAAATTTCAGCGACTATAAACTCCTAATGAACTCACAACCGTAGCATATTTGTCTCATTGGATACCAAACTTTCGTGATACCGTAATACTTTTAGGAACCACTTTCTTTGCTACAAATCCGTACACTATTTTTCACCTTCACAAAGGTGGTCGTTTTCTTAACCGTATATTATATTTGATTAGTTGAATTTGTGTTATCTCAGGTCGACTTGTCCCGAGGATTCGACTCTGGACTCTCCAGGTACTACTTGCACGATCTCCTGCGCTTGGGAGTAAAGCTCACATTGTTTTGAGAGAGGCAAGTTTTTGGCGCCGTTGCCGGGGACAACGGTATCTTTGATCCACATTTTCAGCTTTTCAGAGGAGTACTCGGTGAGATCCTTCCACTTTATAGCTTAGTTTTATTATTGAAAACAAAAAAAAATATCGCTTTGCTAGTTTATGTGGCATAGGACCTCCACTTCACACAGATTGATAAGAATTGAAAATATGGCTAATAATAACGAACAACCTCTTGTACACCCACAAGAACTACCATTGAGTGCTACTTATATGCCCACTAGAGTTGCTTCTGAGTCATGCATTGTTTTACCTGAGGGTGCTCATTCTTTTTCGCTTAAAGCTGGGGTGATCCAGATCCTTCCCTCTTACCATGGAGAGGATAGGGAAAATCCTTATTTGCATATTAAAACGTTTGAAGAAGCATGCTCTACACAGTTGGATGGAAAAGTTAGTAATGATGTTGTTTATCTTAAACTTTTTCCATTCTCATTGAAAGACAATGCAAAGAATTGGTTCAATGCATTGCCTCCTAGATCTATTACTTCTTGGCTAACCATGCAAACTGAGTTTCTAAAAAAATTCTTTTCTTTGGCCAGGACTCAAGCTTTAAAGAGGCATATCATGTCTTTTTCGCAGAAGGAAACTGAAGCATACGATCAAACTTTGGAAAGATTTAAGGAGCTTCTGTTGGCGTGCCCACATCACGGTTTTGACAAGGGACGAACCATTGGATTCTTTTACGATGGATTGCAGCCGAATACGAAGCAATATGTAGAGATGATGTGCAATGGAGCTTTCTTTGAGAAGACCCCGACGGAGGCTTGGGCATATTTGGAGAACATTGCAGAGAATGCAAGAAGATGGGAGCCACCTTCAGAATTTGACAGGTCCATGTCTACACATCAAACAAAAGGTGGCTTGCAGACTTTGAAGCCTGAAGATGCATTGATGGCACAAGTGGAGGCATTGGTGACGCAAAAGCTACAAAATATTGATCTCAGAGCAGCAAAGACAGTCACATCAGAGCCATACTGCGTCATATGCGAGAAGCCAGTTCATGATACTACCGTCTGCCCACTAATCCCAGCAATTAAAGAATTGGGCAGAAATCCAGAATCAGAGGTGAATTGGGTGGCAAATCAAGGCTACAACACCAATTGAAAGAACCCATCAAACCAAGGAGGAGCTTCATATCAGCAGAAGCAGCAGACGTCCACTCCCTATTACCATCCCAACCACTCCAATTATCAAGGAAAAAGGGAGCAGAACAATGAAATTCAGAGTCTCACTGCCGCAGTTCAACAGATGGCTCAGATGCAACAACAGCTCACTGAGAATTTTTCAAGATTTATAGCGTCACAAGACAAAGATAAATTACCTGCTCTGCCTATTGCAAATCCTAATACGAATCCCTCTTCTTCTTTTTCAGGAAACAACGTCAAACCATGTCAGGCAGTGACTACATTGCGTAGCGGACGTGAAATTGAAAAACCAGAAATGCCTAGACATGAACAACCAGCTGAGGAGAAAGAGGAGGCACAAGCACCTGAAAGTTTGCAGGTTGAGGAGGAGGTAGCGGAAAAAGAGCCAGAACCATATGTACCTCCAGCTCCATTCCCACACAGACTTGCTCCACCATCAAAAGACAGGTATCAGGCAGAGATAAGAGATATCTTCAAGCAGGTAAAAATTAATATCCCATTACTTGATGCAATCAACCAAGTGCCTGCATACGCTAAATTTCTGAAGGAGCTATGCACTGTAAAGCGGAGCCTAAATGTGAAAAAGAAAGCATTCTTAACACAACAGGTAAGTGCAATGGTACAACATGACACTCCTCCTAAATATAAGGATCCAGGTTCTCCTACTATCCCATGCATTATAGGAACTAAGAAATTTGGAGATGCTTTACTTGATTTGGGATCTAGTGTTAATATTTTACCTTACTCTGTTTATGTGCAGCTTGGATTGGGGGAGCTAAAGACGACACCTGTGGTTCTACAGTTAGCAGACAGGTCGGTAAAAATCCCACGAGGATGCGTGGAGGATGTGTTGGTCCAGGTTGACAAATTCTATTATCCCGTGGACTTTATCGTCCTTGATATTCATGGGCCACAATCAGGTAATTGTACTCCGATTATATTAGGACGTCCATTCCTAGCAACTTGCAATGCTATGATAAACTGTAGGGATGGACAATTGAAGATAAGCTTTGGTAACATGAAACTTGAGCTAAACATTTTTAAATCATGTAAGTTACCTGCGAATGTTGATGACGTGAAAGAGGTATGTTTTATTGAGAGTTTAATTGAAGATTATTTTGAGGCTAAGTATGAATGCCCGTCAAATTTTATTGATTATAATTTCGACGATATTGATGAATCGTATTTTGTGCAGGGCAAAAACGAAAGATCGAGGGATGCATGGGTGCCAAAGTTCGAGACATTGCCAGTGGAATTGCCACCACAACAACCTTCAGAGATTGAGCATCCAAAGTTGGAATTGAAGCCTCTGCCAGACTATTTGAAATACGCTTTCCTTGGAAAGGAGGAGACCTTCCCCGTGGTAATATCCTTTAAACTCACACCTGAACAAGAAAGTGCTTTGCTCGATGTGCTTAGGGAACACAAAGGGGCCATTGGATGGTCTATTGCGGACATTACAGGTATAAATCCCTTAATTTGCACTCATCATATTTATCTTGAGGATGATGCCAAACCAACATGTGAGATGCAACGCCGATTAAATCCTACTTTGAAAGAAGTTGTTAAGGGGGAGATTCTTAAGTTGCTTGCTGCAGGTATAATTTATCCTATTTCAGACAGCAGATGGGTTAGCCCCATACAGGTGGTTCCGAAGAAATCAGGCCTCACGGTGGTAAGAAATGAAAGTAATGAACTTATACCAATGCGGACCACCATAGGTTGGAGGATGTGTGTTGATTACAGGAAGTTAAATGCTAAAACACGAAAAGATCACTTTCCATTACCTTTCATTGATCAAATCTTGGAAAGAGTAGCAGGTAACGAATTTTATTGTTTTCTAGATGGTTATTCTGGCTATTATCAGATAGAGATAGCTCCAGAGGATCAAGAGAAGACTACCTTCACTTGCCCCTTTGGAACTTTCGCTTTTAGGAGAATGCCTTTTGGATTATGCAATGCACCTGCTACTTTTTAGCGTTGCATGTTGAGTATCTTTAGCGATAGGGTTGAGAGGATTATGGAAGTGTTTATGGATGACTTTTCTGTATATGGCACTTCATTTGAAAATTGTTTATCTAACTTAGCTCTTGTCTTGCACAGGTGCCAGGAAAAGAACCTGCTGTTAAACTGGGAAAAGTGTCATTTCATGACAACTGAGGGTTTGGTTCTTGGACACCTAGTCTCCAAAGCAGGTATTCAGGTAGACAGAGCAAAAGTTGAGGTGATTGAGAAGTTGCCTACACCAAAATGCGTCAAGGACATACGATCCTTTCTAGGCCATGCAGGATTTTATCGAAGATTCATAAAGGATTTCAGCGCCATCTCCCGCCCCCTCTGCCACTTATTAACTTTAAATACTGATTTCATATGGACACAAGAGTGTCAAGTTTCATTTGATAAATTGAAGAACTCACTTGTTTCCTCCCCTATTTTGCAGGTTCCAGACTGGAGCATGCCATTTGAAATTATGTGTGATGCAAGTGACTACGCAATGGGGGCAGTGCTTGGGCAAAAGAAAGAGAAAGTTCCTTGTGTTATCTATTATGCCAGTAAAACTTTGAATGAAGCACAACGGAACTATACTACTACGGAGAAGGAGTTGCTGGCGGTGGTGTTTGCATTGGAGAAATTCAGAAGCTATATATTGGGCTCTCCTATTCTCATCTTTACAGATCATTCTGCACTTAAATATCTTTTATCTAAAAAGGATGCGAAACCTAGACTTATACGATGGATTCTCCTTTTGCAGGAATTCAATATTCAGATCAAGGATAAAAAAGGAGTTGAGAACAATGCTGCAGATCACCTTTCTAGATTGACGGTGGGAACAGAGTCGCCTACCATTCCATTGCGAGATTCCTTCCCAGATGAGCAGCTTTTCGCCATTTCTACCCTACCATGGTATGCAGATATAGCTAATTATTTGGTGACAGGTAGAACCCCTCCACATTGGTCTTCTTTAGATTTCAAATGCTTCAATCATGAGGTAAAATCGTTCTATTTTGATGATCCTTATCTTTTTAAATACTGTGGAGACCAAATTGTAAGGAGATGTGTACCCGACCATGAGTTTGATAGTGTTTTACATTTTTGCCATGATGGGGTATGTGGGGGGCACTTTTCAGCTCATAAGACTGTTGCAAAAATTTTACAGAGTGGTTTTTATTGGCCTAGTATGTTTAAAGATGCATATGCTTATTGTAAATCATGTGTGCGCTGTCAACAGTTGGGGGGAATTACAAAAAGAAACATGATGCCGTTGAATCCCATGTTAGAAATAGAATTATTTGATTGTTGGGGTATTGATTTCATGGGGCCTTTTCCACCATCTTTTGGATATATATTTGTGTTGGTTGCCATTGATTATGTCTCTAAATGGGTGGAAGCTATTCCTTGCAGGTCCAATGACGCTTCCATCGTGCTGAAATTTTTGAAAGAAAACATCTTCTCGCGCTTTGGAGTGCCAAAGGCCATTATCAGTGATGGAGGTTCTCATTTCTGCAATAGGCTCTTTGCAAATCTAATGAAGAAATTTGGGGTGACACATAAAGTTTCAACACCTTACCATCCTCAAACAAATGGGCAAGCGGAATTGGCGAACAAGGAAATTAAGAACATTCTTCAGAAAACAGTGAATCCCACACGCAAAGATTGGAGTCTTCGCTTGCCTGAAGCTCTATGGGCCTACAGGACAGCATACAAGACTATCTTAGGGATGTCACCGTTTCGTTTGGTTTATGGAAAAAATTGCCATCTTCCTGTTGAATTAGAGCATAAATCTTTTTGGGCAATTAAAACCCTTAATTTGCTTGATAACTCATCCAATGTTTCTCGTAAATTGCAGATCATGGAGCTTGATGAGATACGACGAGAGGCATATGAAAATGCAAAGCTCGCAAAAGAAAGGATGAAAGCTGTGCACGACAAGATGATCCTACGAAAGGAATTCAAAGTTGGAGACAAGGTTCTGCTGTACAATTCAAGGCTCCATATATTTCCAGGAAAGCTGCGCTCAAAATGGACGGGACCATACTTTGTCAAAGAAGTCTTTTCACATGGAGCGGTGGTCTTAGTGAATGAGAAGGATGGCCATGAATTCAAAGTCAATGGACAACGTCTGAAACACTTTCAAGAGCTTTGGGCCAGAGAGGATACCACCATTGATCTCACAGATCCACCTTCGGGTGGTCACTAATCAGGTGTGTTCTTTCCATGATTCCCTCTCCTTAACATTGAGGACAATGCTTATTTTAAGTTGGGGGGAGGGTATAAACTTTTAGGATTTTTCTTTTTTTATTTTTATTTTTATTTTATTTTTTTCATTTTAGTAGTTCCCTTTTCAAAAAATTTTTTTTTTTAAAAAAAAAAGGTTGAGTCAAGAATTATCACCAATGCTTATTACACCTAGAAATGAACCTCATATGATGACAATTCTCGAAATCCATTCACCACTGTTCACATATGACTTATTTTCCTCCACCGCTATTGTTAGATATTTCATTCTCATTCGATATGAATGCTATTACTCATGGTAAATCTCTCTTGATATATCTCTATGGTAGGATTGAATGATGACTTAATGGATCTTGAAGTTATGAATTAGCAAATCGTATGCTTTCAATGGAACACACCATCACAAAATGACTTGAGCATTGCTTTTTATCTCGTATTCAGTGCTATTTGCATGCCTTGTGTAATGTTGGGTGAAAGTCTACACTGTCTTTTGAAATGATTAGGATAACCCATTCTTGTGAAAGAATAAAGAAAAGGAAGCTATCTTGCTAAGTTATTTATGCACGCACAAAAGAAAGAATGAAATAAAATGAATGAACGAATAAATGTTTCATTAAAGAAATAACTTGGTTGGCTCGATTAGTACAGTCCGAGGGGTCCTTCTTGGCCTAATGCCCTATTATCGTCTGATTTGGGAGCCATTGACTGGAACCTCAATCATTTGATGGAGCGATCCAAGTTATACATTTTTTCTGCAACTGTTGCTTGATGCGCGTTACGCAGAACTAATAAAATGAGAAAAGAAGAGCAAGAAAAAGTGTGCATCATTAGCAAGGCAAGAGAACTTCCAAAGCTTAAAGAAAGCACAAGATATGGTGTGATTTCCTATGAATGAAAATTGACGTTTGTATGTCTTGATGCCAATCTATTTTTTGCTTGCTTTGCATGATACATCTACGCTCCAAGTTATATACTTTGATTGAAAGATGTGAGCCATTGATTTTGCATACCATTCGCTATGAAGTAATGTAAAGTGGAGTTAAGTTGATTTAATGACCATTGTAGAGATACTTGCTTCTCACTGTAAACCCATGAGTACCATTATATAATGAGCATGAAATCTTGACCTTAGTGTGTGGACATTTTCTTTCGTCTTTGTAGTATGGTGATGAATGATTTGAGACCTGATAAGGTGATCTAGGTGTATATTTGGTATCGTATTCCGCTCATTTTGCTAGAGACTAGCAAAACGCTAGTTGGGGGGTGTGATTCGGGTTGAATATTGCGTATTTAACCCCCTAATTAGTCCTATGATGTGCCTATATAATACTTAATTGCTCTCTAATATGTGCGTATTTTGTACACCATTGTTTATTAGAGAAATCACATTATTTGTGCACAAAACACGAATTCTATTGAGTATTTCTGCAGTTTTATATTTTTCTTAGCATCGTCTCGATCTCACGATTCCAACGACTATTTATTTGTATTTTTCTGAGATCTGTGCTAATTACTGTGATTTATTGAATGCAGAATACTATTTTATTGGGGAAATACGCAAGGAATACGAAAATACGGTCAGCGGCCAATCACACGCGGACACGTGGCACAATCAGAGCCGTTACCGCTCCATCCGACGACGCAGACGCTCGGGCGACGCGGCTAAATCTTGGTCGTTCGATCGAGATCGAACGGATGTCGACAGCCCATCTCGCAGCAGCATGCACGATTCTTGGCGGCTACGTGGCATGATCCCAAGTGATTGCCGCGCGATCCAACGGCCCGATGCAGCGATCAGCGGAGTGATGACGCGGCTTCATGTGAGCCGTAGGATTATCATCCAACGGTTGCGATCAACGCCAAATCCAGCGAGAAGCGGGCGAAAGAAGAGGCCACGTGGCTCCATCGCAGCGGCTCACGCATCAATCGAACGGCCCGGAGCAGCCCCGCATCGTATTCGGAGAGCGGTCGACGTGGCCCGATCCCGAGCGTCCATCGTTCGATCGGACGGCTGAAGACAATTCCGACGCGAAGTCGGATCCATCGAGCGGAGCGGGCGCGGGCAATTGGATCCAATAGCTGTGTCCACGTGGCGCCCATTCAGCAGATCGCGCCTTCGATCCAACGGCCTACGTTTGAGGCGCTCGGCGGATCGGGTTTTAAGCGTATTGGATAGCGGGTTGTGAACCCGTTAAGCCCCCAAACCCGCAATGTTAATATATAAGCGTATTTCTAGGGTTTTGGGGGTATTCTGGCGTATTTTGGGACTTTTGGAGCGGCTACTGTGCGTATTTCTCCAGGAGAAAATTCTGAAAATTTCCAGAGACTATTCTTCCTATTCTCAGAGAGTTTTGGGTTCTAAGGAGGAGATTTGGTGATAATTTCTTGAACTTATACCCCGTATTTGGTGTATTTCTTTGTATTTTGCTATCTAAACGATGTATTTTGCTATCAAAATTGATTTTTATTGCACCATGCGTGGCTAATCTCTTTGTGCTATGGTTGTGATGTAGTTAGGGGTATGTAGTTGCTAAATTTCATGTCTTTAGCCCTATTATCATGTCCAAATTGCTAGTTTTGTTGATTTCTACAACGTATTTGATGGGTATTTGCTTACTATCGATATTGTTGATGTGCCCTATGGCTAGGCCCTGATAAGGTTAGCCAATTTGTGTTCTCTAATCTGAACTTATCGCTGCCATTATTGTTTAATGAAATCAACATTGCTAGTAATACGTTTAAGGCTATTTTGACTAGTTTTCATCGATTTATCTTCCGACGCCTTCACGCCTTGACTGGGTGAAGCGTTGTGTGACATTAAAAGACGTGAAATTTCAGCGACTATAAACTCCTAATGAACTCACAACCGTAGCATATTTGTCTCATTGGATACCAAACTTTCGTGATACCGTAATACTTTTAGGAACCACTTTCTTTGCTACAAATCCGTACACTATTTTTCACCTTCACAAAGGTGGTCGTTTTCTTAACCGTATATTATATTTGATTAGTTGAATTTGTGTTATCTCAGGTCGACTTGTCCCGAGGATTCGACTCTGGACTCTCCAGGTACTACTTGCACGATCTCCTGCGCTTGGGAGTAAAGCTCACATTGTTTTGAGAGAGGCAGTTATAACATGATAATTTGCTAAATATGGAAAGAAAATGGTAGATTTTAAGTTGATTGGAGAGTGTGTGTGAGAGGGGGGAGGGTAGATTTAGGCTGCAAATAGCTAGGAGAATAAATTGATGATACGTATGATATCCTATAGATTAGATTTGATTTAGGTTTAAGGTTTGAAATTTGAATTAGATTAGGGCTAATTGGATTTAAAAGTAATTAGGGTGAAAGGTCAGTCTAACGGTGTCTGAAAATTACGAGAAAAATATCGGGACGACCGTGACGATGAGAAGATCGAGTGTAAGGTGATCGGTAATGCGCTAGGTTCACAGAAACGATACAAAAAAATAAGAAGCCAAATGTCGAAGTATGACGGTTAAGACACCTCTCCATTCAAAGCTGATTTGTGGGAGAAAGACCCGTGAAATGATGTTCACAAAAAATTCCACAAATAACTACTCTCTCTGAGGGTCACAACGACATATAACTTCGCACGTTTCGGATACAAGAGGAGTCAAAATAAATACGCGTACGAAAAAGAACTTACACGCTGAAATACACATGATCGAAAAGCGACCATTACAAGAATCTCAAAAGGAATTTCCCCTCCCCAGAACACTAGATGGAAGACGATTGATAAGATGGGAGGAGGTACTTACAGCATCGACCCAAAGATACTTAGGCATATGAGCGCTAAAGAGAAGGGCATGAGCCATGTCTAGTAGATGTCGATTTTTTCTTTCGGACACTCCATTTTGCTCCGGTGTTCATGGACATGTGGTTTGGTGAACAATCCCATGAGTTCTAAAAAAACTCTTGAAAGGCATGATTAACATATTCTCCTCCATTATCAGAACTGAGAACTTTAATGGTACTTTGGTATTGTGTTTGAACAAGAGTACGAAATCCTTGGAAGGCTGTAAAGACTTCATCTTTACTTTTAAGAAGAGCAACCCTTGTCAATCTGGTACAATCATCGATGAACAACACAATGTACCTCTCACCTGATACGATGGGGTCTCTAGATGTTCCCCAAACATCTGAATGAATTAACTCGAAAGAAGTAGTACTTCTATTAGAAGTACTAGGAGAATAAGTCGCACGATGACTCTTGGCTAAAACACAAGTTTCACAATGAAAAGAAGACTCATCCATGCCAACAAAAAGAGTAGGCATGGTTTTTCTCATAAGACTAAAAGATTGATGCCCCAAACGGCAGTGCCACAACCAAATTTCACTTAGCCGATCAAAACTCGAGGTCAAAGCGGCTCGGGATGGTGCTCCGGTTTCTCCCCTGTATATGTCTGATCCAGATGGAACAACCTGCCCCTCAAATACCCCCGACCGATTACCTCCTTGTTGAGAAGATCCTGAAAAATCACATACATAGGGTAAAAGGTCACAGAGCATTTATACTCAGTATTCAACTGGGGAACAGATATCAAATGATGAGACAAGTCAGGCACATATAACACGGGAAAGGCCAAACCATTGGCATTGGTTACATATGACACTAGTGGAGAGGACAATTCAGTAAAGTATGATTTATCATGATTTATCATAGGTCATATGATCAGAGGCACCAAAATCAATAATCCATGTATCAGACCCGACAAAGTTGGAAACTTTTAAAGTCATACCAACTTTTAAAGCCATACCAATTCAGAAGTGATTTCAATGTGCACCCACCCTCAGATTTGGATGGCAGCAGGTGGACGAAATGGCCAGAATGGCCGCAGGCACCCTCATATCTAGAAGTGGTTTCAATGGGCGGAATGACAGCAGATGGTCTAAAAGGAAATCAACGCAGGCAAGCTGGTCTCAATGGAACAGTGTAGGCTGGATCTCACGGGCGCATGCTGGATCACGATGGAACCAACGATCTCGATGGATACGGCCCTCTGCGATGAGAATCGACAGCGGGACAGAGATCGCCGGATGGGGTGAATCACCTGAGATCACTCGCGGGACAGAGATCGCCGGACGGGATGGATCGTCGGACGACGCTGGATGTCTAAGACGGATCTGCGGAAGCTGGATCTGAAAGGAGAAGATTGAGACGGAGGCTGGGAACCGGAGGAAGACGCATCGAGGAACTATAGACGTGCCTGA
Source organism: Scilla litardierei (assembly GCA_030789695.1). Taxonomy (NCBI): domain Eukaryota; kingdom Viridiplantae; phylum Streptophyta; class Magnoliopsida; order Asparagales; family Asparagaceae; genus Scilla; species Scilla litardierei. The sequence continues at coordinate 559,668,761 of CM061142.1, forward strand.
TCTGGCGAGGACGTGCCGGATCTGGATGGAGACACCCGGATCTGACGGAGACGAAATGGATCTGGACGTATACGCACCGGATCTGGATGGAGACGCCCGGATCTGACGGAGACACGCCGGATCTGGCAGAGATGCGCTGGAGACGCGTCGAATCTGGCAGAGATGTGCTAGAGACGCGTCGGATCTGGTGGAGTTGCGCCTGATCTGGACATAGAACAGTCGGATCTGATCGCCGCCTCTGCTCTGATCGCCAGAAGAGGAAGAGACCGGATCGTTGTTGCTGCTCTGATCACCAGAAGAGGCCGAAACATGACGAGGAAGAGGGATCTGTCGCTGCTCTGATCGCCAGAAGAGAAAGAGGCCAGATGAGGGATCAGCAGATCCTCGTCGAGGAAGAGCAGATCTAATCACTAGAACCAAATCGCTGTTGGATCTGATCGAGTAACAGACGAGGTTGATATGATGAACAGCAGTCCTGTCCAAGAAGAAGATCTTGTGATCATTCTTGATCGGAAACAAAGCCTTTTCAGATCTTCTGCTCCTGATACCAACTCAAATATGATGAGAATTTGTGAATTCACTAATATTATTTCTTCTTCATAAGGAGGAATATATAGAGATACAATTAGTACAATGTATTTACTCCTCGTTACTCCTCATTATATACTTTACCATATTCTCACCTGTAGAATAGGTAACTAATAATCCACATAATTTCACAATATATGATCACCATATATTGTATCATTGACTCACGCTAACAGTATGTACCTCAGGTTTTGACTGAACCAGATTATGGAAGCGATTCTTGCTCTTTGAGGACCATAGCAACGAAGGTTTGGTTCTAACACCGACGGTTCATACAGTTGGTGATTGTCTACAACAATGCGGGTAGCTAGCATGTCTTTATGTGTATTATAACGTGGAAATGATGTATAAATGTTTAAAATATTAAATTTGAAAATTACAAAAATATAAATACCAACGGTTTTCACGCATCGGTGATATCATCACCGACCCAATTAGAACCGACGGGTGTATCAGTTGTTGCCAACGGATAAACCGGTCGGTGATGAGCTCAACACCGACGATATCACCTACCGCTAATAGCACACCTTGTAGTAGTGAGACCGCACGACATGCAAAGTCAAGACAAAGCCCAGTCAGATCATTCTGCAACTACGACGTCAGCTATTGCAAGTGTGGAAATCGAACTGCGTTTGCTTTAAAGTCTTTTGACTCCATTCTAAAGTCATTCGGCTCCTAGAGTGCTTGGCACTTCTAATAGGCCCGTTTAATTGTACTTAACTAGCCTTTTGCAAAGCCTATTGCCCTCTCACATGCTCAAAGATCACTTTTGGTCTCCCCACAGTATCTAACTGAGCTCATGATGTACTGGTTGGAAAGCAAACCTAGTTATTTAACTAGTTACTTTATTTGTATACAATATGATATTTAGGACGAAGTTTTTGTTGTTGTTGTTATGCTTAGCTGGTCCTGAATCTCATGCATGTTGCTGGAACCATCAGCAATTGGTTTGATGCATGACATGGTTGCTTGCCCTTGCAGTCATGATATTTGATTAAGTTTTTGGAAGGTTGCTCTTTAATTCTCTCCTTAGAAAAGTCTCAGGTTGTGACATATAAGTTTTTGGAAGGTTGCTCATTAAGTTTTTGGAATGATTTAATTTTCATATAAAATAACAGCACTTCGTATCTTAGTTCATGGCAGTAAAACATTAATGAACAAGACTGTTTTAGTTGTCGGTAAGATAAATAACGCCCCTAAGCCACACTTGCTGAGATTACCGTTTACATTCTTTTCATGCAGTAACACTTGCTCAGATAAACCTAGTTCAATAGAACAACAAGACACTCTTGTTATGTCAGTCCCATCTTTGCATGGTTGAATCAACCGTCTAATAAATTTTTATGGTCCTATTCAATTAATAGTAAGTGTGAAGACTTATTTGCAAATGTGTGTAATTCATGTGGTAATTACTAATTTATGATGTGCTAATTAGTAAAAACTCATTTCCTAATTGTAAGACAAAACAGAGAGAAGAAAGGGTGTTCCATCTCCCTCTCTCCATTCATACGATCAACAAAAAGATCTATACCTAGATTTCTTCTTCTTATTCATGGATTTTAGTACTGTTCTGCATATCGTTGTCCTCAAACAATTTCTAGGCATGGTTCTTCATTAAATTTAGAGTTCTTTCAATTGGGATCAGAGACACCTTTTTCCAAGATTGTTTGGATTTTTGAAAATTTTATGACTGAAATGATGGAGAAGTTACGAAATTTTGCATAAAAAGTTTAATTAACGCACGATGGGGTTTGTTCTCACGACCGTTGAGGCTTTTTCACGGCGCCAAACTTTTCTTTAGGGTTAGTGTTCATTAATTTATTTACTTATGTTATTATGTAGTGGTTATAACCTCCATTAAAAAAAATAAATCTCCTGTTTACGCTCAACGGGCTTTGATCCCACGGCCAAACGGTCGCATTGGGCAAGTCTTTACCATTGGGTTAGATTTTTAGTAGCTTATTAGTACCTAACTCAAATATTTAAATTAATGTTAAAGTGGTGTTATGGTTTTAACCATCATTTTTTTTAAAACTGCCAAACCGCTTAAACGGGTCTCAAACCCACGACCAAATGGGCATAGGGCGAATGATTTATAAGTTTTCATTCAGTAAGCATTATGTAATTTAATTACTTGAAGTAATTCTGTCGGTTATAACTCGGTTATAACTGAAATAAAAGAAAAACAAAACTTACACATGTGGGGCTTTGATCTTGGTCGCATTGAGAAGCATCCACCGTTGGGGTAAAGTTTTCACTTGGCTTAGTTATAGAATTCAAATTATTTGGAGTATATATTAGTGATTATAAGATGCTACATATAGTCATCATTAAGATAATCATTTTATCTCGTTTTAATTATTGGCTCTACTTTATAAGAGATTAGCTTTAATGCTCTACTCTATAGAGAATAATCTTAGTAATTGGCTCTACTCTATACGAGATTAACTTTAATGCTCTACTCTATATAGACTAGACTTAGTATTTGGCTCTAATCTATAAGAGATTAGCTTTACTGTTCTACTTTATATAGACTAACATTAGTATTTAGCTTTACTCTATAATAGATTAGCTTTAAAGTCTACTTTATAGAGACTAGCCTCAGTATTATGCTCTACTATTTATGAGATTGGCTTTATCACTCTACTCTATAGAGATTAGCATTGAAATTTTGCTCTGCCTATATGAGATTGGCATTAACGCATAATATGTAGAAATGTATGGTTTTGAATTCAAAGATCCTACCTCTGCTCTGTATATAGTCAACTAGCATGTAGGTGAATGACGAGGTCACGTGGTCTTTTTAATTGCCATACTTGTTGAGTCATTGGGCCGGCATTTGAGGCAACTCGGTCGACAGATGGCTAAGTCCCACCAGGCCCACCAAAGAAGCCCGATATCGACCCAGTGAAAGCCCAAATGGCCATTCGACCGTTGGGTCTGTCTCATTCGAACGTGGGAATAAAGGCGGGCTCGAGATTCTCGGAGACGTGCACATCATTTATTCTTGTTAATGGGGGAAGATCGTGACCCAATTATGGGTGGTCATTATTACCTCAACGTCTCCAAAGGGACCCTGAACATTTATAAATAGAGCAAATGGTCCCATTTCCAAGGTACGAGGTCTAAGACATAGAACTCTACTTTCTCGGCTTACATTTCTTATATTCGAGCTTGCGCCGCCAGTCTAGAGACAAACCTCTGTGGGTCGATCTCGGCTCCACCAAGCTCCCTCTCTTTCTTAAGTTCCATACTAATTTAAGCATCGGAGGGGATTTGAGTCGGAACCTAGATCCGACCACCCAATGAGTCCCTGTGGTGCAGATCGATGATCACTATCTAGCATCGAAGGTCGATGTCGAGCTCTCCAAGCTCGAAAGGTTGTTGCAACGGTCGTCCGAAGGTCGATCGAAGGTCGTATCATCTCCAACTACCATTGTTCGACCCAGGTTTCTCCAATCAAGGGTCCCACTCAACTGCTGACGAGGCTCCGACTCAGCATCTCAAGTCTACGTTAGCTTGACAACAGCACGGTCAATTTTGGGCTTAACAGTTTGACGCCGTCTGTGGAAACCGTTAACCAGCTTGACATCCCAAATCAATCTCCATAGCTATGACAGCTGGACCCAGCAACGCCAGACCGATCGAAGGTCTGAATGAGAGACCAAGAGCAAACACCATTTTGGTGGAGGACGTCGTGGACTCCAAGACGCCACCACCTCAACCAGCGGAGGAAACAAACGAGCCCGGGGTGACCCAAAAAGAGTTCACCCAGTTCACCAAGCAGATCGATAGGAGCTTAGGCGCATTGGCGAATTTAATACGCCAGAACATGGGGAGCCCATCCCCAGTAAATGAGCTGCCGTCGCCTTCAAACCCGTACCTGACGCCAACAAAGGGCTCAGCATTCCTCCGAGATCTAGGGGACCCAAGAGCAGAGATTAACCTCCACGATTCGACCCCCCGGCCCACCAATACAAAGGAGCGGTAGTCGATAATTGAGCTTTCATGCTCCAGAGGAAACCCACCCACTCCAATTACCGAGAGGCAACCGCAACATCCTAGATCAAGTAATGTACAGGGCAGCTCCAGGTTATAACCCACTGAACCCTACAGGCGGATTCACGAGGAGAGAAGAGATCCTGAATCGATCCTCAGGAGCCAACTTCTTGCAACCTGGAGTAGGAGGATCTGTACTGGTCTAATCTGTGATTCGGAAGACCCACCTGAAGGAGAATATCCGCTCCGCTCCTTTTCTTCCAAAATTCAAGCTCCCTACTTGTCATGCCCCGCTTCCCAAACCAGTGGAGGCGAAGCGTGACTAAGGCCCGCTTAGGCTGGAGCTATGAAGCTCGGACCCAATAAGCGTCTGTGTGTTACTCCAAGACGAAGGAACAGGTCCCTGCAGAAAAGTACGGAACAACAAAAGTACTAGAAGAGATGCATTAATTTTATTCAATAGATATCCAGAAAGTACGGGGAGTCTAAACAAAAGCCAACACGGTAACAAACAGCTGAAAGAAAACTAATGGTGCAAGCACCCAACCTAGACAAAAAGTAAACGGTTCTACGCACCCAACTAAACTGCAGTGAAACCTCTGAATCAGCAACGTGAAGATCTCTAGGTCTGGTCCTCCTCGGGCACGTACTCAGGATCGATGTCCTCCGGCTGTACATCCTCTGGTAGCTCCGCCTCGTCAACGTACTCTGGCTCCACACCTGACATACAGCACCCAAAAGAAAGGAATTGTACGTCAGGTAAAGTCTACAAAAAGGGTCAGACTCCACTGCAAGTGTACCGAATTATTAAACAACAGTTTACTGGTTGATTAGCATGCTGGGTTTATAACAGAGTATCAAAAGGAAGTAAACGCAGCAGGAAAGTAAAGCGTAGCAAGCAGTAGTCGTAGCGTGTGCTACCGACTACGGGACTAGCCTAAACGGGTCATGACAAGACGTGACAAGACAAGCAAGACATAACAGGACAAGACAAGACGAGACACGTGTGACTCGAAGGGTTCACGCCTTACGGTTCGAGGGGGATCAGACCCTCTTACCGTGCGCACACTCAACCCTATCCCAACCCAAGTGCATAAGACAAATCCGTATAAGGGATCACTCGGAGAGTGCCCTATTGCCTGCAAGCTGTGTATCAGTACAAGGGATCACTCGGAGAGTGCCCTATTGCCCGCAAGCTGTGTATCAGTACAAGGGATCACTCGGAGAGTGCCCTATTGCCCGCAAGCTGTGTATCAGTACAAGGGATCACTCGGAGAGTGCCCTATTGCCCGCAAGCTGTGTATCAGTACAAGGGATCACTCGGAGAGTGCCCTATTGCCCGCAAGCTGTGCAAAACAAGACACGACGTGACATGGCATGAATGGTTCTTCTAAGGGGTCCACACGCACGCACACACATGATAACCCTACGGTGTCAAAAGTTGTTGTTTGAGCTTAGACTTCGTCGTCATGTCTAAGTCGTCAAGGGGTGTCCCAGACGCTATCATTTCACGTCCGGTTCTATTTGTTCACAGTTTAATAGTTCTAACACTCTAAGGCCTAGGCACGGTCGAAAGAGCAAGTGAGCACACCTGCCTGCTGTGGCGAGCGTGTCGTCTGTACGGAGAGTCCCGTCCAAGCGTCTCGTCTGCGGTAGTCCATCTGAAATAGGGTCACGGCGATGGTGTCAGGTCGCATTTTTCAATAAGTCCTATTCGGGTCTGTTTCTAGATTGTCGGGACTACCCTATTCGTCAAAAGTCATATTTTGGTGTTTCGTTCAACCTAGATCGACCACTACCCTATGTGCATAGAAAAGTTGTCCGATTGTCGATCTTTCTACGGTGAGCAACGTTTTACAGATACTGAAAGCAAATTTAGTTCAAGTTGTCAAATTTTATTTTAGGGTTTGATTTTGCTACGGTCTGGGTTTGCTACGAGTTAGGGTGGACTAACCTCTCCCGTGTAGAACGGAAGTAGAGTCTGAACGACGACCGATCTGAACGGCACGGCTACGGAACGTCTTCTTGTGGCGTCTCGGCTACGGTTAGCGTAACCAGAAACGTTCTGACGGCGAACTGGAAGTGAGGGCAGCGAGCAAGGACCGGACAGCGAGCGGAGAAGCAAATCTGTGGGCGAGGGGCATCGTGAAAGGCGTCTACGGTGACAGAAGATAGCGGACAGCGATCGAGAAGGCAAAACAGCGAGCAAAGGGATGTCGGGAAGGTGTTTACGGTGTCGGGAACACGGACAGCAGTCAATAGAGGCAACCGTGCATCGGAAAGCATCGTAGGGCTATCGAGGGGGTCGCACGAGAGGGTACGACTACCTAAAGGGTTGCTACCGGTGGCTCAGAAGCAGCAGGAGGCCGCTGGAAGGGGAAACAGCGACGGAGCGATACCTGGCCGTCGGGTGATGGCGGGAAAAACAAGCAGCCGGTGGCTGCTGCTGATTTCTGTTCGCGTGCGCGCTGCTGCAGGAAGGAAGGGGCCGTGCGAAGGATCTCGACAATTTCAGAGAGTAGGAGGGAGGGGTTTTCGACGATCTACGGTGACGTCGATCGGCGTGCGGCGACACAACGGTCGGTAGAAGCTGCAGTCGGCGTTGTTGCGGGAAGTGACAGCCCGAGGGGGCTGTCGGCGGCTTCTTCCGGCAGAGAGCGGCGAGGCGTGGCCGTTCTCCGGTGGTCGGGGAAGAGGGGGACGATCGGCGTGGGTTTAGAGTGAGGGAGAGGGAGAGTGAGGGTTCAGATGTAGGAGGGAACGTGAGAAGTTGAGGGAGAGATGAGCTCTCGGGAGAAAAGTGTGCGGTAGCTGTAAACTTGCCCTAGGAAAAATACAACGTAGGGGTAGGGTTTTAGGGTTATTAAAATAATTTAATTGCTAAAAAGACCTAGGGTTGTAGCTTAAAGGGGATAGCTATAGGGTTAGAGGTGTGGAAAGAGGTGAAAGTCTAGGGGATAATATAGGGAACAAATTTGGGAAGATACGCATGATGTTTTTTAGGTATATAACCAGATTTGGCTATCAATTTGAAATTCGAACTGTTTTGGGCTAATCAATGGTTGAGGTTTAATTAGGGGATAACTACTGCTAGGGATGTCAGAAAAATAATCTGAAAATACCGGGACGATCGTGGAGACGAGACGCACGGGGCTACGGTGTCTGATCGTGCGTTATGCCTACCAAGAATTTATGTAAAATCAGGAACTGCGTTTTAAGATAAAAGACTAAAACGCCCCTACCATTCCAAGTCATTTTGCGAGAAAACGAGCCGTGAAATGACGTTACCAAAAATTACAGTAAAATTCTACGCTCTCATACGGTCACAACGGCACATCACTTCGTATAAACCGAAACCAAGGAAGAGTCAAATAAAATATGTGCACAAAAAGCACGTGCACGTAGAAAATTCATAAGGTCGAAAACCGACCGTTACATTCTACCCCACTAAAATAAAGATTCTGTCCTCGGAATCAACAACACTAATCAGCAAACAAAAAGGGAAAACGCTCTCTCACCTCCTCCTCAGACTCTCCAGGTGATCCGTGATGCCACATCACTCTCACCAGGTCGACTACCTTATTCCTCAAATGCTTCTGTCGACGGTCCAAAATCTGCACCGGCTGCTGGTCATATGTTAGGTCTGGGCGAACCGTAATCTCAGAGAAATCAACCGTGTGTGACTGGTCACTGATGTACCGACGTAGCTGAGATACGTGGAATACGTCGTGAACTCCCTCCAAAGATGGTGGCAAAGCAAGGCGGTAGGCCATTGCTCCCACGCGCTCCAGCACATCGAATGGTCCAATATATCTCGGACTCAGGTTTCCCTTCTTTCCGAAACGAATAACTCCGTGGTTCGGAGAAATCTTTAGGAAGACGCGATCTCCAGGCTGGAACTCCAAAGGTCTCCTCTTGGCATCAGCCCAATGCTTGAGACGATCCTGCACAACTCTGAGCTTCTCCCTGATGTCTCTCACAACATCCACAGCTTCCACTATCATCTCTGGACCCAACAGCTCCAGCTTAGTGGCGATCGACATTTCCTCCCATATAAGGCAGTAAATGGCGCCATGCCAGTGCTCGCCTGGTAGCTGTTGTTATACGAAAACTCCACCAAGTGAAGATGGTCCTCCCACGTGTTGGATCTGGATCGTAGCCTAGAGGGGGGTGAATAGGCTATTAAAAATATTCGTGCAACCCACGAACAACCACACGTAGTTATAAGCACAGACAGGGTAAAAAGAATGCAGTCACAAAGTACGCACAGATATACCCTGGTTCGATCGTCCCCACGACCTACTCCTGCCACTGAAAGCAAATACTAGATAGATATGTAAACCTGTACAACTACAATGAGTCAAGATCCCAAATCTACTCTCACCTAGCTCGTACGCACACCACGTGCTCTACACTATCAATCTAGTCAGATGCTCTCCCTCCGTGACGACTCCCACAGTTGTCAGGTCCCCAAAAAGTAACACAAAAGGTAAAGTTTCCCCTACGAGGATCTAACACAACAACTACATAAAATAATGATAAATAGAGTTTATGAATCTCAGTTTGTGTAGCGGTGATGTCCTCGTCAATCAGCACGGGTCAGATCTCGTCCGACGTAGATGTAGTCTCTGATGTCCCCTCAACAGTCGGGCTCCTCTCTCGATGAGACTTGAGCACTCCACCAAAGATTGAAACCTCAAAAAAACGTGCTCAAGATGAAAGCTCCCCCAAATTTCTTTCGGCTGTCGGTGTCTTTCAAAACAGTCTGCACACAAAAGTTTCTTGTACACGTGATTCAAAGGACCCACAAAAACTTGAAGCCCTGTGCTTTCAAAATGGCCGGCCTTGATGTTTAATTATGCAAAGAAAACCAAACTGTGCACCTGTATTCAAAGCTAAAGTAAATCCTGCAGATTAATCAAAAGAGAAGGAATAATAATCGAAGTGCTCTTGGAGATGATATATAAAAAAAGGAATGGCTTCCCAAATTTTTGGCTCTCCCAGAACTTGTCTTCAAGGTGCGGCTGCTCATGGGTGATGGAAAAAAAAATCGGCTATCTCCTTGATGCTCTCGGCTGCAACATGAAGAGAAAGGAACAGAACTAATCCTTTAATTAATTTTTAATAAAACACTTACCTTTAATCCTTCAATCCTTTTGCAATTCAGCCGCCATCCCTTTTTAATCTGATGTGTGGCCCTTTTTGATTCCACCTTATGCACTTGTGATTGTCACACAAAAAGGAATTATATGGCCTCTGTAATAATTTTTGTATGAAAAAAATGGGTTTTGCATGTCCTCTCTGGTGTTTTTAACAAAGGGCGGCTGATCCTTTTTTTCCTCTAGATTTCAGCTCCCTTAAAACTGCAACACCTGCACATAAAAAAAGGTTAAAATGTTTTAATTAAACAATCCACTTACCTGTCTCATGCGTGGCCTTCATCCTGTGAATTGTTTTCATTGGCCTGGCGAAGAAATTAACTATGGCCGGCTCCTTGAAAGATTTTTGATTGTCTCTAACCCTCTTTCTCTCTGTATAGCAGCTGCCCCCTAAAATAAATGCCAACTCAAAACAATTGAAGCACTGGGAGAGATTTAAAAGGATGCGGATGTGTATTCTTTCAGTTTTTGTGCCTGTCAACAATTCGGCTGCAACACTTAGGGATTTTTGTGCGGCTCTCCTCTCTCCTAAAAATTTCGGCTACAAGGGTTTTGACGTGTGAGGTTTTTTTTTGATGGCCTATAGGATGAGTGCTTATATAGGGTATGCTAGGAGATTTGCGACAAGGGGAGAGATCCGTGGCTTGGATTAATCAGGCTATAAGGAATCCTAGTGATCTGGTAATTAGCAATGGGGATGGAGTTTGGACTCGATACGGAATAGGATAAGAGTTTAACTCCAATAGATATGAGTCAACTCAAGCTAGGTTCTCCTATTTTCTCCTTCACACGTTGACCAAGTCTCTCCGTGAATTAGTCACATGTTCCCCATTCCTGAAAACACTCAACACACACGTTAAATAGTTCGCACACATTTGTCATCATCAAACTAAAGTTCCTAGATCGTTGCGTCCAACAATCTCCCCCTTTTGATGATGACAAACCAATGAAAGATTTGTACATTGAATATGGGTGTGTTAAGTGTGTTGAAGGGTGTAATGCAATATGATGTATGGATGATATGGAATGAGACATGCACGCATTACAAAGCAAGCACAATAAGTATAACAAATATAAGCATGCTCCCCCTTCTCTCAAGCTCCCCCTCTTTATGTATTTTTCAAGCTCCCCCTTCAACATATAATACCGATACACCAAAATCTTTCTTTTTCTTTCTCCCCCTTTGTTATCATCAAAAGTCGAAGCACGAAGTCAAAAATATATACCATGCACAAAGAGAGTATTATTAACCATTACCAACAATTGCATGAATACAGTCATAGAATAAACAAGTCAAAATCCAATGAAATTAAACAACTAAGACTTCAAACACCAACGTGTACGTGTGATAATTAAAATTGAAGCACATAGGGAGAATCATTAAGAAAGTCAGCCAGAACCAATCCACATTTTCCATATAACATTCAATCACCTAGGATTGATTTTTCCCACCTCATTAAAAATGAGTTCAAGGTACCACACCCCAAAACATAGCCTATAAGGACTCTTAGATGTGGGGGTGACATTGCTTGACGAGTAAATACACCAACGCTAAAGTTTACCCATAAAGCTTATGTTGGATACTCGTGGGTAATACCGTTGCCAAGGATTGTATCCATTTTTCATACGGAGCAATTATCTTTTGTTTTCACTTTTTTTAAATACTTATAACAACACTTTCTTTTGCTCAATTTTTATCCATGGCAAGGTATATCATATCCCTTAGATTTTCAGTTAAGTTTTTCTCCTACATTCACATTCCATACATCATAAACGATATCTCCAAATGTGCAACAATAATAATACATGTGAAAGTGAAGTAGGTGGTGTAGAGTGCAGGTTATTTTCATTCATTGAATATGCCATGAATATTTAGAAAGATGAACATGCGCATGTGACAAAAGAAATAATACACCAATTTCTACATAGATATGAAAATCTTTCGTGCATACTTCAATAGTGAATCAAGGAGAAAAGATACACATTTAAGCACCATTTTTTTTCTTCAGTTTTTCAGTTTTTCAGTTTTTTAATGCATGAAGTACAAAAGCAAACATGAGATGCAATCACACAAACAAAAAAAATCATGCACACATAGCAATGCAACTACTAGCACACAAACAAAGAAAAGTCACGCATACAAAAAGAAACTATGAAGATATTCATTAAGTTCAAAGAATGAGATATACCTTCGCGTCGCCGTTTGACTAAGGAGCTAAAAAGTAATGAGACATTCAATTTATCGCTCCTCGTCAAATTTTCATACACCTACAAAAGAGGTGTCGTGGGTGACCTTGGAATCCAACAAGGTCCACTCACGTTAGTCATCAAAGATTTAGGAACCCATATTTGTTTGAACTTAATGTTTTTGTTCCTATATTTGCAATGATATGAAGTATGACCAACGCATCCACATGTAAAGCACTTAGCATGAAAATTTCCAACCTTTGTTGTTTCAATGTGAACTTTTCTATATTTTGATTTTTCAACATTTTTAAGACCATATCCTAGTCCTCGCCTATTATTGCCATAAAGTTGATTTCCAAGAATAATGTCCAAATTTTGTTTTCCAATGGAAAATCTCTTTAATGACAATTCTAGGGTGGTGACTTTAGATTTCAAGATATCGTTTTCATCCACAAGCAAAGTGCATTTACTAATGAAAGCTTGCTTGTTTTCCTCTTCTTTCTTTTCAAAATCCCGCATTTTTTCTTTAAGTTCAAGATTTAGCATGTTAATATTTTCAGAGAGCAATTCATTTTCAACTTCAAGCTTTACCTTATCTAGCTTATACATGCTAATATCCTTTAATAAAGAGGCACATGAAAGACAATCAGTTTTTTCAGGCAAGCTAGCTTTCTCTTTTTCTAACATAGTAATGGTAGATTTGCATGCAACAAGCTCTTGTTTAATATTTTTCATTTCTATAGACATGTCATACTCAGTTTGTTGCATATCAAAGTTATCATTCCTACAACTATCCACATCAGCTTCTAGCTCATTAATAGTATTTTGCATTCCTTTCAAGATTTCTAACAATTCAGCTTTAGTGGGAGATCCTACCTCATTGTGTTTGGCCATTAATGCCATGCAGGAGTGGGCTTCATGTTCCTCATCCTCCCCCTCAGCTTCGCTATCCATGTCTCACGTTAGCACTTTCGTTTTTCCTTTTGCAACTTGAGCTGTGTGTTGTTGTGGGCAATCTTTTATGTGGTGCCCTTTCTTCCTGCATTTAAAACATTCACTTCTATTAATAGCTTTCTGATCATAGGAATTTCTACCAAAATTAGAATTATTAGAACGAATGAACTTTTTTCCCATCTCAGCTCTTCCTTGATCAGTCTGAATGTATCTCCTGAAGTTTCTAACCATTAGGGCTTGCTCTTCATCAAGATCATCGTCGTTAGCTTGAAGAGCTAATGGTGTGGAAGCTTTGGTCTTCTCTTCAGGTTTCTCTCTGGCTTCTATACTATGCAACTCAAGCTCGTGTGATATTAGGTTGCCTATCAAGTCCTCCACTTTCATTGTTGACAAGTCCTTAGCTTCTTGAATAGCGGTGACTTTAGGCCTGAATGAACTTGGTAGCGCCCTTAAGATCTTTCGTACCTGCTCATGGCTAGAGTATGGCTTACCGAGGGAACTGGATTTGTAGACGATGTCCGTGAACCTCGCAAACATCTCTTTCACAGATTCTGTTGGTAGCATGCGAAAGATCTCGTATTCTGTGCAAAGCAACACAAGTCTGGATTCCTTCACTTGCGATGTTCCCTCATGTGTCACCTCTAGAGTATGCCAGATTTCCTGCACAGTTAGACAATGTGAGATACGATTGAATTCAGATTTATCAAGAGAGCATATAAGCGCATTCATAGCTTTACCATTAAGAGTATAAAGTTTCTTATCAGCTAAATCCCACTTGTCTTTAGGCTTAATTATAACAGTGTCTTCAATTTTAATAGTGGGTAGACTATAACCATTTTCAACAATATCCCACACATCATAATCTATAGACACTAGATATATTTTCATCCTAGCCTTCCAATAAGCAAAGTCTACACCGTTAAACTTAGGGGGACGGGCTATAGACTGGCCTTTAGCAAAAGCACAATCAGATATATTCATGGTCATCTAAAAATCTAGACTAGATCCTCTAAACTGGCTCTGATACCACTTGTTGGATCTGGATCGTAGCCTAGAGGGGGGGGGGGTGAATAGGCAATTAAAAATATTCGTGCAACCCACGAACAACCACACGCAGTTATAAGCACAGACATGGTAAAAAGAATGCAGTCACAAAGTACGCACAGATATACCCTGGTTCGGTCGTCCCCACGACCTGCTCCAGCCCCCGAAAGCAAATACTAGATAGATATGTAAACCTGTACAGCTACAATGATTCAAGATCCCAAATCTACTCTCACCTAGCTTGTACGCACACCACGTGCTCTACACTATCAATCTAGTCAGATGCTCTCCCTCCGTGACGACTCCCACAGTCGTCAGGTCCCCAAAAAGTAACACAAAAGGTAAAGTTTCTCCTACGAGGATCTAACACAACAACTACAAAAAATAATGATAAATAGAGTTTAGGAATCTCAGTTTGTGTAGCGGCGATGTCCTCGTCAATCAGCACGGGTCAGATCTCGTCTGACGTAGATGTAGTCTCTGATGTCCCCTCAACAGTCGGGCTCCTCTCTCGATGAGACTTGAGCACTCCACTAAAGATTGAAACCTCAGAAAAATGTGCTCAAGATAAAAGCTCCCCCAAATTTCTTTCGGCTGCCGGTGTCTTTCAAAACAGTCTGCACACAAAATTTTCTTGTACACGTGATTCAAAGGACCCACAAAAACTTGAAGCCCTGTGCTTTCAAAATGGCCGGCTTTGATGTTTGATTATGCAAAGGAAACCAAACTGTGCACCTGTATTCAAAGCTAAAGTAAATCCTGCAGATTAATCAAAAGAGAAGGAATAATAATCGAAGTGCTCTTGGAGATGATATATAAAAAAAGGAACGGCTTCCCAAATTTTTGGCTCTCCCAGAACTTGTCTTCAAGGTGCGGCTGCTCATGGGTGATGGAAAAAAAATCGGCTATCTCCTTGATGCTCTTGGCTGCAACATGAAGAGAAAGGAACTATCCTTTAATTAATTTTTAATAAAACACTTACCTTTAATCCTTCAATCCTTTTGCAATTCAGCCGCCATCCCTTTTTAATCTGATGCGTGGCCCTTTTTGATTCCACCTGATGCACTTGTGATTGTCACACAAAAAGGAATTATATGGCCTCTGTAATAATTTTTGTATGAAAAAAAATGGTTTTTGCTTGTCCTCTCTGGCGTTTTAACAAAGGGCGGCTGATCCTTTTTTTTCTCTAGATTTCGGCTCCCGTAAAACTGCAACACCTACACACAAAAAAGGTTAAAATGTTTTAATTAAACAATCCACTTACCTGTCTCATGCGTGGCCTTCATCCTGTGAATTGTTTTCATTGGCCTGGGGAAGAAATTAACTATGGCCGGCTCCTTGAAAGATTTTTGATTGTCTCTAACCCTCTTTCTCTCTGTATTGCAGCTGCCCCCTAAAATAAATGCCAACTCAAAACAATTGAAGCACTGGGAGAGATTTAAAAGGATGCGGCTGTGTATTCTTTCAGTTTTTGTGCCTGTCAACAATTCGGCTGCAACACTTAGGGATTTTTGTGCGGCTCTCCTCTCTCCTAAAAATTTCGGCTACAAGGGTTTTGACGTGTGAGGTTTTTTTTTGATGGCCTATAGGATGAGTGCTTATATAGGGTACGCTAGGAGATTTGCGACAAGGGGAGAGATCAGTGGCTTGGATTAATCAGGCTATTGGGAATCCTAGTGATCGGGTGATTAGCAATGGGGATGGAGTTTGGACTCGATACGGAATAGGATAAGAGTTTAACTCCAATAGATATGAGTCAACTCAAGCTAGGTTCTCCTATTTTATCCTTCACACGTTGACCAAGTCTCTCCATGAATTAGTCACATGTTCCCCATTCCTGAAAACACTCAACACACACGTTAAATAGTTCGCACACGTTTGTCATCATCAAACTAAAGTTCCTAGATCGTTGCGTCCAACACCACGATCCTTCACATCGAGTGTACAAACTCGCAGCATACCCTCTAGAATCTGAATAGTCCTCTCGGACTGGCCATCAGTCAGCGGGTGGTACGCCGGCTGAAGCTCAGACTCGTACCCAAATTCTCATACAGACTTCTCCGGAACTGAGATGTGAACCTCAATTCTCTGTCAGACACGATGCTCACGGGGACTCCATGTAAGCGTACAATCTCCTGCACGTACATGGCCTACCTCATGGCGAGCTATGAGCCTCGCTCAAAAGCTCCTCTCAAACATCACCTGTAGGTACACAGAGCCTACTGCCGTACCGTAGCGAACCATCCTCATGAATCACGAACTCCGTCCGTAGTCCAGCCTCAACCTGCCTCCTGATCCTCTGTAGTTTCGGATCTCCTTCCTGTGGTGCCTTGATCCGATCCACGATCGTGGACTGAATCTACAAATTCATGAATGAAAGAACCACACCAGGTAGGAAGACATCTAAATCCATCTCTTTTAGCTCCTGATGTATCCTCCAGTCGGTGATACTGTAGGTCTATCTCATAGTCTGCCATAAGCTCCAACCATCGTCTCTGACGCATATTGAGCTCTTCTACGTGAAGCTATACTTCAAGCTTTTGTAATCGATGAAAATCTCCACGCTCTCACTCAGCAAGAAGTGTCTCCAGATCTTCCGTGCAAATATCACCGCAACTAACTCCAGATCGTGCGTCGGGTAATTCTTCTCATGAGTCCTCAACTGACGAGAAGCGTACGTGACCACGTGGCCATGCTGATGCAAGACGCATCATAGGCCATTCGCCGATGCATCACAATATACCTCAAAGCCTCCGCCCTGATCCGGTACTGCAAAAACCGGTGCTGAAGTCAACCTCACCTTCAAGATACTGAAGGCCTCCTCACAAGTTTCTGACCAATGAAACTCCACGTCCTTCCTTGTTAGCTTCGTCATCGGCTCTGCATTCCTCGAGAACTCAAACTTAAGATGGCCCGGAATCCTGAATACCACCTTCTTACTGTGGCATTCAAACAGAGCGTGGAAGTCTCTCAGCTATTTGATGCCAAGAACGACATCGAAAAAGCGGTAGGTCATGGACAATGAAACCTAATAGTTCATGTCCACTGACCACCAAGGGAAAATCGATCGACAACCCAGATTCACGGTCACCATTCCGTTCCCTGTGGCGATATCCCAACACTTTGGAAGTGTATGTGTGGGATATAGAGTGTCTTGTTACAACCTCCAGGATAAGATTCACATGGATGCACCGGGGTCGAACAAGGCTAAGGCCAGGTGAGACGACACTAGAATAGTGCCTAAGGTATAAAAGAACTACATCCAACCCACTACCCAACAACTAGCAAGAACAACACACTTATACAAGCGAAAAAATCTAACTGTAAAAGAAAAGACCAGATCTCTAAAGAATATACCTGCTATAACACCATCCAAGTCTCCAGCCTCGCTGGCTGTCATGGTGTATGCCGGCCTCCAGAGTTGCATTGCCTGCCGAAACATCTACTCCTGTGGGGCCAAGGGTGGTCCACGGATAGCAGCTCCTCTCTGAACTGGGGCAGGTGCTCTACGCTGCACTGGAACTGGCGCTACGCCCTCCACATGGCGGTGCCTCGGACAATCTTTAACCGCGTGCGTGGCAGCTCCACATGTCAGACACAATCCCAGCTTCTTCCTGCAAGTGTTCTGCCGATGTCCTGGCTTGCCACAGTAATGACACGGTCCCTTGATCTGACTCTGCGTAGGTGCTCCAGACCTCTTTAAAGGCACTGTCTGAACAGGTCTCACTACCGGCCTCGCTGTTGGCCTGAACTGCTCCACTAGTCGGTTCCCTCACAGTGGTGGTGGTGGTGCAGTCGGAGGAGCCTGGGCAGCACGGGCAATCTGATGCGCCTGATCAACCAACAGATATTGAACGTCCAACATCTCCCTCATAACGCCCAGTAATTGGCGAAATTTGTCACTTCAGCCATCCATGGTCCCGTCAGCTGAAGGTCCATCTCGAGCTTCACGTCCTCCCACCATCCTAACGACAGGAAAAACACAATTTAGACTCGCCCACATTTCCGGATAATAAAAAAGAATGTTAATACTTCCAACGTTCCGAACTTTTCGCAGAAAAGGACCTGCATGGGCCACCACTAAAACCTGTCATGCCCCGCTTCCCAAACCAGCGGAGGTGAAGCGTGACTAAGGCCCGCTTAGGCCGGAGCTGTGAAGCTCGGACCCAATAAGCGTCTGTGTGATACTCCAAGACGAAGGAACAGGTCCCTATAGAAAAGTACGGAACAACAAAAGTACTAAAAGAGATGCATTCATTTTATTCAACAGATATCCAGAAAAGTACGGGTAGCCTGAACAAAAGCCAACATGGCTACAAACAGCTGAAAGAAAACTAATGGTACAAGCACCCAACCTAGACAGAAAGTAAACGGTGCTACGCAACGAACTAAACTGCAGTGAAACCTCTGAATCAGCAACGTGAAGATCTCTAGCTCTGGTCCTCCCCGGGCACATACTCAGGATCGACGTCCTTCGGCTCTACGTCCTCTGGTAGCTCCGTCTCGTCAACGTACTCTGGCTCCACACCTGACGTACATCACCCAAAAGAAAGGAACTGAACATCAGGTAAAGTCTACAAAAAGGGTCAGACTCCACTGTAAGTGTACCGAACTATTAAACAACAGTTTACTGGTTGATTGCATGCTCGGGTTATAACAGAGTATCAAAAGGAAGTAAACGCAGCAGGAAAGTAAAGCGTAGTAAGCAGTAGTCGTAGCGTGTGCTACCGACTACGGGACTAGCCTAAACGGGTCGTGACAAGATGTGACAAGACAAGCAAGACAGGACAGGACAAGCTAAGATGAGACACATGTGACTCGAAGGATTCACGCCTTACGGTTCGAGGAGGATCAGACCCTCTTACTATGCCACCGCTCAACCCTACCACAACCCAAGTGCACAAGACAAATCCGTACAAGGGATCACTCGGAGAGTGCCCGATTGCCCGCAAGCTGTGTATCAGTACAAGGGATCACTCGGAGAGTGCCCTATTGCCCACAAGCTGTGTATCAGTACAAGGGATCACTCGGAGAGTGCCCTATTCCCCGCAAGCTGTGTATCAGTACAAGGGATCACTCGGAGAGTGCCCTATTACCCGCAAGCTGTGCAAAACAAGACGCGACGTGACATGACATGAATGGTTCTTCTAGGGGGTCCACACGCACGCACGCACACACACACACACACACGATAACCCTACGGTGTCAAAAGTTGTTGTTTGAGCTTAGACTTCGTCGTCAAGTCTAAGTCTACGGGCGGTTGGTGTTATTCAGCTTGCTGGGAGGGCTACTCCCAGTCTGACGACGGATCGACGGACCGACCCACTGGGGGAGTTGCCCCCAGCCTTACGGTCGATCCACCCCCCTGGCCGACCAAGGGGGGCTCCGCGAAGGAGGGATCACGTATTAGAGGTCCGAAAGAAACACCGTGACGTGCCTTCTGGTGTAGGTTCCAAGAGAGCGAGGGGGAAAGCTCCATCCTCCCCCTTGTCGTGTGCCTCGAAGAAGGCCCGTGCCCAGGTCAAGGAGGTTGGCGTTCCACTACCTGAGGATTGGGCTCCGTCCTCCTCGGTCGAGGCCATCTGGCCATGGGCCAGGCCCTTATCACCGCCACAGAACCCTTTTACGAGCGGTACCTGGGAGCGTTCCGCTCGGTTCCCATCGATTTACCCCAGTCGGGCGAGTGTCTTCTCTGACCTCGTTTCCCGGTGGGGCCGGGGGAGTCAGTTTTTGCTGACTGCGGAGTGGCTACGCGGCTGGCTGAGAACTGCTATCTTCCTCCTGACCAAGCTACGTTGGATGGGGTCAAAGATGACCACCTAGTCGCCTTCATGGTCCCGGCTGGTCAACAGGTGAGGCATTCTCGCATACCTCGTTCCTAGTAGCAGTCTTCATTTCATCCCCGTTTCTTGGTGCAGTTGTCCTCGGTGGGGCTTTCGATAAGGTGCCAATTCGAGGCTCTTTCTCAGGGCAAGGCTGATGTGGCATATACCACCGAGGCCGAGGGGGGCGAGGGTGAGGCCACGTCAAGTCCCTGGAGACCCGGGTAACTGAACTCTCCTCTGCTTTAGAGAAATCAGATCGGGAGAAAGCCTTGGCTTTGGTTGGGAAGTCTAAGGCTGAGGACCAGATTATCGAGCTCATGGAGGTCACCAAAGCGGACGCTAGAGCTGGCATGGGCCCTGCCCCCGTCATTGCGGCCGACTCACCGGAGCTCTCTAGCCTTCTGGAGGCGGAGGAGGAGAGAGAGAAAGCTCTTCTAGTCCAGCTTAATGCGAGATCCAAAGAAATTGAGGTAGAGCGAGCAGAACATCAGCGCCGGGCCACCATCTTCGAAGAACAGATCAGTGAGCAAGGGGCGATGAACCCCACTCAGATTGCCCAAGATGCTGTGGAAGAGTATGCCCTTTCTTTCTTAGCCACGGCTATGTCCGAAGAGTTCGAGAAGGGGTTCGCCCACTGCCAATCCGAGATCCAGAAGAGGTTTCCACTCTCGAGGATCAATTTCGAGGAGCTCTGGGTGTACTCTGATGACAAGGAGCAGGCACGGGGCGGACCTCATGTGCAACCTGTCGGCGGCCCTGAGGGGGCTCGAGGCGGAGACGAGTGAGTGAGGGTTTAACCTTGTTGCCCGGTTATTGTGCTTGTTGTGTAACACACCCTCCCTTCACCTTCCATTTAGAAATGAAGCCTCCCTTTTCTGCATGTGACTGCTCGTCTTCCCCCTTGGTGTGTGCCCCATCTTTGGGCTTTGTTGGTGATGAGATGGTCACCCTACCGGGGGTGTTGCCCACTGTCCTTGCATCGTGTTTGGTCGGTCGGCCGGCTGGGGGACGCTATCCCCCAGGCTCACGGTCCGATCGGTGCACCAACATGTCGGGGGAGTTGCCCCGGCCTTACATTTGGTTTTGTCGGTTAGTCTGCTAGGGGTGCGCCCCCGTGTCCTGCGACTGACCGATGAGGTTGACCACTGAGGTCGTCCTCTTGACTGGCCTACCAGGGGAGTCGCCCCTAGCCTTACAGCCGGCCGGCTAACCGTCCCTGTCACGCCCCCCGCTTCCCATTATACTTGGGGCGAGGACGTGAACGGGCCCGCTTGGGTTGGAGCGGTGAAGCCCCAACCCAATAAGCGTCTATGTATGACTACTTTGGCAGATTCTTGCTTGCGAATAATCGGAACAACATAATATGGTGTCATCATTAAACTTCGACTTCCAGATTACAAGTACACAAAAATTAGAAGGCCTAGCATGGCCATTACAACAGTTACAAGGAAATTAAAATACACCTGAAAGTAAATACAACAATTATTAAAATTTAGCAAGCTGCGCAGTGTCTGTCGTCTTCAGTAGTGGATCTCGTGCTCTTGGTTCTCTTGGTCACCTTCTTCAATCTCCAAGTGAACTTCACTGTGAACTCTGCTCAAAACCTAACGTATATTTCACAAACAAGGAAATATACGTCAGCGAGGGTCGCTCGGCAAGCTTTTAAAAACGTTAGTAGTAAAATGACCCTCGGCAAGGTGATAATATAGTTTTCAAAACTTAAGGAGATGAGAAGCACAATAGCATTTCAACAAGTTGAAACATAGCATCAGAAGGGCACATGTGAGTGTAAGCAATGTGTAATGTGCAAAGTAGTGAGCAGGCGAAGTGTAGTGTGCGAGTAGCAAACACAGCAAGGTGTAGTGCGTAAAGTAACTAGCATGGCAAGTGTAGTGTGCACAGCAAAAGTAGTGACAAGTGTAGTGTGTACAGCAAAAGTAGTGACAAGTGTAGTGTGCACAGCAAAAGTCAATCGTGACAATAATTTTAGCAGTTTACACTGTAGCATCAGCCGAGGTATAGAGAAGGGTGCATCAATCAATCAATCTCCTATCTAGTGACAAAGCCCAGTGTCCGAGGGGGAGGTGACCAGCATCACACCCAAGTCAACGGAAGCTACCCGTGACTCTATACTCACCGACCCGGCCAGGTGTCGGTCAAGTTCACCAATCGAGTGCAATCCAGCTTTCCAGCCTCTACTACACTAGACTACCCCACCCAAGTGTCCATAAGTCAATCTGTAGTTTAATGTTTGCCGAGTGGCAAAACATTCCGTAAATGGCCCGCGGCCCAATATCCGTATGGCTCGAAGGCCCATTAGTCCGTAATTGCCCGAAGGCCCAATAAATCCGAAAGTTGCCCAAAGGCACAATAGTCCATAAATTTGCCCCAAGGGCCCAATATCACATTTCAATTGGGTGGACGGTCCACAATTTAAAAGCACAGCAAGCGGTGAGAGTGTCATAGGTATGTCATTTCAATAGCACCAATATTTGAGAGTAAAATAACCAAAACACGTCGCTAAGTCCGTTAAGCTCAAGCAACATTCTTATGAGTTATTGTTAGCAATATTTAGTCGTCCCAACCACAAAATTCTGAGCAATATAATTAAAAACCTGTGGGTGATAAATACTTGCATATTTGAAAAAGTTTGTAGAAAGACAGTATACTTGGCAAGGGGTAAGTACTTGCCTGAACGGAGTGTTTCTGATGTCCCGGTGATCATAGTGAGAGGCGTAATTTTAATCTGCGCAAACGTATTTTTAAATGTTAAGTCCAACTAACTGCTTAGCAAAACTACCATGTGTATTAGGCGTATCCACATCACTACGTGTACAAACATATAATTTACGTAACATATAAGTTAACCATTACATCCTGTTTTAATAGGTTATAAACTGACTAACCATTAATTAATAAACAAATATTTTAAAAATAGATTATAGGGTATAGTATTAGCAGTCTTTCACTGACCGATGTTATCATTATATTTGCTTATAAAAATAAGTACCACCATGTAGGTTCTATCAAAGCTAAAGCCTCTACTGCACTATCTATTTTAATAATAAAAACTAGACATTTATAAACTCCCTATCAATATACTGCGCATGTCATGAAGGTTCGCAGCCCATGTACCTCCATTATTCGCTAGACCGTGGAGAGGGGAGCATTGCCTGAGACTGGTGGTCGAGGCTGCGGGGTGCCGCTGTTGGGTGGCAGCGAGGCGTACGGGCGGAGATGAGCTCGGGTTGGCCGGAGGGAGGATAGGGGTGGTCGACGTCGGTGGTTGCTCGGAGAAGTCGACCGGCGCTGGCAAAGAGAGGGGAGGCGAAGGACCACGGCGAGCGACGGCGTTGGCGAGATCGGACGGCGGGCGACGCTGATCGGAGCTCGGGGGCGGCCGATCGAGGGGATCAGGCGAGATCGAGGCGTGGCAGCTTTCCAACGGTGGATCACGGACGTGCGGTTGGCGGCGACTCGTTCTGCGACGGCGGCGAGACTCGAACGGCGACGGGGAGTTCTGGAGGAAGAAGACGGGAGGTGCCCTGTTTCGAGCAGAGGAGGGAGGAAATTGGGGCTGCCGGCGACTGAGCTCTCGGGACACCGGCGAAGGTGGCGGACGGCGTCGAAACTTCTTCGTGGCGTCGGAGGGTGGCAGTTGCTACGGTTGATGAAGATGGCTGTGAGGTCTGTGGCCCGTTGAAGAGGGGTGAAGGGCGGTGGCCTCGGAGGTGCACCGGGCGTGGGTTGCGTCGAAGTCGGGGGCAGGCGAGTAGGGCGGTGCAGGACAGTCGGAGGTCGGAGGGGAAGGAGGCGAACGGGGGAGGCCGCGGCGTTGTTCGCTGGTCGGAGGCGAGAGGAAGGAGACGCCGGGGGGGTTGTTGGGAGGAGAGGAGGACGGCGCTGGGCGTGAGGGTGTCCGGCGTTCGCGAGGGGGAGGCGCCGCCTCGGTGTTACGGGGAGGAAGGCGGAGATCGGGGCGGTGGAGCTGGGTTCGGTGCCGGAGGAGATGAAGGTGGGGCGACTGCGCTCGAGGGCAGAGGAGGGGTGCGAGATCACCGAGGAATGTGAAGGAGACAGGGGAGGGGAGAAGATGATGGGGGCGGCCGTCGTGTGATGATGATTGTAGGGCTAGGCTGATGCGTAGGGGAGAAATAGAGATAACCTAGGTTTATTTATATAAGAATAGGGTGAGGTGATAGTGGCAGCACGTGGGGCTAATGGCTTAGGTTTTTAGGTTTTAATGTTTAGTTTTTTTTATTTGATTCCTATGTTTTTTGTGTGTGCTAATGCTATGTGCGTGAGTGGGGTTCGGCCTAGAGTAATTTAGGGAGTAATTTGAAATAGGATTTAAATGGTTTGATAATCAATAGGTTTAATAGGAGAAATAAGTGCTCATCAATCTTAGTTATTAGGTAGCAGAAAAGGAAGGGTTTGAAATAAAGAAATTAACATGTTATAAAGGGGGTAATTAGGGCCAATTCAAGTCAATTAAATGGGTTTTAAAAATAGAAACCTACATTTGAATTTTAAAAGTTTAAAAAGATTTGCAATTCAAATTTTGAATTGAAAATTAAAAAAAAGATTTTAAGAAGAGACATTAAAAGTAATAATAATAAAGGCTTATAATAATAGGAATAATAATAAGTTCGAAAAATGGAAATGGATACGAGGACAAAAACGTCATACAATAGATACGGGAAAAATACATGAGAGAAATATAGATAAAAGTAACGATGAAAACCGGTCGTTACAGTCCCACTGGGGGAGTTGCCCCCAGCCTTACGGGCAGTTGGTGTCGTTCAGCTAGCTGGGAGGGCTCTCCCAGTCTGACGGCGGATCGACGGACCGACCCGCTGGGGGAGTTGCCCCCAACCTTACGGTCGATCCACCCCCCTGGCCGACCAAGGGGGGGTTGGTCCTCAACCTGTTGACCGGTAGGGGGAGGCAACCTGCTAGGGGTTTATCCCCTAGCCTTATGAGCATCTGCTCGGGTGCTCACCCCGCGAGGTCTCCCTTCCTGAGTGAGCTTCTCCCGGTCGTAAAATACGAAGGTGAACAGGCTCAAGCGATTTTATTTGGGTAGATGGAAGAAAAGGGGTACATTTGTGGGCGATCTCATTGATAATATTTGCACAGGTGCTCGGCGTTCCTAGTATGGGTGAGGTTCTTCCCCTCCGAATTAGCTAGTCGATAAGTCGCGGGTCCGAGGACCCCGATGGCCTAGTAGGGTCCTTCCCACTTAGCCGCTAGCTTCCCTTTGCGAGTGATCTCTGGGCTGAAGGCAGCTTTTCTGAGGACCAGATCCCCTTGGCAGAAGCTCCTCCCCCTAACTCGGGAATTGTAGTAGAGAGCCACCTTATGCTTCTGGCGAATGATGGTGGCCAAGGCCTGCTCCCGTTGCTCGCCCAGGAGCTCCAAGCCGAGCTCCAAGCCCTCCGAGTTCCTTTCCTTATCGAAATGCTTTATGCGGAGGGATTCCTCACCTACTTTGACTGGAACCACCGCCTCGGTGCCATAATCGAGCATTAATGGGGTTTCGCCCATGGCCTGCTTGTGGTTCGTTCGGTATGACCAGAGTATCCCCGGGAGTTCTTCCGGCCAACTCCCTTCGGTGTCCTCCACTTTCTTGCAGAGGGGCTCTATAATGCACTTGTTGGCAGACTCTGCCATCCCATTGGTCTGGGGATGCGCCACTGAGGCGAAGAGGAGCTTGATCTTCCACTCCGCACAGAAGCCTTTGAACCCAGTAGAGTCTAATTGCTTCCCGTTGTCCGTGACGATGGCTCGGGGAATCCCAAACCTGGAGATGATTGAGTTCCATACAAAACTCTTTGCCTTCTTCCAAGTGATGGAGGCAAGGGGTTCGGCCTCGATCCACTTGGTGAAGTAATCCATCGCCACGATCAGGTACTTCCTCTGTCCTCGACCTGAAGTAAACGGTCCGAGGATGTCGAGCCCCCATTTCGTGAAAGGTATGGGGCTGACAATCGGAACCAGTTCCGATGGGGGGTTGAGCCGAGTTTGGCGAACCTCTAGCATTCTTGGCACCTTTGGATGTATTCTGTCACATCGTGGACCAAGGTGGGCCAGTAATATCCTTGCCTCAAGATATTCTGGGCGACTGTCTTGCATCCGTGGTGATTTCCACAGATCCCCTCGTGCACCTCCCAGAGGATGTAGTCTACCTCTTGAGGTCCGAGGCACTTAAGGTAAGGGAGTATGTCCGTCTTGGTCCAACGTCTCTTGTAAAGTGTGTTGGATATGGACGACATGAATACACCCATGAGGGGATGTATGAGGGTATACGAACCTCAGATGTCACGTGCACAAAGGCGTGCACGAAGGGAACCTTTTCTCGTGTGAAAAGGACCACTCGATAAGTGGAAAAAGCCACTCGATAAGTGGAAAAAGCCACTTTATAAGTGAAAAATGGCACTTGATAAGTGGATAAAGAAGAAGATAAATGAATGTGCTAATATAGGCTAATAAGCTTATATTTAGTTATTTCCTACAATAACTACCACTAAAGCCTATAAATAGGACCCAATGGTAAGGCATTCATTCACACTTACCATGCCATAAGTTTGCATAAGGCATCTTATGTTCTTCTTCTCCCTTCCATTAAAATCCTCTTCTAGTTAGAGATTTAGGCGGTGAAACTCTGCTTCGATCCTCCGTGACGAAGTATCGACCGTTGTGGCGAATCCGAGGGCGAAGTTCCGAGATTACCGTGCCGCGTACGCAAGCGTAAGTCTCAACTTCATTTATCGATCCTAACGTTGTTTTGACAGGATCCTACATTGGTATCAGAGCCATACGGGTTCGCCCCGGTCAAACCGTCGCCCCGTCGAACCGATGAACGAGGCATTGTCTTTTTCACGAATGGGTATCCTACCATTACGGATATGGTAGGAACGCTTCGTGACGGAGAGAACGCAGCGGTTGTTCTTTTCACGTTAGGGTCTCCTACCATTACAGATATGGTAGGAACTCTCCGTGACGGGAAGAACCGACCGTTCATATCGTCAAGCTCGCTCTCTTCATGGATGCTGAGTCTCCATTCATAGGGAATGTGAAATATCTTCATGTGGAGCGCGTAGTTTACGAATTTTAAAGTATGTTAATTTTTCATTTTGGCACACGGCCATTAGAGAATAACTACTTTCTCGACGAACGGGTGCTTCATCGACGAACGGGTGCTTCATCGAGGAAGAAGATAGTAGTTATTCCCATCGGGGAAGACGACTTTTGGTGCTTGATCACCATGGCCAAATGGGCTATGAAGGTAATGCACCCCCCTCCCCGTGCGGAGGGGGTTGGCTACGACCAATAACCACCACGGCCACCCCTCCGGTGGGGTGTGAGGCAACCCCATATAAGGGGGTGGCCGGCCATGGCCATATGGGCCATTGCCGGCCATGGCCAAATGACCATGGCCCGGCCATGGCCGAACCTGGCCGGCCCCGGCCAGGGCCAGGGGGCCCTAGCCGTGGCCAAGGCCAGGCCTGGCCGAGGCCAGTCCAGGGCCAAGGGGCCCTGGCCGGCCTCGGCCAAGGTCAGGCCTGGTCGAGGCCAGTCCAGGGCCAAGGGGCCCTGGCCGGCCTCGGCCAAGGCCAGGGGCCGGCTTGGCCGGCCTAGCCGGCCCTGGCAGTGGCCAGGGCCGGCGCCCTGGCCACTGCCAGGGCCTGGCTGGCCCTGGCAGATGCCAGGGAAATGCCCTGGCCTCGGCCAGGGCCTGGTCGGCCCTGGCCGGCCTCGGCCAGGGCAGAGGCTCTGGCCGAGGGGCCAGGACCCCTGGCCGGCCAGGGCAGAGGCCCTGGCCGGCCCTTGGCCAGTCTCGGCCACGGCAGAGGCCCTGGCCGAAAGGAGTTCAGATCATTTGTTGGTCGACCAATTTGGGTGTTTTGGTCGACCTATCCAGCAAAAGGCCTTGGTCGATCACGAACATGCCGACTAGCCCATACGGGGCTAACGACAGTCGTCTGCGGCAAAATTCTCCCATACGGGGGGGAGCGCCTGGATCCATACGGGAACCGGTGACAATGGCTTGCAGAAAAATCCCCTCAAGGGGATCCTGCCTTGGCATGGCTATGGCTCATTCCCGGTAAATGGCCAGGAAGTGCCAAATATTTCGCTAGTATCATAAGGGTACTAAGTCGAAATATACAATTTTGAAAAATACGTTTTCATACGTTTTGAAAAATACGTTTTTTTAAAATGCTTTTCCACTGTGAAGTACTATAAGAGTACTAACATTTGATAAAGTGATGGGAAAATATTGAAAGTTACTCTAGATGGTGATTGGAAACGAAGTGACCTTTCCGATTCTAGGGTAACATCTTCAGTATTTTTCGAAAGTAACTTATCAAATTATAAATGTCGTTCCAAGTGGGAGTTGAAATTAGAACTATCCAAATGGGATATTCTATTATCACTTCAAATGGGAATTATATTTTAAGAATTTTTCAATGCAATGTTTTTGATCAAACCTTCGGTTTTGTGTCTTTTGCATCATTTTAAAAGTAAAATGTCTTCCGCTTCAAAGAATATCGTCGCTGAGTTAAACAGAGGTGAAAAACTCAACGACGATAATTACAAACTTTGGTCCATCAAGATACAATACGTTTTAGAGGAGCAAGAAGTGCTCGAAACTCTAAAGAACGTAATGATTGAACCCGAGTCGCGCACTACGGCCCAACACAGACGAGACAAGGAAGATTTTGATGCTTGGTCTCGGAAGAACAAGATAGCACGCGTTACGTTATTAAGCAGTATGGCTGATGACATAATGCGCATCTTCCGAGAGCATGACTTAGCCATGGACATATGGTCCAAGCTTGAGGAAAAGTTTGGTGGCACATCGGTGTCCAAACTTCGTGCCTTAACTATAAGATTTGATTCATACAAGAAACGTCCAGATCATTCCATAGGGAAACATCTGCGACATATGGCGAATCTTATCTCAGAGTTAAAGGATGCGGGTCATGTGCTCACTGATGAGCAACAAATCCAAGCAGTCATACGTTCCCTACCAAATGGGTGGGACCAAATGAAGATGCATCTCACTCACAATGAGAGCATTAAGACCTTCAGCGATGTTTCCAAGCACCTCGAATTAGAGGAAGAGCGGCTTGCGGCTTTCAAGCCTAGTGCAGAAGTGCACATGGTTGCTAGTTCCTCACACGGGGGAAAGAAACTGAAAGATCGTTCGAAGTCTACTAATGAACGTAATAAGCAACCTGAGTCTACCAAGAAACCCAAACATAAGGATGGGCACAAGAAATGGCACAAGAAGAAAGACTTGAAGAGGTTCAAGTGCTTCAAGTGCAACAAGCTCGGTCACTAAGCTCGTTCGTGAATGAGTGGAGGCGACGAGGTAACTTGTAAATATACTAGTTACATATGTGTTTCTAGTTCAATATTTCTTGTGGAATCTAATCCATTTTGGATAATTGATTCAGGTGCCACCGACCACATAGCAAGGGACAGACGGTCCTTCGTGGAGTATCACCGGATACCCCAAGGAACGAAGTGGATCTATGTAGGAAACAACACACATGTTGAAGTGAAAGACGTTGGGACTTGCAAGCTAGTCTTGGACAACGGCCACACTATCCTACTTCATGATGTCCTCTTCGCTCCAGATATTCGAAGGAATATAATATCTGTGGTCGTGTTAATGGGTCTTGGCTATAACTGGTTCTTTCATGATTGTAATATGGAATTAAGTTGTAATAATACTCTTATTGGTACTGGGTTTGTATTTAAAGGATTTATTGTAATGAGTACAATGTATGATTCCTCATGTAATGAAAATTTTCTTATTGCAAATTCTAAGACTTATGAGTCTGATGTGATTTGTTGGCATGCAAGGCTTGGTCATATTGGACCAACGCGTATGGAATGACTTGCCAAACGTGGTCTTCTATTTAATGTTTCAAAGGTTGAAATATCGACCTGCGAACATTGCCTAGTGGGGAAATCTTGTCGCAAGCCGTTTGGAACCGGCACAAGGGCCGAGGTTCCATTACAGCTTATCCATTCGGACATATGTGGTCCGATGAATGTCAAGACAAGACGCGGGAAGTCCTATTTCATCACTTTTATTGATGATTTCACCCGATTCGGACATATCTATTTGATATCCCACAAAAGTGAAGCATTGGCTTGCTTTAAAAACTATATGAGTTTAGTGGAGAATCAATTAGATCGCAAGATTAAGGTCTTGCGAACCGATAGGGGCGGTGAATATCAATCAACAAGTTTTAAGGAACTTTGTGATGAAAAAGGCATAGTACATCAGGTAACTATGCCTTATACTCCTCAACAAAACGGTGTTGCAGAAAGGAGAAATAGGACTTTAATGGAAATGGCCCGTTCAATGATGGCGCAAGTTAACTTGCCAATCACCTTTTGGGGTGATGCATTATTGACGGCCGCTTTCATTTTAAACCGCGTACCCTCGAAATCAGTTAGCTCCACTCCTTATGAGTTGTGGAACCAAAGGTCTCCTGACTTAAACATTTTGAAACCTTGGGGTTGTGCATCCTACACACATATTTCCTCCCATAAGTATGGCAAACTTGGGCCAAGGGGAAGGAAATGTATCTTTATACGATACGCAGAAAACTCCAAAGGTTATGTTTTTGTTAGTCAGGAAGACAATGGTGGGCTAATTGAGTTTGAGTCGAGGGATGTCACTTTCTTGGAAAACGAGTTTCCAAGACAGGGCGAGATAAGTCAGGACTTATCTCTATTTGAGATTTATGATCAAGAAGGATTACCTCATTCGAGTGGGAGAGTTCTTGGTGAAAACGAAAATACGTTTCAACCTTCACCATTGGATTATACGAATGACGATTATCCTATTCCACACGGGAATAATGATCCAAGTGGGAGCAATTCTAACGACATTCCAAGTGGGAGTGATATTAGAATTGATCTAAATTCGAGTCAACAAGGACTTGAAGAAGCTCAAATACGACGTAGTAGTCATACAAGGTTGGCTCCTCTAAGATTTGAGGATGAATTTCTGCAAACCTTTATGACTTTACTACAAGAAGATGACGAGCCTGCTACTTTCAAACAGGCCGTATCTTGCCCTGCTAAAGACAAATGGATGGAAGCGATGCAAGAGGAGTTAGAATCCATGAAAGTTAACCAAGTCTGGGACTTAGTTGACTTACCCAGAGGACGTAGAGCTATTGGGAACAAATGGGTTCTCAAGATCAAGCATAAGGCTGATGGCTCTATTGACAGATATAAAGCTCGCCTTGTCGCGAAAGGTTTTACGCAACAGGAAGGGATAGACTACGAAGAGACCTTCTCACCTGTTGTTCGTTTTACCTCGATTCGCCTGATTCTGGCAATGGTAGCATGCTTAGACCTTGAATTACATCAAATGTTTGTAAAGACTGCCTTTCTCAATGGAGAATTGGACGAGGAGATCTATATGGAACAACCAACAGGGTTTGTAAAAGAAGTAAACGAACATAAGGTTTGTAAACTTCTTAAGTCCATGTATGGTCTTAAACAATCCTCGAGGCAATGGTATATACGATTTCAAGAAGTTGTCTTATCAAATGGTTTTACCATGCTTGATGAAGATAACTGCGTATATATCAAGATGATTAAAAGCGAGTATGTTATCATGTCTCTATATGTAGATGACATTTTAATAGCCGGAAATGACAAGGGCTTTGTGATGGATATCAAGGCTTGGCTTTCATCAGTTTTTGAGATGAAAGACATGGGAGAAGCCGCATATATCCTTGGAGTTAAGATTTCAAGGAATCGTTTGAAGAAACTTCTTTCTCTTTCACAGGAGACTTATATAAAGAAGGTTCTAGAACGATTTAATATGCAGGACTGCAAGTCCATTGATACTCCTATAAGCAAAAGCGATAATTTATGTCTGAAATCATGTCCTAAGAACCAAAAGGAGAAAGAGATTATGGAAAAAGTTCCATATTCCAGTGCAGTTGGTAGTCTTATGTACGCTATGATGTGTACAAGACCGGACATCTGTTTTGCCGTTGGAATGGTAAGTCGTTACCAATCCAACCCATGGCAAGTACACTGGAAAGCAGTTAAGAGGATAATGATGTATCTCAAAGGATCTGCAGACTTTGCTTTATGCTATCAAGGAGATGCCTTGAGGCTCGAAGGCTACACTGATGCTGATTGGGCGGGTGATCTCGATGAGCGACGATCGACCTCAGGATATGTTTTTCTACTCGGATCTGGTGCAATATCCTGGAGTAGCAAGAAACAATCCTGCATCGCACTTTCAACCATGGAAGCCGAGTTTGTAGCATTTAGCATGGCAGTCCAAGAGGCTGTTTGGCTTAGGAAGTTCTTAGACAGGCTAATTGATGCAAGTGACTCAAGTGCTGTACCTATACACAGCGACAGTCAAGCATCTATAGCCTATGTCAAAGATCCTAAATTCCATTGTAAGACCAAACACATTGATATCCGCTACAAATTTGCAAAAGACTATGATAAGACCAAGAAGGTGGACATAAGGTACATATCTACGCATGAGATGATAGCGGATCCGCTCACGAAGGCGATCCCTAGAGATGTGTTTTACAAACACTTATCATCCCAAGGATTGCGTAAGAGCTGAGTTGTACCAATGTAAATTCCCATGTCTGTAAATGATCAAATTTAATAAAAGAATATGTTCTTTTTCAAACATTGCATATGAATTTCTTGAGAAATGTTTGTGTACATTTTTGAAATCTCAGCTATACTTTCTAGTATGTCGGACAGATTGAGGTTGGCTCTCTCACATGAGCAACCGCCTTATTCTATCAGACGGATAGAATAGAGATGAGACCTGTTTAAAGTCAAAATCATCAGACGGATGATTTAGATTCATGACTTAAACAAAATGGTCGCATGAAAGATCTGCATCATATGGATGCTTACAGAAGATCTAAGAGGATTTTGAAATCCTATCTGTCTAAATGCGGGATGTGAGTCCAAAGGATTATTTGAGTAGAAAAAGGAACTCAAAGTTAGACATTGTGGTGTCTGATCATCATCCTTACAACATCATTGAGACATACACTCCCTGGGAAAGGAGCGATGTTGTAATACGTATTCATACTACGTATGCATTTTTTGACCATTGGGTTAGAATAGTAAATAAGTTTACTATTATGTGAGACCCAAAGATCACATGGGTCTTAATTCATTACCCTTATGGACTCTAATTGGTTCCTTTAGATTTGACCGGGTGATTGCTATCTTAGCATGTTACTTATGGACTATGGTTAATTCGGTCCGGCGGGGCATGTTAGAAAAGCAAGTCAAGTCAAGATCGAAAGGATCGCAAGAAGAGGAAGATTAATTTCACATTCACATTTGGACTTTAAAGATTCAAAGCTGGCCAGCCAATTGCAATCCAGATGGGATTCAATTGTTGAATATAAAGTATAAGAAATGTGAAGAAATAATCTAGGGTAAAGCATGCGTTGATCTACTCAACTTTGCAACTCGAGGAGTGTTGTGTATCTCTAACAAGTGCACAACAGCGGACTCTATGCGCATGACGGTCACATGGCCTATTTCTCGGTATGATAAACAGAAGATTTAGAGGAAAATAAGTTTCCGTACATTCCCCTCAAGTGTGAGTGGGAGATGTTGGATATGGACGACATAAATACACCCATGAGGGGATGTATGAGGGTATACGGACCTCAGATGTCGCGTACACGAAGGCGTGCGCGAAGGGAACCTTTTCTCGTGTGAAAAGGACCACTCGATAAGTGGAAAAAGCCACTCGATAAGTGGAAAAAGCCACTTTATAAGTGAAAAATGGCACTTGATAAGTGGATAAAGAAGAAGATAAATGAATGTGCTAATATAGGCTAATAAGCTTATATTTAGTTATTTCCTACAATAACTACCCCTAAAGCCTATAAATAGGACCCAAGGGTAAGGCATTCATTCACACTTACCATGCCATAAGTTTGCATAAGGCATCTTATGTTCTTCTTCTCCCTTCCATTAAAATCCTCTTCTAGTTAGAGATTTAGGCGGTGAAACTCTGCTTCGATCCTCCGTGACGAAGTATCGACCGTTGTGGCGAATCCGAGGGCGAAGTTACCGTGTCGCGTACGCAAGCGTAAGTCTCAACTTCATTTATCGATCCTAACGTTGTTTTGACAGGATCCTACAAAGTGCCCCTTCATGGATCACGTACCGGAGTGCCTTTCTCTCCAGGGTACGGCGTTCGTCCAAGTCCGTTGGCACTTCCCCATGGGAGAGGTACCGAACGATCGGATCCATCCAGGTGGGGTCCCCGTCGATCGCCATCATCTCTTTCTCCTCCGTGCTGGGGAATCGAAGGTTCTCTATATAGATGGTTCGACGCAGCTCCTTGGTCGAGGATGAAGCCAGTTTGGACAGGGCATCTGCGCGTGCGTTCTCCGATCGTGGGAGGTGAAGGGTCTCAGCCTTCCTGAATTTGGACAGGACGGTCTTGGCCATGGCCAGGTTGCTCTGCATCGCCTCCTCACGCGCCTTGTAATTTCCCTGTAGTTGGTTGATGAGGAGCTTCGAGTCGCTGAGAGATGCACAGAATCGGCCCCAAGTTCTCAGGCCAGCTTTAAACCGTTTATTGCGGCCTCGTACTCGGCCACATTGTTGGTGGCCAGGAACTCAAACCGGAGCGCATACTCGACGACACTTCCTTTGGGAGATCGAATCGCGATCCCGGCCCCACTTCCTGACCTGGTCGCTGAGCCGTCTACGTGGACTATCCATGTGGCCTGGTCTCCTAGGTGGCCAGTAAGAATGATGTCAGTTGAGAGAAAGGACAAGGGTTGGGTGGTTACCGTAGCCAAGCCCCCTCCCTCAGAGGGGTTCCCTCCTTCTATGGTGCATTCGGTGATGAAGTCTGCCAAAGCTTGTCCTTTTATGGCCGTGCACGGCTTGAACCGAAGGTCGAACTCTCTCAGTTCCATACCCCAATTCAGCATTCTCTCCATCCGATCAAACCTCTTGAGGTTTTGTTCCAGTTGGGAGTCGGTAAGGACCAATATAGTGTGGGCTTGGAAGTAGGGCCGGAGTCGACGGGCCGAGAGAACGAGGGCGTAGGCCAGCTTTTCCATAGGGGTGTATCGCCCCTCCGCATCCTTCAGGACTCGACTAGTATAGTAGACCGGCCTTTGCACTCCACCGTCCTCCCTGACCAGCACCGAGCTTACCGCTTCTCCCGTGCATGCTAGGTAGAGGCTCAATGACTCCCCCTCTTGCGATTTAAAGAGGAGCGGTGGACTTCGAAGGCATTCCTTGAGTTTGGCGAATGCTCAAGAGCACTACTCATCCCACTGTATCGTCTTCCTTTTATCGGCAGGCTCAGCGATGGCTTTCCTCAGGGTCTTGAAGAATGGAAGGGACTTCTCCACCGACTTGGACAGAAATCGCCCCAGAGCGGCGATGCGTCCATTCAACCTTTGCAGCTCTTTAATTGTCGTCGTCTCCCGCATGTTAATGAGTGCCTCGATCTTATCGGGGTTGTCCTCGATGCCGTGATTGCTGATCATGAAGCCCAGGAACTTATCGGATCTCACCCCAAATGTGCATTTCGTGGGATTGAGCCGGATATTGTGTTTTCGTAACCGCTCAAAGGTTTCCATGAGATCAGCGATATGATCCCCTGGCTCCTTCGATTTGACCAGCATGTCGTCGACGTAGACCTTCAAGTTCCTCCCTATCTGGGAGTCGAACACCTTGTTGACCATTCTTTGGTAGGTGGCCCCCGTGTTCTTCAACCCAAAAGGCATCTTCTTGTAGCAGAAGGTCCCCTGATCCGTTGTAAAGGCAGTCATCTCTTCGTCCCGAGGGTCCATCTGGATTTGATTGTATCCGGAGTAAGCGTCCATGAAGCTGAGCATCTCATACCCCAAGGCGTTGTCCATGAGGTGCTCGATGCGGGGCAATGGGTAGCTGTCTTTGGGGCAAGCTTTGTTAAGATCACTGAAATCCACACACTTACGCCACTTCTCGTTGGGTTTCTTGACCATCATGACGTTGGACAGCCACTCTGGATAACAGGCTTCTCGGATAAAGACGGCATCGGGAAGGCTCTCCACCTCCTCGGTGGCTGCCTTCATCTTCTCGCCACCTAGATTCTGCTTCTTCTGCCTGATCGATTTGAAATTGGGGTCGGCATTCAACCGGTGCACAATCACCCGGGGGTCAACGCCGGGCCTGTCATCGGGTGACCATGCGAAGATGTCAAGGTTGGCTTCCAAGCACTCGATCAACTTGCTTTTCAAGCCAGGGTCCAGCCCTGATCCGTTGGAGACGAATCTTCGTTCGATATTTAAGACTGGAATCTGCTCCTGCTCCTCTCTGGGAGTGGGTCTCGGCCCGCTCCTCAAGTCAAGTGAGGCCATCAGACCATCAGGCCATTCAGGGGGCTTCTCGCCTGCTAGTTGGTAGCAGATCTTCAGCTTTCCTGCATCGCCGTCGACTTGGCCAACCCCCCTTGGGGTCTAAAACCTGATCGTCCGGTGGAGAGTCGAGACCATCGCGCTGATAACATTGAGGAGGGGCGGCCGATGATCCCATTGTACGCCGACCCAATCCTCAGCACCACGAACTCCACCGGCAGGGTCACCGAGTCGGGCGATCCCCCGAGCGTGACGGGGAGGTGGATCGCCCCAACAATGGGCATGGAATGACCCGTGAAGCCCACCACGGGCCCGAAGCATGGCTCCTAGTCCCTGTCCCGCAGTCCCATCCTTTCCAAAGTCGTCATGAAGAGGATGTCGCATGAGCTGCCAGTATCGACTAGCAGCCGCCGCACCATGGACGTGTCAATGACTACAGACCCCATTAGTGCTTCGTCTGACCTTGGTTTCTTCCTTGCTGTACCCACCCTGCCGACTGGGGGGTGATGGAGGGCCCATGGTCTCCAAATTATAGGCTCCCCTGTGGTCAGGCTGGGGAGCCACGGTCCCTTCCTGTCGACCGCGGCGGGGACCGACGCCCGGTGTCGGGGTCACGTCCACCCTTCAGCGCGGAGGGTGGAGCCGTGTCATTGTTCGTGTGGTTGCTTTACGTGGGTGTTAGCTTAGACGATGCTAGATGTTTATGTGCATTTTCTCACCACTGAATCGTTGACCGATGACTGTACAGTCAACGAGGTCAAGGGGTCGGTTGGGATCCCTTGGACACGCCAAGCTCACGTGCACTCAGCGTAAGTCGGAGATGGTATCGAGGTTGACCGTTGGTCCTCGGCTGAAACAGAGCTGAGGGGAGGCCTCGGCTCTGTTTGATGGGCTCGGCCTCGGTTGGATGTGCGTTGAGGGGTAGCCTCGGCGCTTCGCTCGGAGCTCAGTCTTCGGTCGGTAGCCACACCCGCTAGCAGCGAGGGTGGTCGTCGGGCGCAGAGGGGAAGCCTCGGTGCCTGAGTCAGCTTTTTCTTGAGTAGACAAGAAACTCATCAGGGTGGCCGGACCTTGGTTCCGGCCGAATCTCCTCCGATGCCTAAGTTAGATCAGGGTCTGAGGAGTACTCGGCGGGGTAGGTATGACTCGAGAAGAGATCGATTTGCTGACCCTCGGTGCGAGTAGGGGACGGGAGAGAAATGGCAGAAAACCAAAGTCGTTGATGGAATACCTTTGATTTGGGTACCTGGGCTTCGATCCCTTTCTTCGTTGTCCTTCCGATCCTTTTATGGAGCTCCGTCCATGTTTGCCCCCCGTCCACGCCCCCACGCTGTCCGCCCCACTCACATCCCCGAGATCCGTCCCCACGATGGCGCCTGCCCATGTCATGGGGGAGCCGATTATGGGGCCCCTTAATGGACATTAAGGCCTCGTGCTCCGGGGGAGTAGTTACCCCCGGTGATCGTGGGCTGGTTATGAGCGTGTCAGACCGTGGACGGTTCGGGTCTGAGATTTCACGTGGGTCTCATTGATCGGGCCATACCTTCTTCGTGGGCCTCTCGCCTTCGGGTTGGGCTCGGGCCCCACGGTTCTGGGGCCTCTCCAATTAGGCATAACAGAGTCAGTTTTGCAAGGGGATCTTGCATGTAAGGGGAGCTTGCATAGATTACCCCATAGGTTTGGTAGAGACCACCCACCACGATTTGTATTGAGGGGGTGTTTGTTCCTCCTAATAGAAATCCGATATTGGTGATTGTATTCATTGATATTTTAGTGGAGTAATCTGATCTTTCTCGGCGTGGCCCCGCAGATGTAGGTGTGCGTGCTGAACTGCGTTACCAAGTCTTGTGTGTCGTTGCTTGGTTTTTATGATTAATCATTATGTTTAATTGATTAATATCTTCATACTGAATTACAGTTCTCTCCTATTTGAGCATAATCAGAGAATTGAATATATGAATTTGACCAACACTTAACTTTTATGTAATTTTGTTTGTTTGTTTGTTTGGATTAAGCTGCATCATTTTCTAATTACATATGTAAAATGATTCTTGATGGGTTTAATTATTGTTGACATGTTTCTCCAACTAGCTATGAAACTTAGTGTATCTATCATGCAAAATCAAGAAAAATTCTCATTGCAGTATCTTCAAACTGTCTTATATGCATCATTATTTTCCAAAGTTAGGACTGTCGATAATGCAAAATAATCGTGAACTTCATTTCGAAAGAATTCTTGATTTGAAGTGTATTATGTAATGTTATTGTGCTTTAATCTTCTTCAGTTCTCTCTTTCTTTCTTGCTCCATTCCCATTGCCTTTGCTCACAGCAGAGCGACAGTTGAAAGCAGTTGAGCACATATCAAAACAAAAACAAATAAAGTGGGTTTGTGTGTTTCTGTTAATGGGCGCAGCTCTCCTCTTTGGATCCGATAACCGCTCTTTTCTCTGCCCTTACCCTTCTTCTAACATAATATCTTTTTCATTATTTAGTTATTACTTTTTCCCTTTTTCATAAAACTATTTTAGAGTATTGATTTTTGTTACTTTGTTACTTCATAATTCATTCTGTTATAAGGGACACCAAACTAAAATTATATATGGGGCACTAAACTAAAATAACTATATAAGGGTCACTAAACTAAAATTGTATGGCAGTTTGCAAATAATTTGATCTAATTGGCTTTTGGTTGAGATTAGATTATTGATAATGTTTAAATTTGATCTTTTAGCTGTAACATTGGACATAACTATGGAGTGCTAAGCCAGTAGCTAAATTTTCTGTTGATTTGTTTTTGTAGATCATACTTGCCTTCAATTTTACTAAGAATTAGGAGTTGAATGAGTCATGGAGCATTTGTGTTTCTACATCAATTTTGAGAATCATATCTACTCATAATAACTGATTGGCTTTAAAGATTGATTCTTTGATTACAGATCTACTTATACTCATAATCATATCTACATCAAAAATTTAATTCTTAGCCTCCCATGCTAAAAACTGAAAATTTGACATAATAAAAATAGATCTGTGAGTGGGAAAGAATCAAGATCTCACCAATGTGAATGGACTGTGATCAGATTGGCTTTATAGATTGCTATTGTCATTGATATCGATCTTGAGAAAAAAATTGTAGAAAATCTTTTTGCCGAACTAACCTTTTTGTATATTAATTCATAGAAAATTCATAGAATAACTTTCAAATTTCTTACCTCTTGCATCAACAAATATGGTTGTCATAGCTGATAATTGTGTACTTACATTTGCTAATGTTTACAGACACCTCAATTGTTTTCATGTGGCTTTAGACCTCGACTTAAGTTGCAATGTTGTTGAAAGCATACTAAGCTATGTGTACAAATATGTCATATGCAGATGCAAGCTATGAGAGAAGAACTACAAGTAGCCACCAACCATTATTAAGTGTCATGAATGAGCAGAGAAATGTTCTTGAGTTACTTTTGATGACAAAGCAATGACATGCGACAGGGGGGACGGCTCAGAGGTTGAGCATGGAGCGAAGAGAAGCATATTGGGTCGAGTTTTGTTTTGATTTTTGGTTGAAATTGGAAAGTGGATTACTAAACAAAAATTGTATAAGTTTAAATGTTAATTTTTTAAAGCATCTGAAATTGTAATGTGTTGGATCTATGTTGGTTGAGGATAAGTTTGGTTTGGTTTTGTAATGATTCATTTTGCATAGTTGTGAGCTATAGGTTTCATATATTTTTCATGAAGTTTGTAATATGGGCGACAAATGATGCGTTATTTACTAGTATGCCTTTATAAAAACCTAAACTTAATTAAGAAAAGAAGAAATTGACCCTACTCTTTCTTGTAAATGGCCTAACAACATCATAATATTGGAGCAGATCATTTACCATGTATAAGGATCATGCATTTTTTGAAAGTCTTATTTATGCTTCAATATGTTATCATGCGCTTATTAAGGCATGTCTTGAGTGAATTATAGACTGATCTGGCGGAGTTTGTACATGCATATTGTATATAAGTTTCCATGTACTTCAGGCAACATATCGAACATTAGTTGGAAATATCACAGAACCATGTATTGTGTAAGTGTAAAGTTGCAAATGATTATTCTTTGAAAAACCATTAACAAGATATTGAGCAAT
Organism: Scilla litardierei; assembly: GCA_030789695.1. NCBI lineage: Eukaryota > Viridiplantae > Streptophyta > Magnoliopsida > Asparagales > Asparagaceae > Scilla > Scilla litardierei. The sequence goes on from CM061142.1 coordinate 559,709,069, forward strand.
GTGAATATGGGATCGGTTTGGCTCCTTCGCACGTAGGACAATAACGGTTGCTTTCCGACCTTATGAATTTTCTGCGTGCACGTGCTTTATCATGCACGTATTTTATTTGGCTATTTCTGGAATCCGAAATTTGAGATGTGATATACTGTTGTGATCATATGGGAGTATAGAATTTTATAGTAATTTTTGGGAACGTCATTTCAGGCTCGTTTTCTCGCAAAACGACTTTGAATGATAGGGGCATTTTAGTCATTTGTCTCAAAACGCCGTTTCCAACTTTACGTAACTTTTTGGTAAGCATAGCACACGATCAGGCTCAGTAGATCTGTGCGTCTCGTCTCCACGATCGCCACGGTATTTTCGGATTATTTTTCTGACGCCCGGTTTGAGAGATATCACTCGGATAAACCTCGACCGTCGACCTCCCCAATCAGTTCAAATTCGAATTTGATAGCCAAATCTTGCTATACCCCCTAATTAATCTCATGATACCCATCCTAAACTGCTCCTTCTATTCTCCTCTAGAATTCCCCCTCTTTCTACACCCTCTACCCCTTTAATTTCCTCTTTTAACTATAACCCTATAAGGTATATAGCATTATTAATCTATTAATAAACCCTAACTTAACCCTAACCCTAAACATAAGTTTCCCCATCTCAATGTTTTAAACCCTAAGGGAAAATATTCCCACAGCCGCCGTCACCAAAATCCCCCCTATCCCGAGCTCTCCCTCTCCCACTCCTATCTCCCCTATTAGCCACGGCTCCCTGCGCCGCCTCCCCCTTGCTCTCAGCCGCCGCACGCACCGCCTCTCCACCTCGCATCCAGGCCGCATCGCTGTTGTTTTTCCCCACTCACAGCCCCTCTCAGCCGCTCTATGGCTCCCCGCAGAGCCCCGTGCCGCTGCACAACAGTCTCCCGACGCCGCAACTTCCCCTCTCAGGCGCTGCCGCACAAGCTCCGACTGCCGCCTCCTCCTCCAGTGCTCTCGACCGTCTTTCCCACTGCACAGCCTGATCCCTGAGCGTGCGTGCTGACAGTCTCCACCGCCTCGATCCGCAGCGCCGCGCCATCGCACGCCCAAATCCGCCGTCATATCCGACACCCTCAGGCTCCTCGAATGGGACAAGCTCTGCGACACAGTCTCCACCTTCGCCGGCACTCCCTTGGGTCGAGAAACTGCGAAGGCGATTCTTTTGGCGGAGACCACAGCGGCCATCGAGATGATTAATTACGGTGCCAGGCTAGACTTTGCCGGGGTAGATGTTGTGCTGGTAAAATCAGCTATTGAGCGAATCTCCAGAGGTTTCTCTATCGATGGACTAGAAGCAATGGCTATTGTTAGCCTTATGCAATGTGCTCATACTTTGCAAGTCACTTTGGAAGCAGTAGTGAAGGAAAATGCAGATTATTATAACCGTTTCATTCCCCTTTGCACAACCGATATGGATGCTATTATTAATCGACCACTGGTCAAGTCATTACAGCAAGTGATTGATGATGATGGCTCTGTCAAAGACAGTGCAAGTTCTGAATTGAAATGCAACCGAGATCAAGTTCGGGCTCTTGAAAGGAAGTTATTACAACTGATGGACAAATTAACTAGAGAAGATAAGATTCAAGGTTCCTCCATGGAAGTTTGGAGTGTTAATGGAAGATGGTACATGAAAACAGCTGTTGATGAGGTTTCATCATTTGCAGGATTACTATTGTCCAGGCGATGGTAGTTTCATAGAGCCAATAATTGTTGTCCCATTAAATGATGAACTGCAACAAGCAAGAGGTTTAGTAGTCAAGGCTGAAGAAAATGTTCTCTCAAAATTAAGTGATAAGATACTGGCAGAGCTGAATCACGTCCAAAATTTGTTGCACCTTATGATTCAGCTGGATATTAAGTATCATCGCATACTGTCGCGATCACCAGGGACCGTGACGAGACGTTTCTGGAGCAGATGTGACCGATCCGCTGCCGTTTTTAGACCCGATGTCTGATCTCCGTTCAAACACTACGCTCATCCTACATCGAACACCGGACAGGTTGGTTCCCCTAACTCGTAGCGAAACCCACACCGTAGCAAAACTGAACCCTAAACTAAAATCGGACAACTACAATTAAATTTACTTTTCCGGACCAGTAAAACGCTGCTCACTGTAGAAATCGACCATCGGACAATTTTCTGTGCATATAGGATAGTGGTCGATCTAGGCTGATAAAACACCAAAACGTGACTCCGACAATTAGGGTAGTCCCGACAACCTAGAAACAAACATAAATAGGATCTATTGAAAAACGCGACCTGACACCGTCGCCGTGACCCTTTTTCAGACGGACTACCGCAGACGCGGCGACTGGACGAGACGCCCAGGACAGACGACACACTCGCCATCACAGGCAAGTGTACCCGCTTGCATATTTGACCGCGTGTTGGTCTTAAATTGTCAGAACTGTTAGACTATGAGTGTATAGAACTGGACGTGAAACGATAGCGTCCGGGTCACCCAGACGACTTAGACTTGACGACGAAGTCTAAGCTCGACAAACAACAACTTTTGACATAGTAGGATTATCTTGTGTGTGCGTGCGTGTGGACATCCTAGAATAACTCTCCCTTACACTTGTCATGGCATGTCCCTGTTACACAAAAAGCCTTCGGGCATTTCAGATGCTTCCCTGGCGGAAGTGATCTCCGTGATACAAAAAGCCTTCGGGCGTTTTAGATGCTTCCCTAGCGGAAGTGATCTCAGTGATACAAAAAGCCTTCAGGCGTTTCAGATGCTTCCCTGGCGGAGGTGATCTCCGTGATACAAAAAGCCTGCGGGCGTTTTAGATGCTTCCCTGGCGGAAGTGATCTCCGTGATACAAAAGCCTGCGGGCGTTTCAGGTGCTTCCCTAACGAAAGTGATCTCTGTACTTCTTGTCCCGAGTTGCTGGGTTTGGGGTAGGGTTGAGCGTGCGCACGGGGAGAGGGTCTGATCCCCCTCGAACCGTAAGGCGTGAACCCTTCGTGTCTCACGTGTCCTGTCCGTCTTGTCCTGTCTTGTTCCGACTTGTCCTGTCACCTTTAGGATAGTCCCGTAGTCGGTAGCACATGCTACAACTACTGCTTGCTACGCTTTACTTTTCCTGCTGTGTTACTTCCTTCTTTTACTTCTCAGTTATAACCCCAGCATGCTAATCAACCAGTAAAATGATGTCTAATAGTTCAGTACACTTGCAGTAGAGTCTGACTTTCTTTTGTAGACTTTACCTGACGTACAGTTCCTTTCTTTTGGTGCTGTACGTCAGGTGTCGAGCCAGAGTTCGTGGACGAGGCAGACTTACAGGAGTACGTGAAGCCCGAGGACGTCGACCCGGAGGACGTACCTGACGAGGACCAGACTTAGAGGTCTCTTCTAACGCGAACGTTCAGAGGTTACTACTTTTAGCTTCTCTCTTTCGGTAGTTGTTGCCATGCTTAGGCTTCCCTCTTTTTAGACTTTTGTACTCCCTGGATATCAACTTCTTATATTAATGAATGCAACTTCCCTTCTGGTGGCCTATGCAAGTCTTGCAAAAGTTCGGAACAATAAGGGTACCGCATTCATTTAATATCCATGTACAAGTCTAAATTAGGTTTTTCCAGTCTTAGATGGTAGGAAGACTTAGATAGACATCCAGGTTTGATAGTCTGACACATTGGTTATGATTTAGTCATCCTCGTCCTAGGATACCTTAGTAACCCACACTTGACTCTGATCGTGTTAGATTTCTAGAGCCCTTCTTTTAGTCATTCGCTCGAGTCCATCGACTTCGGGCCCAGCAGAACGTAACCTTGATTCTCTTAGGAACCTTCCCCTTAGATCCTGATTACAGTCTAGCTCATTAGGAAGTCTTAGTGCCGAGTGCTCCTGATCTTTAGACGGCTCGATAACTAGAACCCCTGACTTCTAGCGTCTTCCCGATCAGTACACTTTTGTCGTATCGGCTGTAGAGTTCCATCGTAACCTCATGAATCATATCTTAGGCGTATTCATTATACGATCATTTTCCTTTCCCCGATTCACGTGATCGCTTCCCGACGATTATCGTTCATCCTTCTAATCTTCCCATTGCAAATCATCTTCCTTTAAAAGTATTTTCGGAATTCATTATTAAATTCTTCGCTCAGTTTAAGTTCTTTGAAAACTCTTATTAAATATTTAAAATTTCTTACTTTCGGTTGAGTTAAAATTCTTTCGCTAATTTTGAAACCTTCTTGGTCGTAAAATTTTAAGTTGTGGTGTCGTACTTATTTTCGAATCGGTATACTTCGTATTTTAGTTTTAAAACTTGGTTACCATTTTGGAAATTCAATATATCATTGTTCTCAACTACAAAATTTATTTTAAACCACTTAGATTACGTACTTTTAGAATATATTCTAAGATAAATAGAACTTCGAATTTTTTTTCTATATATCAGTTTTATGTTCATCGTACTCATACTTCAAAGATCCTTGTGTAAATCTATCTTCGTTTGCGAGACAAATTACTACCTCGCCCTATCTAACTCTTTTTCCGAGTTGAAACTTTCTACCATCTGCTCACTTTTTCTACAAAATTTTTTTATAGGTATAAAAATATATGATACCGTATTTTACACGTGATTTTTTTATCTAATTCAATATTTTGAGCAATACCTTAGTTCCATCCAACCATTTATTTCCTTCTCCTCGTCTTGTCCAAACTCGTTCTTTCCGATCTTGTTTCGTTTCGCTTTTGGTTTCGGTTCCTTTCTTTCATGTAGACAATAGTGCTTGTAGTTGCCTGTGTCAACTATAGTTTAGTAGTGGGCCCTTGGTTTTGTAATGTTGTCGTGGTGTATGTTTGTAGGTAGAGCATGTGAACCGGTACGAGTGTGCTACCTTTAGGACATTAGTGATTGTCTCTTGTGTCGGGTATGTGTACTCATTGTGGACCGTGATATACAAATGGAGTGGTCTGAATGATGGTATTCATATAGGTATGGATAGCGTCATAGCAGGCAACACCTTAGACTTAGCCTTTCGTATTATTGAGTTTCTTATCTTGGCTGCATGTGATTGTATCAAAAAATATTTGTTTTCTTTTAAACCAAATCTTTAAAGTTTTTTTGAAACTAGCTCACAAGATCACAAATCGCCCATCTTCCCTCATCCACTAACACAACTCCACACATTTTCCCACATGTTGTTTTTAAATATGTCATTGTTCTTAAAAAAAATTTCCCTCTTTGAAGTGTTATTTTCATTGTTGTTATATTATTAGAACTAGCTATTATTGTTATAGGGTTATGTTTGCGGGTAGGCTTAGAGTGAGATGTGATATGTCGTAGCGGTGATTGGTTGAAGATATTAGATTAGATTTCTTCCGGATGAAAAGAACTCTGATTGGATGAAATTATGTATAGGAAGATGAGTGCTTAATCGATCTGAAACTTGAACGAGTGGTAGATATGAGTAGTTATAAAGGTATGGTATGATTTAGAGTGACCATGAAATGATGAAAACATCTGAAGCATCAAGACATGATTATTAAGTTAACGTGAGAAGACATTGGAAATAATACGACGTGTTGATATGAATGAATGGTTTGGTAGGCAGACTTAATTTTGATTGGGATTAGTTATAGTGAGTAGGATAAGATGAGATTTTGATAGTTCAATTATTTGGCGGATAAATTTATGGGAAGATATGACAAGGAATGTATTAAGGACACGTCAACTGTTGATTTGTGAAAGGTGTTATAAGATAGACAAAGTTTTGTCTTGGAATGGTGATTGACTAGGACATCTTTTTAGCGATTGATTAATATTGGGAAGAGATTGAGAAATTTAAAGATGTTATAGAGAGATGATGTTTAATGGAGTGGTATGGTATGAGGAGATGATCATTATTCTTTTATGAGAACTTGGGGTTGGAAATTTGAACATCAGTGATGGGTCTATAATTAAGTGTAAGGATGTGAGATTAGTCGTGGCGTTATCCAGTGAAAAGAAGGGTTATGATGGATTATTTGAGGAACGATGTTGAAGTTATAGGATTAGAGACCATTGTGTGGAGGATGGGAGTTATAGGCTTAAGTATTTATAGATTTTATAATTATTCATAGTATGAGTGATTCTGAGGATGGAATCATTTCTAAGGTGGGTAGAATGTAACGGTCGCTTTTCGACCTTATGAATTTTCTGTGTGCACGTGCTTTATCGTGCACGTATTTTATTTGGCTATTTCTGGAATCCAAAATTTGGGATGTGATATGCCGTTGTGATCATATGGGAGTGTAGAATTTTATAGTAATTTTTGGGAACATCATTTCAGGCTCGTTTTCTCGCAAAACGACTTTGAATGATAGGGGCATTTTAGTCATTTGTCTCAAAACGCCGTTTCCAACTTTATATAAATTTTTGGTAAGTGTAGCGTACGATCAGGCTCCGTAGATCTGTGCGTCTCGTCTCCACGATCGTCGTGGTATTTTCGGATTATTTTTCTGACGCCCGGTTTGAGAGATATCACTCGGATAAACCTCGACCGTCGACCTCCCCAATCAGTTCAAATTCGAATTTGATAACCAAATCTGGCTATACCCCCTAATTAATCTCATGATACCCATCCTAAATTGCTCCTTCTATTCTCCTCTAGAATTCCCCCTCTTTCTACACCCTCTACCCCTTTAATTTCCTCTTTTAACTATAACCCAATAAGGTATATTGCATTATTAATCTTATTAATAAACCCTAACTTAACCCTAACCCTAAACAAAAGTTTCCCCATCTCAATGTTTTAAACCCTAAGGGAAAATATTCCCATAGCCGCCGTCACCAAAATCCCCCCCTATACTGAGCTCTCCCTCTCCCACTCCTATCTCCCCTATCAGCCACGGCTCCCCGCGCCGCCTCCCCCTCGCTCTCAGCCACCGCACGCACCGCCTCTCCTCCTCACATCCAGGCCATGCCGCCATTGTTTTCCCCCACTCGCGGCGCCTCTCAGCCGCTCTACGGCTCCCCGCAGAGCCCCGCGCCGCCGCACGACAGTCTCCCGTTGCCGCAACTTTTCGCGCTGCCGCACAAGCTCCGACTGCCGCCTCCTCCTCCAGCGCTCTCGGCCGCCTTTCCCGCCGCACAGCCTGATCCCTGAGCGCGTGCGTTGACAGTCTCCGCCGCCGCGATCCTCCATGCCACGCCGTCGCACGCCCAAATCCGTCGGCATATCCGACACCCTCAGGCTCCTCGAATGGGACAAGCTCTGCAGCGCAGTCTCCACCTTCGCCGGCACTCCCTTGGGTCGAGAAACCGCGAAGGCAAAGCTTTTGGCGGAGACCACGGCGGCCATCGAGATGATTAATTACGGTGCCAGGCTAGACTTTGCCGGGGTAGATGTTGTGCTGGTAAAATCAGCTATTGAGCGAATCTCCAGAGGTTTCTCTATCGATGAACTAGAAGCAATGGCTATTGTTAGCCTTATGCAATGTACTCATACTTTGCAAGTCACTTTGGAAGCAGTAGTGAAGGAAAATGCAGATTATTATAACCGTTTCATTCCCCTTTGCACAACCGATAATGGATGCTATTATTAATCGACCACTGGTCAAGTCATTACAGCAAGTGATTGATGATGATGGCTCTGTCAAAGATAGTGCAAGTTCTGAATTGAAACGCAACCGAGATCAAATTCGGGCTCTTTAAAGGAAGTTATTACAACTGATGGACAAATTAACTAGAGAAGATAAGATTCAAGGTTCCTCCATGGAAGTTTGCAGTGTTAATGGAAGATGGTACATGAAAACAGCTGTTGATGAGGTTTCATCATTTGCAAGATTACTATTGTCCAGGCGATGGTAGTTTCATAGAGCCAATAATTGTTGTCCCATTAAATGATGAACTGCAATGAGCAAGAGGTTTAGTAGTCAAGGCTTAAGAAAATGATCTCTCAAAATTAAGTGATAAGATATTGGCAGAGCTGAATCAAGTCCAAAATTTGTTGCACCTTAGGATTCAGCTGGATATTAAGTATCATCGCCTACTGTCGCGATCACCAGGGACAGTGACGAGACGTTTCAGGAGCAGAGGTGACCGATCCGCTGTCGTTTTCAGACCCGACGTCTGATCTCCGTTCAAACGCTACGCTCATCCTACATCGAACACCGGACAGGTTGGTTCTCCTAACTCGTAGCGAAACCCACACCGTAGAAAAACTGAACCCTTAACTAAAATCAGACAACTACAATTAAATTTACTTTTCCGCACCAGTAAAATGCTGCTCACTGTAGAAATCCACCATCGGACAATTTTCTGTGCATATAGGGTAGTGTTCGATCTAGGCTGATAAAACACCAAAACGTGACTCTGACAATTAGGGTAGTCCCGACAAACTAGAAACGAACATAAATAGGATCTATTGAAAAACACGACCTGACACCGTCGCCGTGACCCTTTTTCAGACGGACTACCGCGGACGCGACGAGTGGACGAGACGCCCCGGACAGACGACACACTCGCCATCACAGGCAAGTGTACCCGCTTGCATATTTGACCGCGTCTTGGTCTTAAATTGTTAGAACTGTCAGACTGTGAGTGTATAGAACCGGATGTGAAACGATAGCGTCCAGGTCGCCCGGACGACTTAGACTTGACGACAAAGTCTAAGCTTGACAAACAACAACTTTTGACACCGTAGGATTATCTTGTGTGTGCGTGCATGTGGACATCCTAGAATAACTCTCCCTTACACTTGTCATGTCATGTCCCTGTTACACAAAAATCCTTCAGGCGTTTCAGATGATTCCCTGGCAGAAGTGATCTCCGTGAAACAAAAAGCCTTCGGGCGTTTCAGATGCTTCCCTGGCGGAAGTGATCTCAGTGATATAAAAAGCCTTCGGGTGTTTCAGATGCTTCCCTGGCGGAAGTGATCTCCGTGATACAAAAAGCCTGCAGGCATTTCAGATGCTTCCCTGGAGGAAGTGATCTCCGTGATACAAAAGCCTGCGGGCGTTTCAGGTGCTTCCATAGCGGAAGTGATCTTTGTACTTCTTGTCCTGAGTTCCTGGGTTTGTGGTAGGGTTGAGTGTGCGCACGGGGAGAGGGTCTGATCCCCCTCGAACCGTAAGGCGTGAACCCTTCGTGTTTCACGTGTCATGTCCGTCTTGTCTTGTCTTGTTCCGTCTTGTCCTGTCACCTTTAAGATAGTCCCGTATTAGGTAGCACATGCGACGACTATTGCTTGCTACGCTTTACTTTTCCTGCTACGTTACTTCCTTCTTTTACTTCTCAGTTATAACCCCAGCATGCTAATTAACCAGTAAAATGATGTCTAATAGTTCAGTACACTTGCAGTAGAGTCTGACTTTCTTTTGTAGACTTTACCTGACGTACAGTTCCTTTCTTTTAGTGCTGTATGTCAGGTGTCGAGCCAGAGTTCGTGGACGATGCAGACTTACAGTAGTACGTGAAGCCCGAGGACGTCGACCCGGAGGACGTACCTGACGAGGACCAGACTTAGAGGTCTCTTCTAACACGAACGTTCAGAGGTTACTACTTTTAGCTTCTCTCTTTCGGTAGTTGTTGCCATGCTTAGGCTTCCCTATTTTTAGACTTTTGTACTCGCTGGATATCAACTCCTTATATTAATGAATGCAACTTCCCTTCTGTACTTTCTGTTGTTTCGAACTTTATAAATGCAAGAACCTGAAAGTTTTAAAATGGTACCCCTACAAACGCTTATTGGGTCCGAGCTTCTCAGCTCTGGCCTAAGCGGGCCTTAGTCACGCTTCGCCTCCGTTGTTTTGGGAAGATGGGCGTAACAAGGACCATGCGATCGTCCAACGTGATGTGGACCATTCGATCAAACCTATTTTGTTCTTTGTGGGTCCCAGCACGTAGTGAGAGGTGGAAAAGGAGAAAAAGAGGTGGGTGGTGGGGCCCACAAGGAACATAAAATGTTTGATCGAACGGTCCACATCACATTGGATGATCACATGGTCCTACACGTGTAGGAGCCAACCGATCCTTGTAAATATTTGATTGCCTTTTGTTTTTATAGTCTATTTCATATTTCGTAGGCAGTGAAATGCCAAATAATTACAACATGTTATGTGTTATTGTAAAAATTATTAGTTGATTGAATTCAAAAATAATAAAGCTCGCCTGCCTCAATACAATTCCATAGCTCTCAAGTGACAGCTAATAGCAAACCACATTTTTAAAGGGTTGTAGAGACATTGAATATCAAGTACACACAAGACAAGCTGAAAACATTTATGTTGAGATCATGAAGTTCAAAAACTCAAAACATTTCATAATAAAAAAGTAATTTGGATAAAATGAGTGACGAATTTTGAAATAGAATATCTTCTATTTTTTGCCAGTGCAGTTGAAGTGTGATGAGAAGCTTACAAATCCAAACCAAATGTCATGGATGTGGAATTAAGCTGCAAACAGGATATGATACACACATTGTTCTTCAAGTCTATAAGTAGAGATAGGTTACGTAAATAATAATTATCTTCAACATAGAAAATTTGAACTAAATATTGGAGGGGCTAAAATTTTTGTATGGAACTAAATAAACACCGAGGGAATAAAATTTTCTGGGGGAAAATAAATTTTGATGGGAACAAAAAATTTTAAATTTTTGAGGAAAACTAAATTCTCTGAGGAGAACTAAATTTTGGCGGAATTAAGATTTTGAGGCGGACCTAATAATTATTGCGCTTTAATTATTGTTGTTTGTTTAAAATTAGTGGTCCAAGATTTCGAGTGGAGAAATTTAAATGAACCATGCACTTGGGTTGAAGTTTGTATTACACTGAGTCGGTTGCCTATAATGTCAACAGAAAATATAGTAATGATAACCAAAATGAGAAAATATAGTAACAACAGTGATTAAGTGCTATAATATATTGTGATATATTAAAATTATACTTAGTTAACTATCCAGGTGATTCATGATGTTTTTTTGTTTACATGTCAATACTTGCAAGTTTAGGCCGTTACGTCTTAGTCATATTCTACATCAACCTCTCCATTTTGCTACATGTTTAGGGAAGCCATTTTGACCTGCTAATAAGCTTTAATTTATATTTCTAATGCCATAACAATATCCTTTACAATATTTTCTTCAACTTTTTCTTGAAAGATAATGTATAGAAAGAAACATATGTAAGTCGCATACCAAGATTCTGTTCTTCTTTCGCTTTAGGTTTGCGTGTATTCTTGTGAGTGTTCCAACAGCTACAAGAAACAAAAGATGAGTACATTCATGCAACCGTTGGTATAAAGATTATCATCTCGAGTATAAAGAGTACATTCATTGCCAAGTTTGTTACAATACGCACAAATTTGACAAGAATTCTTGATTTGATTTAGATTATTATCTTTTTAGTCTAATTGGTATTGGTTTTTCTCATTGGGTTGACATTATTTGGCAAGATTGTTCTTGTTGGGGACTTTTATGACACACTGAGGGAAGTGCAGAATTTACTTTTCCTATCTATTACCATTCATATGTCCACCATTTGATTTATCGATTATAGACTTTATAGTAGTTGGAAGGTTTATGCTTGTTGATATTTTTCTTATGTTCATACATACTTTTGGAGAACTTCCCGCTATCAAAGAAATGAAAAGCTATGTGAAGTAAAAGAAGAAAAGGTCGTCGACTGCTACTAAGAACCTAACAGAACAAATAAATCCGATTGATTGAGACGTATGGTGACTGGGAACCCCGTAGTCTGCCACTCCTTTCCTCCCTACAGCCAGCGGCAACCTCCCTCGCTGTTGTCAATCTTTATATATGCTTATCCGAAATGTTTGAATTCTGATATTTTGAAAATATTGTTTAGGATATCATTAGTGATACATAGTATGTAAAATTCCCATGGTGGGGCTGGAGACATATTAAGGGTTGTTTTAGCTGAAACATTTCCTTTGTATGGCATTGGACCAATTTTATTGGGAAATTCAAATACATGCAAAGTTGATGATTTGATGTAACATGCTAAGTGGCATCACATGCTATAATTTTTTAATAGTGAACTTGCGAAGTTCACGCTTATATTTGGGAAATTGCTTAATGTATTTAAATGTTGTTGGTTGAGATCGCGAGGGTCTGAGTAACTTGAGAAAATAGCTCAAATAATCCTTGACATTTAATTTTGTCCTTTTTTAGAGTAAAGCAGGTGTAAATAGTCATATGCTATTGAACTATGTGCATTTTTTCTACAAACATTACATCTTAAGATCGTAGATAGCACAAATGGTTTTCCTGTGCTTTATTTATGTATATAGTATTTTATTTCTATTATCCGTATTTCAAAGGTTCTACAACACTTGGCATATTATTTTATTGTTCCTTTCCCCCCAGAAAAGAGACTGCATTAAAACTCATAGCTACAAAGACTCGGGCATAAAAATGAATACTATTGTTTATGTTTTATAGATACAAAGACTCTGAATAATCGGGCATAAAACTGGCCAATACACTGATGTTTGTTAGATTTCAGTTACACACTTGGGGCTAAAGCCCCATAAAATCCATTTAAAAGGCTGAGATATTTCCTTCTAGACTCCATTTATACCCTTAGTTCATATGACTATGAAGAAGTTGGCTCGATTCGATGCATGAGAAGCAGTTGTATGGCAGATGACTTATCTTGTGCAGTGGTAGCTCAACTACGCTCGGATCCGACATATATGAATCTACACAAGTCAGATACGAGGATGCTGGGAATGTGGCTTCTATAGCGCTTATTGTTGTTTGGTCATCAGTTCGAGTCTGGGGGTCGAATGCTCGGTATTAGGTCGTTTGGTCGTAACTTGGTTAGAGTCCGCGTTCGGTCGATCGGTCGTTTCAAGGCTCGAGGGATGAAGGCTCATACACAAGGCTCGGCACTTGGGTCGTTCAACACAGAAGGAAGATCGATCGATTGAAAGGAGCCCATCAGGATGCGACCCACTAGGAAGCAGCGATTGGCCCACTAGGTTGCGACGACATTAATTGCGTAGAGCGGTGATTGGATTGGTTGTCGTAATTGTCGGGATCCATATCCTTAGAAATCCCTAGCAATTGATGACACCTATTATAACCTAGGGTTATAAATATGGGGGTTTAGGTTAGGGTTTCGAGGGGACACCAATGTATCCTTTGAGAGAGCCGCCAGTTGTGAGAGCCAACTTTGAGAGATTGTATTGTGAGTTTTAGAGAGATCTTGTGTGCTTCTTATTCGTTGGATGAAGAGAAGATTTGTATTGTTCTCTCTTTTCGTAATAAAGTTCATCGGTGTTCCCCCTTGGCCGTCCACGGCTTAAAAACAATCCTATCTGTTGTTTTGTTTGTGTTATTGATCTTTCGTCCTCGGTCTCCATGATCCTGAGTATTCTGATGTGCTGTGTCGGTAGAGCTAAGCTCCGTCATACAACAAATTGGTATCGGAGCTGTACGGTCTTAGAGATCAATATAGAAGACAAAGATGAGTAGCGATGGAGATGACGGTTCTCCAAAGGCGTTGACTTCTGGGTATTCTTCATCTTCTTGGACTATTGTGTCTAACACAAAGTTCGAAATTGAGAAGTTTGATGGAAAGATCAACTTCATTATGTGGAAATGTGAAGTCATGGATATGTTGAACCAACTTGGTCATGATATCACATTGGACGAGAAGCCGATGGGCATGTCTGATAGGAGTGGAGAACTCTGAATCGGAGTGCATATGGTACCATCTGCCTGTATTTGTCAAAGGAGAAGAAATAGCCATACATGGAGGAGACAAGTGCAAGTAAGTCCTGGAAGTAGCTCAGCAACAAGTACATGAAGAAGAACATCCAGAACCGACTACACTTGAAGAAGAAGCTTTTCAGTTTTAAGTTAACCGAGGGAGTTTCTATGGAAGAACACCTCGACTACTACAATAAGCTTCTTACCGACCTGAGGAACGTCGACGTGAAGGTTAACGATGAAGACAATGTGATGATTCTCCTCAACTCTCTACTCATCGAGTCTGAGTACTTGGTTTCGGTTCTTACCTAGGGCAAGGAATCGATCACATTTGAAGAGGTGTCCAACGCTCTGACGAGTAACGAGTTCAGGAAGAACGAAGGGGACACTTGCAGCCAAGATTCGAGCGATGCTTTTACAGTCGTAAGGGGTCGTAGTGGTGAGAAGGGTGGCGTAGGAGAGAGTATTTCAGATCCAAGTCCAAAAATAAGACAAGAGGCCCCCAGCGCAAGGTGGTAAAGGATCTATGTGCTTTCTGTAAAGAAAGAGGACATTGGGTCAGATACTGATCAAGGGCGAAGAAGAAGCACGATGCAACTGCCAATGTCGCGAAGGGCGTTGAGGTCGAGGAGTATGTATTAGTCGGTGCTTCGAAGGGCATGACGTTAGATGGTTGGGTGCTCGACTCTGGGTGCTCTTTCCATATGACGCCACATCGAGATTACTTTATGACCTTCAGGGAAGGTGGTAAGTGTACAGTCTTACTGGGCAATGACCGATCTTGCAGTACGGTAGGCATCGAGACATGCAGATGAGGATGGGTGACGATGTTCACGAGACATCGAGGAGGTGCACTTTGTTCCCGACCTAAGTTGTAATCTCATATTGCTCGGCTCACTCGAATCCAAGGGGTGTCGAGTGACCATGTAGAATGGAGCTTGTAACGCCTCGCTCCCCGAAATACCTGATAAGTACGAATCCATATCAGGCGTTCCCAAATAGGCAGGTGCTACGAAAGGAAATACAAAATTTCAAAACTTAAGCAGCAGGTCCACTGCGCACTGCTGGGATAGTACCTGTAGTATTCCAGATGACACAGACAAATAGAGAACCAACAACTCAACACTAATATAATTAAAACACTGATACATATAAATATGCAACTATCCAATTCCAACATCATTATTACAAATCTCATATACAACATGAAACTCTCACATCTCATTAATGTACAAAACATACACCCAATATCTCATACACACACATTGCTATACACATCTTATGGAGTCACGCAAGCAAGTATGCACTACATATCAAACAAGATACATACATTACCGTATATGGCACTAGGGCCATTATAGAACTCTGAGGGTGACTCGAGGAGCAATGATCATGATGAAGGAGAAGCATCAAGGCAACCTCTATTGTTTGGATGGCGTGGTCGTAGCTGCCACAGTGGCTCTGACTCGTGAGGCTGAGGAGGATGACTCAATGTTATGGCATATGCGACTGGGACATGTAGGTAAGAAAGCATTACAGAAGCTTATCATTGGGGATCATCTAAAAGGAGCCAAGACCGGGAAGATTGAGTTCTGCGAGCACCGTAGGTTTGGGAAATTGACGTGTGCTTCATTTAGGATGGCCATCCACAATACGAAGGTAGCACTCGACTATGTACACACCGACGTATCTGGTCCGTCTATGATGGCCTCATATGGAGATAAATAGTACTTTGTGTCTTTCATCGATGATTTCTCATGCATGGTGTGGGTGTTTCCACTGAAGTCAAAGGATCAAGTTATTAGCACTTTCATCGAGTGGAAGAAGCTGGTCGAGACTCAGACTGGTCGGCGTGTCAAGCATCTGTGAAGTGTCAACGATGGTGAGTATATGTCAGATCTCTTTGAGAAGTTTTGAAGATCGAAAGGGAGACAAAGACACTTCACCATTGTTGGTATGTCACAGTAGAATGTGGTAGCAGAGAGGATGAATCGAACCTTGCTGGAGAAAGTTTCATGCATGCTGTCAACTACTGTCCTATCGAAAGAGTTTTGGGCAGAGGCCCTAGTGTATGTGACCTATTTGGTTAATCGGTTACCATCTGCTTCATTGGAAGGTAGACCTCCTTTAGATGTATGGTCGGGAAAGCCCGTTTCTGACTATGGATTACTTCGAGTTTGGGGCTATCCAAGTTATTATGCCGTGAAGGAAGACAAACTCGATGCTCGAGCCAAGAAAGCTATCTTCTTAGGCTTCAGCAGTGGTGTCAAAGGATATCGACTATGGTGTCCAACACAGAGGAAGGTGATCCTGAGTAGAGACGTAACGTTTGGTGAGTCGGCATTACTGAAGAAGGCAAATGAGCCAAAAGTGGAGGTCAGACAGACACAATTGAAGCAGTTTTTCGAAAATGTGTCTGATACTCCCCAAAGGTCAATCGACGACTCAGATCAACCTACACCAGATGTAGCATAAGACGAGCTCCAGGCCGTCGATGGTAAAGTTGGTGGAGATAGCTCGTCTCCAAGGGTTGTTCAGCCGAAGGATTCCATAGCAGTGTCGAGGCCGAGGCATGAGATAAGGAAACCTACAAGGTACTCAGAGTTAGTCTCATTTGCCTTTCCTGCAGTATGTATCAATGTTCCCTACTCATTTGATGAGGTGGAGCAAACCAAAGACCCGTAGCGGTGGAGAAGAGCGATGGACGAAGAGATGGAATCATTGGCGAAGAAAGACACATGGTATCTCGTGGAGCTTTCGAAGGGCAAGAAGGCAACTAGGTACAAGTGGGTCTACTCCAAGAAGCAAGGGGTCGAATCAGGACATGTTCATTACAAAGCTCGCCTCATAGTGAAGGGCTTCGTACAGAAAGCATGTATCGATTACAATGAAGTGTTCTCTCCTATGGTGAAGTATTTCTCAATTCAGACCCTGTTGGCATTGGTTGTACAGTTCGACCTTGAACTGGTGCAGCTGGATGTCAAGACGGTATTCTTACACAGAGAGCTCAAAGAGAAGATCTATGTGGCTCAGCTCGATGGCTATGAGAGTGATGACGGTCGTGCTGTTGACTGAAGAAGTCACTCTACGGGTTGAAGCAATCACCATGGTAGTGGTATAAGAATTTTGAACGCTTTATGACAGATGATCAAGGGTATGTTCGTAGTCCCTATGATCATTGTGTATTCTATCAGAAGTTGGTTGACGGGTCCTTCATCTATCTTCTACCTTATGTCGATGATATGCTAATTGCTTCATTGAATAAAGAGGAGATTGGAAGATTGAAGTCTCAATTGAGTTTTGCATTTGAGATGAAGGATCTAGGTGAGGCAGATCACAAGAGACTGAAGTGAAGGTACTGTTTATCTTTCACAGAGTTCCTATTTAAAGTCTGTTATACAGAAGTTTGGCTGTGAGAAGATGAAGACCGTAGTTACTCCGCTTGCACCTCACATCAAGCTCAGTACCAAGCAGTGTTCGAAGAACGAAGAAGAGAAGAAGCTCAAGATGAGCGTACCATATGCCAATGCGGTAGGGGCTTTGATGTATGTAATGGTATGTACTCGACCCGATCTATCACATGTAGTCAGCATGGTGAGTAGATACATGCACAACCCAGGAAGAGAGCCTTTGCGAGCAGTGCAGTGGATCCTGCAATACATCAATGGCACATTCGACGTCGGACTGACATATAGCCGGAGTGTTCATGGTCTGCACACTGTCAGGTATGTCAATTCAGACTATACAAGCGACTTGGATGGGAGGTGATCGATGACAGGCTACGTCTTCACCCTATCTGGTGCTTCAATATGTTGGCAGAGTATCCTTCAGTCGATTGTGGCCTTCTCTACTACGGAGGCAGAGTATATGGCATTGACTGAAGCAGTGAAGGAGACGATATGGCTAATGGGTCTGATGGATGATCTAGGATTCCACCCAGAGAGGTACAATGTCCATTGCGATAGCCAGAGTGCAGTGCACTTTGTTGAGTATTGATTCACTGGATTTGGTTTTGATGATGAACAAACATAAATATCATGAACTAACTCTTTGTGAGCGCAGTTATGGAGATCGTCGCCAATATTCAACGTATATCAAAAGCGACGTCTCGAGACTTCTCAAAGCACGTGATCGTATGCTTGAAGCTTCGTTGAAGCTCAAAGACCATTATTGAAGTCAAGAGATTCGGATCGAAGCGATTGAAGACGGTTCATCAAGTTTTATTTATAGTCTTCTAGCTTCGTTTTGTTGATTGTTAAGCCTTGAGTAGGTCTTACGTTTTAATCTTCATAACGCTCCTATCTTAGAGCTAGGATCTTATTAGAAGCCCATAGAATCTTTCCCGAAGCTTAACGCTTCTCATCGGGCTTCTTGTGTATGTTAATTGGTTCAAGAAGAAGAACCAACCGACTAGATGGCAATCTAGTCGGTCAGCAATGCTTCTTGAACCGACTAGAATGCTTTGACTAATTTCAGCTCATTCACTGTTTACAGTTAGTCGGTCCAAGAAGGTTCACCGACCGACTAGTTGTGAAACTAGTCGGTTAGGAATCCTTCTTAGACCGACTAGTTCTGTGTTCAGTTTTTCAGCCTGAGCTACTGTTTATCATTAGTCGGTCTAAGAACGATTGTCGACCGACTAGTTGAGAAACTAGTCGGTTGGAATTTGTTCTCAGACCGACTAGTTCAACTTGATTTCAACCTATACTATTTTGACTCTTAGTCGGTCAAAGAACACTCACCGACCGACTAGGTGTCAAACTAGTCGGTTGGCAAGTCTTCTTGGACAGACTAGTTCTTTATCTTCTGAACTTCACTTTATGGCTGTTCTTCAGTTAGTCGGTTCATGTTGAATCACCGACCGACTAGTTGATGAACAAGTCGGTCAGTGATCCTTCTTTGACCGACTAGTCTGCTTCAGAATAGAGCCGTTGGAGCATTAAATGCCATGAATTTTGCTCTCTCTTTCCTCTATCCTATATATACTTGAAGGGCTGCTTTCATAGCATTCAAGGCTGATATTTATTGAAGTTTAGAGATGAAAGAGAAGCAATTAATTATCATTCAAAGCTCATTCATTTCTCACTTGAATCTCTCCCTCACTCTTATTTCAAAAGAGAGATTCATTGATTGTGAGCCTTCCAAGCCAAGAGCTTGATTCTAGGTTACCAACTCCTCCCTAGGCTTCCATTACTGGTCCTCTACTTGGAGCTAGGGTTTGGTGCCATTATTCTCCTCCAAAATCCTCCTTGCCCTAAATCGTAAGTTATACTCAAGGCATAGGATTTTGTTGGTAAGTTCGTATTTTATTTAACTTTGAATATTGCAAGTTTTACTCTCGGTTGTGAGAGTTTGTGTGTGATCCCAGTTTGTGGGAGTCACATTTTCATTTGTGTATGATTTGATCTTGTAGAGGTTTTCTACAAGTATTTCATAGTACAAATTTGAGTTAGAGGTTTCTAACTCAAGTATCCGGAGGGGATCCGGGTGTTTAGGACGTAGGATCACTAGGAACAAGTCGGGGAGACTTGGGTGGATCCGAACCCGTTAATTCGTTTGTTTGCGATTGTTTTCTTTGTTGTCAATATTTACATTTCCGCATTGTTGGTTGAGTTTGCAAGATAATTAGGAATTATCTTCTTAATTACTTTAAAGAATTATTCACCCCCTAGTACTTGTGCAGTAGCTACGTAGGGCATTACATTTGGTATCAGAGCCAAGTACCTAGCTATGTCTTCCAACGACAACAAGAATGTTCGTCCACCTTTAGACTACAGCACCTTCAGGAACCGTGAAGGAGCTTCTTCGGTGATGGAAGGACACTCCTCGACTAGGCCTCCTTTCTTCAACGGTACCAATTACGGGTACTGGAAATGCCGGATGGAAACTATCCTCCGGAGTGCTTCACTATGGAGAGCCACGTTGACGGAGTACGTCCAGCCCGAAGAAGAAGATTTCGCAAAGTGGACTACCGCGGAGGTCGCCGCGGAGGTAAGCAATGCCAAGGCAATGAATGCCTTGCAATGTGCTTTGGAGCCCGAAGACTTCAAAAAGATATACACATGTAAGAGTGCATATCAAATCTGGAACTCTCTCCTCATCTTGCATGAAGGAACGAGTAGGATAAGAGACTCCAAACTCGTTGTTGTAAATAAAGATTTCGAATTATTTCATATGCAACAGGGTGAGAAGATGAAGGAGTATTATGCTCGCTTCGTCGACATCACCAACGAGTTGGAGGCTCTTGGTAAAACCTACACCCAAAAGGAGAGAGTCTCAAAGATCATTGATGGACATCCTTCTTGTTGGGAAAAACATACCTTTGCCATCGAGGAAGGTAATGATATGAGTAAGTATACTGTTATCCAACTAATGGGTACCTTGATGTCTTATGAGGTACGCAAGGATAGCAAACTAAAGTTGCAGGACAAGATGAAGTCTTACTTGAAGCAAGACGAGCCAAAGAAAAAGACGATTGCGTTCAAGGCCACTCCATCTACATCTACATCTACCGATGATGAAGACTCGGAAGATGAGTTGGACTTGGAATCCATTGCCCTCATGGCAAAGAAGTTCAACCGGTTCTTCCGGAAAGGTAATTTCAAGAACAAATCAAAATTTAGTTCTTCTAACGCCTCCACTCCTTTGTGTTTTAAATGAAACAAGCCAGGACACATGAAAGCGGATTGTCCACAAAACAAGCAAAAGGAGAAGTGGAAGGCGCCAAAGTTCGACAAGTCAAAGAAGTACAAGAAAGGGTATAAGAAAGGACTTGTCGGGACATTCACCGACTCTGACGAGGACTCCTCAAGTGGAGAGTCGGATGATGAACAAGTGGAGCAAGCACACATGTGCTTCATAGCTAGAGAGGAGCATGATCAAGAGTCTTCCTCCGATGATAGCGAGGCTGAAGGCGATGAGGTAACTATGGACGACCTTAGATTAGCTAACGAGCAAATTTGGTCTAAGTATTCTAATTTAGTAAATAGATATACTAAGACTAAAGATGAGTTAGTTAGTCTCCAAACCTCGCCTAAACCTATTGTCATCAACAACGACACAGTTGTCGAAGACTTGAGAAATGAGATTGTAAATCTCAAATCTCAACTTGAGCATGTTCATATTGAGGATTCGGAGGAACACAAGATAGCGAATTTGACTTCTCAAAACTTTACTTTGGATGCTTCTATGCGTTCTCTCACTGAGAAATATGAGTGCACATTAGGCCGAATTAATAAATTCAATAAGGGTAAGGATCATTTGGATAAAATCCTAAATTACTTACTTCCGGCCAATCACCACATTGGCTTGGGGTATAAGATGGGAAATTCATCCAAATCATCTACCACCTTTGTTAGACCAACTTCCGATGCCTCAACGAGTGGGAGCAAACACTCTATTGGTAGTTCATCTACCAATGGTGCTTCCACTTCGTACACACCCTCGTTTGGAAAGAAACCCACTTTGTGTGGACCTCCAAAGAAGGGTCATGCATTTATGTACACCAATACCATGCCACGTAGGAACACATATCCTACTTCACATGTTCACACATATGATGATTTTTATGCACCACATCCACGGGCACGTGTATACCAAGTGAGACACCCTCACGCACATGTTCCTCCACATGCATATGTTCATCCACACCATCATATGAACAATTATCATCATGCACCATTTCATCATGTGCCATATGCCTATCCACGACATGCATCATGTAGAAATCAACAATGCATGCATGCTCCCAATAGGAATAGGGCTCCCAAAATCATCACTATTTGGAGCCCGAAGGACACAAATATGCATGAAAAATAAGTTTACATGAATTCTTATTTCATGAATGTAGTGCATAATGATGATTATGTGGGGAAGTCTAAGTCCAATTGTACTTGGCTTCCAAAGGTCTAATCTTTTAGGACCCAATGACCTTGGGTACCATGGAATGATATGTTTATCTTTAGGTACTCAAGAAAAAGAAACGGAGCAATAAATCCAAATTTAGCTCCAAGAATAATTGGATACTCGATAGCGGATGTTCAAAACACATGACATGTGATGCTCAATTGCTCTCCGGAGTGGTGCCCATTGCAAATGGGAACTGGGTAGTCTTTGGAGGCAACGAGAGCGGAACCATCATAGGTGTAGGTAAAGTAGGTAATCCTTCTAAACCACTAATAAGTGATGTTTACCTTGTTAAAGGATTAAACCACAATCTTATTTCAATAAGCCAACTTTGTGACAAAGGTTACAAAGTTAGCTTTGCGAAAGGAATGTGCCATATTTTGAGAAAAGATAATAATGATTTATTATTTTCTGGCACACGACATAAGTATATTTATATATTAGATCTTCCAAAATCACATGAACAATGTCTCATTGCCAACACAAGTGAACAACACTTATGGCATCGACGTTTTGGTCATGTGAACTTTGGAACACTTTTTAAGCTTTCCAAGTTAAATTCTATTAGAGGCTTTCCTAAGCATTTCTTTCAAAAGAAAAGCTTTTGCGACTCGTGTCAACGAGGCAAGCTTCCTAAATCGTCTTTTAAACCAAAGAAAAGCATTTCATCTAAGCGGCCTCTAGAGCTATTACATCTAGATCTTTTTGGGCCAACTAGAGTTGCTTCATTTGGAAATGCACGATATGGACTTGTCATCGTTGATGACTTTTCTAGATTTACTTGGGTATTTTCCTTAAGTAATAAAAATGATGCTTTTGAAAACTTCACAATATTTGTTAAGAAAATAAAAAATCTCATTGGGACCACCATTGTCACTATTCGTAGTGATCATGGAGGGGAATTTGAGAATGAGTCTTTCTCAAATTTTTGTGATGAAGTTGGTATTACTCACACCTTTTCTTTCCCTCATGCACCCCCTCAAAATGGTGTATTTGAGAGGAAGAATAGGACGCTAATGGAATGTGCTCGCACTATGCTTGATGATAGCCAACTTGGCCATCAATTTTGGGCGGAAGCGGTACATACCGCTTGCTATGCATTTAATAGAATACTTTTGAGGCCCGGCACCAAACAAACTTGTTATGAATTGTTGTTTGGTAGATTGCCTCAAGTTAAACATTTTCGAGTTTTCGGTGCAAAATGTTTTATAAAAAACACGTATAGTAGTTTGGACAAATTTGATCCAAGATCTGATGAGGGGATATTTGTTGGATAGTCATCCCATAGCAAAGCCTACCGGATATACAACAAATGAACCTCAACGATCGAGGAATCACTTCATGTTTCATTTAATGAAGGTTTTGTCCCTACTAGAATTACTAATGATGATGACTCCATGGATGTCTTATGTGATTCTATTGGTAATTCTAATTCTATTGATTCTATTGATACTAACCCTACTAATGAATCTTTTGAGAATGTTCCTAGTGATCAGGGAATTCTCAAACGGCTTCATACAGTTCGTGACCATCCCCATGAGCAAGTCATTGGCAACATCCTTGATAGTGTCAAGACGAGATCTCAAGTCAACTACTTCGCTCATTGTGCCTTTGCCTCCTGGATTAAGCCAAAGAATATTAACGAAGCAAGCGAAGATAGTGCTTGGATCTTAGCCATAGAGGAGGAACTCATTCAATTCGAGAGGAATGAGGTTTGGGAGCTTGCTCCATTGCCTTCGAAGAACCACACCGTTATAGGAACGAAGCGGATTTTCAAGAACATGACCGACGAGAACCAAATCGTCGTCCGGAACAAAGCTCGGTTAGTAGCTCAAGGCTACCGGTAAGATGAAGGTATAGATTTCGAAGAATCCTTTGCTCCGGTAGCTAAATTAGAATCTATTAGGTTATTTTTATCTTTTGCATGCCATAAAGATTTTAAACTCTTTCTAATGGATGTAAAAAGTGCGTTTTAAACGGAGATGTTGTTGAGGAAGTTTATGTTTCTCAACCTCCATGTTTTATAAATGAAAAATTTTCAAATCATGTTGTCAAACTTAAGAAAGCACTTTACGGTTTGAGACAAGATCCTCGAGCTTGGTATGACCGTCTAAAGAACTTTCTTTTGGATTTGGGTTTTAAAATGGGAGAAGTTGATTCTACATTATTTGTTAAGTATTCGAATAATGATATTATTTTAGTTCAAATTTATGTTGATGATATCATTTTCGGTGCTACTAACTTCACTCTTTGCGAAGAGTTTTCTAATGTTATGAAGGATCAATTTGAGATGAGCCACATGGATGAGCTCAAATATTTCTTAGGTCTCCAAATTCGCCAAATGAACGATGTAATCTTCATCCACCAAACCAAGTACACTGTGGAGTTGCTAAAGAGATTTGGAATGGAGAATGCCTCCGGGAAGAAGACTCCAATGAGCACGACTACACATCTTGATAAAAATACGGGCGACAAAGATATAGACATTCGTCTATATCGAGGTATGATAGGTAGCTTATTATATCTTACTGCTAGTAGGCCCGATATTATGTTTGCCATATGTGTATGTGCTCGTTATCAGTCTCAACCTAAGGAATCTCACTTAGTAGCGGTAAAATGTATTTTCCGTTATTTAAGTTACACACTCGACTTCGGATTACTTTATCCAAAGTCTAGCACATATGAGTTAATCTCATATAGTGACGCAGATTATGCGGGATGCAAATCCGACAGGAAAAGTACTAGTGGCACTTTCCATTTTATAGGAAATTCTCTTGTCTCTTGGTTTTCCAAGAAGCAGAATTTCGTAACACTTTCAACCACCGAGGCGGAATATATTGCCGCCGGTGCTGCGTGTGCTCAGGTTCTTTAGATGAGACACACTCTTAAAGACTTTGGTATAAACTGTGATACTTGCCCTATCATGGTGTACAACCAAAGTTCAATTTGTCTCTCTAAGAATCCGGTACACCATTCCTGTTCTAAACACATAGATGTCCATCACCATTTCTTAGTTGATCATGTTGCTAAAAAGGACATTATATTAGTGTACGTTGAAACCCAGAAGCAAATCGCCGATA
This sequence comes from Scilla litardierei, assembly GCA_030789695.1. Classification (NCBI taxonomy): domain Eukaryota; kingdom Viridiplantae; phylum Streptophyta; class Magnoliopsida; order Asparagales; family Asparagaceae; genus Scilla; species Scilla litardierei. The sequence goes on from CM061142.1 coordinate 559,733,761, forward strand.
TTTTCACGAAACCACTCAAGGAAGACTCCTTTGTGCGTTTGCGTCGAGAATTGGGGATTATGGGTGAATCCGAGATTTAGGATTCATATTTTGTTCAATAATCTTGCATGCTAATTATTTTCGTTATATTTGCTCATGCTAGATTAATTGAGATTTTCTGGATTTTTGGTTGAATTTTCGGAATTTATGCTCGATTTATTCATGAACGTCAAATTTAAGATTTTCGATGTTTAATGGGGTAGTATAATGTTATATGAGAGTATTTCGATGTGTCGTCCAAGTGCGATTAGGAGAGAACTCAAATTTCTAATTTTCAAATTTTTGGACTCTCTTAGTCGGTCCAAGTTCATTGGCCGATCGACTAGATTCAGTTCTAGTCGGTCAGTGAATGAACTCAGACCGACTAACTCAAGCCCTAATATTTGGCTTCAGTTACTGTTTGCACTTAGTCGATTCAAGCTCATTGGCCGATCGACTAGATCGTTATATAGTCGGTCAGCGCTTGAACTGTGACCGACTAATTGCACAGGGACTGTTGCGTCTTTTCGCATTCCGATTGACTTATACCCCCTCCGCACCGACTAGTACTCTTTCTAGTCGTTGCAAAAATTTTCCTCAGCTCAAAACCGTTCGACTTCTCCTCTCCTACGCCGGTTGCTGTCGACTTTTCCGGCCATTTCCGGCCATTTCCGGCCATCTTCTCCATCGATCTCCCTTCGACTTTCTCCTAGGGTAACTCTCTCTCCCTCTCTCAGCTCCTAGGGTTGAATTCTAGGTCAAAATCCGATTTCAGTTCGACGTAGGGTTTGTTTTAGGGTTCTTGCTTTCGATTTCTCATTTGATTGCACGTGTCTCGTCTCTATCATGGCGAAGACACGCATTCTCATCGAACCCTCGCATCCGTCACCCATGACCGTAGAGTCTCCTCCTACGGACCCCCTCAACCCAAACGACCTCCTCCCAAGCGCCGATCCAAAATGACCCATCCTTCGTCTTCTTTGCCTTCTCTTAAGAAGAAGAGGACGACGACCGCTAAGCCTAGATCTCAGCCCAAGCCTAGGAAACATCTCGTGTATCCTGCTTCTTTCTGTTTTCCCTCCACCCGATGACTCCGACACTGAGTATATTCCAGAGACCGAGAATACCGCTAGGGCTCCTACTCCTCCACGATCTAGCTCACGACCATCTAAGGGGAAGGCTCCCATGCCAGTTGGTGGTGTCGATATATCGCTATGTCGCGATGACCCGATGTGTCTCGCGGCATACAACCGTATCGAGCACTGTCCTCTGCTATTGGAGCACTTCGTTTAGTTCTCCGATTTCCCACATCTTGCAGATCTTCTTTCTTACAGCGGTCTTCTCGATTATCTTCGCCATGACCCTAAGGCAAACCCACACCCGTACCCCCATCTTGTCAAGCTTTTCTATGCAAACCGTGTTCGGGGTCAGTATGACGAGACCCATTCCATTGAGACGACTATCTTAGGGACACCGATTGTCCTCACGGTAGAAATCTTAGGGGATTTGATAGGTGTCTCCTCTTCTGGCCTCCTCCCTACCGATATCTCTGTCGATGACATTTCTGCTCTTGACCAGGCCATATTCTCCGAGATATTCCATGTCATCCCTCCCGCCATGATTGGCGTCCCATCCAAATCTTTCAAGCCCAACGCTTGGGTCTTGAATCTTATCTTAAAGTCATGCCTCCTTCCGAAGTACAGCTCATCGAGCTTGCCATCCCAGCCATTCCTTAAGCTGATCTATGCTCTCTTCATGGGGAGCGAGATCAATTGGGCTGGGATTATTCTTGATAAGATGGATTCCTTCATGTGTATTAGGAAATCCACAAAATCTGCTCACATCCCATACCCTTGCCTTTTGACACTCGTCTTCCGTCACTTCAAGGTCCCTCTCCCTCCCGATGATGAGCGTCCTCTTGGTCCTCCTCTGAATGTGACGGCCGTCAAGAAGTCTCTTGCGGCGCTTCGTGACGTTCAGAGAACGACTCCTTCAGCTTCAGCTTCTACTCCTCCTCCTGCTCCTACTCTCACTGAGTTTGCACTTTCGTTGAGACGTGTGGAGTCTCGATGTGCTCGTTCTGAGGCGATGCTAGCTCGCATTTGCTCTCACTTGGGCCTTGAGATTCCTCCGTCTGTTTCTGACGAGGAAGAGATGGAGGAGGATGAGATCCAAGAGCTCGTTGGATCTGCTGCTCGTGTCCCAGAGGGTACGTCTGCTGCTGCTACTTCTGCTGGTGCCCCCGAGAGCACACCTGCTGCCACCATTCCTTTGGTGAATACTTCGTCTGGTGCTCCCGAGGCCACTAACCACATACATATACACGCTCGAGCATACGCCAGACATACTAACATATAGATCACATAATAAATCTGCACACACCACTATATGTACACCTATTATCATTACACCTAACATGCATATCACTGTACTAGCATACAATTACAATCATTAACAAGTACAGCTAAGGTATATATACTCCTAGTAACTAGCCAAAACTAAATCAATCACGCTCAGATATTCCTTTAGTGATACAGCTAATCACTCGCCTAAGTATAAATATAACACTTACTACTCTTTACTCGATTATATACATATATGTCATATACTACCATACATGCACTTATAACACAATAGATAATCACACTATATTCATATACTATGGGCAAGCACACTCATACATGGGTGGCATATAGAGATTCGCATACATGGGTTCATGCTCACTATCTATTTACATGCACCACAACAACACCACAATCAATGCTAAATGTCTCACTAAGCAGTGATAAGCTCTAAAGTGATAACTAAGTGTACGATTCAGGGTTGAATGATCAACGAAATAATGTTGTGGGGGACGGTCTCGGAGGTGGCATGGAGAAGAGATTAGTTTGGTTGAGTGACATAAAATATTTATGAATAATTAAATAATTAAGAAGATAAAGATATGTATAAAAATAATAACATCGTCATAACTTACGTAAAATAGCGAGCGGATGGTAGAAGTTAAAATGTAAGATATGATTAGTCAAATAATTGGTGAAGAGTAATATGGACATAGTGTCGTAGTGATTTTTTTGTAAATAGATTTGTAAAAAGATTTTTTTTGAAAAATGTGAAGATAATGATTATAAAACTGACACACAAGATTTGAAGTTCTATTTAAATTAGGAAAGTATTTTTAAAAGTATGTATGAGTGACTGTTTTGAAATATGTTAATAAGAAATGAAGATGACATTTGGACTAGCGAATTAGAAGTAAAGTTTTTTTTAAAGTTCCTTGCATGAGGAAAATAGAGTAGCTATACCAGGTTATGCGAAGTAGAAGCGTGGAAGATGTATGTTGGAAAGTTTCTATAAGATAGTAACTAAAGATCGCACAGGCAGAGTTTTATAATCAAGGTTGGGTTTAAGTCGACTGAAGTGTAGAAAATTTAAGTAAGAGTTTTCGAAAGGATTTTAAAACTTAGCAGAGAATTCAATAAAAGAAATATCGAAAATACTTTTTAAAAGACCATGGATCTGCAATGGGGAGGTTCAAGATTAAAGATGGCGGACCTGAAGAGTTTATGTGAATCGAGGACAAGGCATTGGTTTGACGATCGAAACGTAAGGACGACTAGGAAGTAACTCCGTGAATACGCTACGATGACTTTCTACGATCATTAACTTGGAAGTGAAGTGATTAGTAAATAGTAAAATCAGGGGGAAATAATCATTGGGTCGACTAAGGTTTAGCACTAGGGTTCATCAACGAACTAGACTGCGATATGGAAGCCGAGATAAGGGTTTGTTGAGGATCGAGATTGAGAACTTATAGATCTGGAATATCTCACGCTTCGAAGTCTACTCATTGCAGGCGTCTCAGGTTCGACTTGCACGACGACGATCGCTACATTCGGTTGAGCCCTAGTTTCGATAAATCTAAGCGAACGACTAACAAACTCAAAAAATCTAGTATGGTTAGAGTTGGATGATTAATCGCTAGGGTGACTCCCAAGATGATAACACTAAGTCGTGGGAAGGACGTCTAACTAACGAGCACGAGCGTCTAACTAACTCTTCCGATTATCCTGGTATTGGGTTTCCTATCGTGCTGAGACAAGGTATTCGAGTAATTTTGCGTATGAACTAATTCAGGATGTTTTGGCTAATGAAAAGTGTTCTCATTGTTCTGAATTTCACAGGTTAGAGACCTGCATGGGCCACCACTAAAACCTGTAACGCCCCGCTTCCCAAAAGACACCGGAAGCGAGAGCGTTACGCGGTCCGCTTGAACTGGAGCGGTGAAGTTCGAGTTTAATAATCGTCTGTGATAAAAATACAGGTGAGGTCCTTGCATTTACGTATCAGAACAATCAAAAAAATTCCAAAATTAAAAGCCACATCCAGATACATAATGTTCGTACAATATAGGGCCACTCACTCTGCTAGGTGAGTGCCTCTAACCCCACGATCGGTAGCGTATCTCTCACTCTGCTAGGTGAGCGACGGACGCCTCGTAGGTGAAACTGTACTACTGTATAGGACCACTCACTCTGCTAGGTGAGAGTCTCTAACCTCTCGGTCTGCTGGGACACTCACTCTGCTAGGTGGGTGCCGAGCGTCCTGTAGGTGTTCCGTAACAAAGATCACCCACTCTACTAGGTGAGCGTCTCATTGCCCACATGCTACACAAGACACGACGTGCAAGATGTTCATGACATGGAAATGGCAAAGTTGTTCTAGGGTGTCCACACGCATGCACACGTAGATGAAACCTATAGTAGCAGTTGTTGTTGATTCTTGGGGGTCCACACACACGCACACACAAGATAACCCTACGGTGTCAAAAGTTTTTGTTGTTACGCCTACACTTCGTCGTCAAGTCTAGGTCGTCAGGGCGTCCCGGACGCTATCATTTCACGTCCGGTTCTATTTGTTCACAGTCTAATAGTTCTAGCAGTTTAAGGCTAAGGCACGGCCAAAAGCGCAAGTGAAGTACACTTGCCTGCGGTGGCGAGTGTATCATCCGTCCGGGGCATCACGTCCAGGCGTCACGTCCGCGGTAGTCCGTCTGAAACAGTGTCATGACGACGGTGTCAGGTCGCGATTTTCATCAAGTCATATTAGGGTTTGTTTCTAGGTTATCGGGGCTATCCTATTCGTCAACGTCACATTTTGGTATTTCGTTCAGCCTAAATCGACTACTACCCTATATGCACAGAAAAGTTGTCCGACGGTCGATTTATACAGTGACATCGATTTACTGGTGCGGAAAAGTAAATTTAGTTCGAGTTGTCCGATTTTAGTGAGGGTTCAGTTTTGCTATGGTGTGGGTTTGCTACGAGTTAGGGGGAACTAACCTGGCTCAGCGGTCACGTGCAAGCTTTGACGTCGTATCTAAAAACGGCAGCGTATCGTGTCGCCTTCGCTCCAATTCCCCTACTACGGGTAGCGTGGATTTATCTGCATCAACCGATTCAATGTTAAGCGACAAGTTTAACTAATGTAACAGAACCATGTACATCCACCTATTTTCGTAACCATACATATATACTAAAAGTACACATATATCAAGAGTATACGTGTATATGTACCCGTATAAGTAACGTATCTATATAAACCGTTGATGTTTACATCCACTAACACACATCATTTAATTTATATAACATAACTGTACTAACTTATTTAAATATAACTTAAATATTATAAGGATGACTTACTGCTAATATCCTACACATATGTTATGCAAGTTACTGCTCGTATAATATATAATTACATAATATATCGTTTATAAAGTTATAACTTTTACGTATATAAATCACCTCTTATGTTTGTCGTGCGAGGCTGAGTCATCGGTCTCCGTCGACTGTTCGACGTCGGGGGAAAACTCAGGCGGTGGCGTGATCGAGGGGAGAAGATGTCGGGGTAGGGAGAGGGCGAGGCTGCTGAAGGGGTGAGGCACCGTGCGAGGTGGACGGTTGGCGAACCGAGGCGGTGGGGCCGTCGGGTTGAGGCAGGGCCGGTCTGAGGCGGTTTCGGCTGCTGCGATGGCTCGTCGGAAAGCAGCGGGGAACCGGCGGTCCGAGGAGGTCGGGAGAGAGGAGGCTGTCGACTCGGAGAGGGGATGCGGCGGTTTATAGGTGGGAGAGGGGGATGTGGTCGAGGAGAGAGAGAACGGCGGCGGTTTCCTGGGGTTGTCGGAGAGAGAAGGGTGGCTGACTGGGGCCTGGGTCGCCGGAGGGTGAAGGGGGCAGCCGTCTGGAATTTGCGTGGAGGAGGAGATGGAGAGGGGATGTTGCGTGTAGATGGAGGAGGAGGAAGGAGGAGGAGATGGTGTGGCTGTCGAGGGTTTCTGTGCCTAGAGGAGGAGAGGGTTGCGCATACAGAGTTTCCGGCGGTTGTGCGGTGAAGGGGACGACGGAGGTCTGGGTTGCGCGCGGCTGTCGTGTTGAGAGAAAGCTAGAGTTTTTAATACGTGAAGGGGTTGCTGTAGGCTAGGGCGCATGGCGTTGTTTTGATTGGGTTGTTTGGAGAAAAATGACGTGCGAGAGTGTCCTTAAAGGTCGCATGCACGTGGGGGTAGTTGGGATTTAAGGGGATTTGGTTTGTTTTGGATTCCTATTTAAAAAAAATATTTGGTTCTGTGATTAAAAATAAATTAACCGTATTTAATAATTGGTTAGGATTTGTTAATGGGGTTGGTTAAGGAATTGGGTTGATTTGTTTTTTTAAAGAAGATGTCAAATGTTAGCTACCTTCAACTCTCAGATCATGGGTTAGGTTCCTTTTTAAAAATAATAATAATAACTAAAAATAATTATTTAGAAAATGTAAGCACAGAAATCATATTGCTATAAAAAAAGTTTTATTTAGAAAAAAAATGCTATTATTGTAGACTGGTCCATTGACATCCTAAAATTACAAAGAAGATACCGGGGTGATCGCGCTTCCGAGAGGGTCGTGAATACGGGGTCCGGTCACGTGCTAGGCCTACCGAAAACAATAATAAAAAAAATAAGGTACGAAAATACACATTCCGAGCAAAAATATGCACGAAAAACGCGTGGTCGGAAAGCGACCGTTGCATTCTACCCACCTTAGAACTGATTCCGCCCTCAGAATCACTTATACTATTAGTAATAATATCTATAAACACTATGCCTGCAACTCCCATATCTACACATAATGATCTCTAATCCCATAACTTCAATCAGCGTTTCTCAAATAACCATCATAACTCGTCTTTCCACTGAATAAAGCTACCACTAGAATCGCCTCCTAGCACTTAACTATAGATCCACATTACCGTCTAAAAATCATCAATCGCCTCGTTCCCAATATATTCATTGTCATATCTTCCCATAAATTTATCCGCCAAATAATTGAACTATCAAAATCACATCATATCCTACTCACTATAACTAATCCCAACCAATATTAAGTCCGCCTACCTAACCTTCCATTTATCTCAACACGTCGTGTTATTTCCAATGTCTCCTCACGTCAACTTAACTATCAAGTCTTGATGCTTTAAATGCTCTACTCATTCTCTTGATCACTCCAAATCATACTATCCCATCCTAGCTACTCTTATCTATCACTCGTCCAAGTTTCAGATCGATTAAGTACTCATCTCCCTATACATAATTTCATCCAATCAGAGTTCTCCATTGGGTCCTTCACACATCGGTATTATAAATAAGTCTTGGACAGCTCATTCTTTTCATCTAAAGAAATCTGATCTAATATCCTTGTTATTCAAAACCAACTAATCACCGATACAACATATCTCATCTCACTCTGAGCCTACTCGTAATTATAACCCTATAACAAAACATCTAGTACTAACAACATCCTAACAATAAATTAACACTCCCAATAGGGAAAGAAAAGAAATTTTAAGGCCTAAGACAGATTTTAAAACATTGGGAAAAACGTGTGGAGTTGTGATATTGGATGAGAGAAGATAGGTGGGTTGTGATCTTTGTGGGCTAATCCCAAAACATTAAAGGTTTGATTTGAAAGGAACAAAAGTTTTGAAACACACACAGGCAGCCAAAAATAAGCTAAACTATAATATGAAAGATTAAAACTATGGAGTTACCTGCAACGACGCCATCCGCTGCTATCATGACATATGCTCCACGGACAACAGCTACTCTTTGAGTGGGGGCAGGTGCTCCGCCCTCAGTATGGCGATACCTTGGGCAATCTATAAGGGCATGTGCGGTAGCTCCACATGCCAGACACAAACCCAGCTTCTTCCTGCAAGTGTTCTGCTGATGCCCTGGCTTGCCGCAGAAAAAGCATGGGCCATTCATCTGATGCTGAGCAGGTGCTCCTGGCCTCTTGAAAGGCACTGACTGAACTGGTCCCACTAAAGACCCAGCAGAAGGCCTATGTTGCTCCTTCTGTCGCTTTCCTCCATCATCAGAAGGATCAGGTAGACACGATATAGTCTCATGGTTCCTCGCGGCATTCAGCACCTCTCCCATGGTCGTGAAATCTGCCGAAGACATAGAAGCCTGAATCTTCGGACGCAATCCCTGACGAAAACAATCAGCTTGTTTCTCCTCCTTCCTCACCATATGTGGGGCAAACCGGCTCAACATCTCGAACTCTACCTCGTACTCGTCGACGGTCATATCCCCTGCTTCAGATCTACAAATCTGCTCAACAGCTCCCTCCTAGCAGCTTTGGTGAAGTACTTCTCCTTGAACATCGATCGGAAAGTCTTCCACTCCACTGGCTTCTGCAGGCACCTCTCCTCAATGTGCCACCAGGTTCTAGCATTCTCGGTCAGCTGCATCTTCGCTATCTCAACTCGGGTATCATTAGGAATCTTCGCAGCTACTAGCTTCTCCTCAGTACTCAGAATCCACTCATCAGCAGCCAACGGTCCTTCCTTCCTAGAAAACGTCTTCGGCTGAAGCTCATTGAACTGCTTCACTCTGGGAGCAGCTCGAGGGGCAGGCAGAGGCGGTGGCGGTGGCGGTGCAACTGGAGGAGCATGGGCAGCACGGTGGGACTGCTGAACCAATTGATGTTGAACGTCCAGCATCTCCCTCATAACGCCTAGTAATTGGCGTAAATCGTCACCTCGGACATCCATGGTCCCGTCAACTGATGGTCCATCTCGAGCTGTACCCATACACAGAGAAAGAAAAAAATGAATGCTAATACTTCTATCATTCCGTACTTTTTGCAGATAAGAGGACCTGCATGGGCCACCACTAAAACCTGTCACACCCCGCTTCCCAAAACTACGGAAGCGAAAATTGACAAGGCCCGCTTAGGCCGGAGCTGTGAAGCTCGGACCGAATAAGCATCTGTGTGGTACTCCAAGACGAAGAAACAGGTCCCTGCAGGTTAGTACGGAACGACAAAAGTACTAAAGAGATGCATTCATTTTATTCCACAGATATCCAGAAAAGTACGGAGAGTCTTAACAAAAGCCAACACGGCAACAAAACAGCTGGAGTAAACTAATGGTGCAAGCACCCAACCTAGACAGAAAGTAAACGGTGCTACGCACCCAACTAAACTGCAATGAAACCTGTGAATCAGCAACGTTAATATCCCTAGCTCTGGTCCTCCTCAGGCACGTACTCTGGGTCTGCGTCCTCTGGCTCTAGTACTCTGGCTCCACACCTGACGTACAACACCAAAAGAAAGGAACTGTACGTCAGGTAAAGTCTACAAAAGAGGTCAGACTCTATTGCAAGTGTACCAAACTATTAAACAATGGCTTACTGTTTGATTAGCATGCTGGGATTATAACAGAGTGACGAAAGAAAGTAAACGCAGCAGGAAAGTAAAGCGTAGCAAGCAGTAGTCGTAGCGTGTGCTACCGACTACGGGACTAACCTAAAGGGGTCGTGAGAAGACGTGACAAGACGTGACAAGACCAGCAAGACAGGACAGGACAGGACAAGACAAGACACGTGTGACTCGAAGGGTTCACGCCTTACGGTTCGAGGGGGATCAGACCCTCTCCCCGTGCGCACGCTCAACCCTACCCCAAACCCAAGTGCTCAAGACAAGACAATATAGGGCCACTCACTCTGCTAGGTGAGAGTCTCTAACCTCTCGGTCTGCTGGGACACTCACTCTGCTAGGTGGGTGCCGAGCTTCCCGTAGGTGTTCCGTAACAAAGATCACTCACTCTACTAGGTGAGCGTCTCATTGCCCACAGGCTACAAAGACATGACGTGCAAGATGTTCATGACATGGCAATGGCAAAGTTGTTCTAGGGTGTCCACACGCATGCACACGTAGATGAAACCTATAGTAGCAGTTGTTGTTGATTCTAGGGGGTCCACACACACGCACACATAAGATAACCCTACGGTGTCAAAAGTTTTTGTTGTTACGCCTAAACTTCGTCGTCAAGTCTAGGTCGTCAGGGCGTCTCGGACGCTATCATTTTACGTCCGGTTCTATTTGTTGACAGTCTAATATTTCTAGCAGTTTAAGGCCAAGGCATGGCCAAAAGTGCAAGTGAAGTACACTTGCCTGCGGTGGCGAGTGTGTCGTCCGTCCGGGCCATCTCGTCCAGGCGTCACGTCCACGGTAGTCCGTTTGAAACAGTGTCACAACGACGGTGTCAGGTCACGATTTTCATCAAGTCCTATTAGGGTTTTTGTAGGATCCTGTCAAAACAACGTTAGGATCGATAAATGAAGTTGAGACTTACGCTTGCGTACGCGGCACGGTAATCTCGGAACTTCGCCCTCGGATTCGCCACAACGGTCGATACTTCGTCACGGAGGATCGAAGCAGAGTTTCACCGCCTAAATCTCTAACTAGAAGAGGATTTTAATGGAAGGGAGAAGAAGAACATAAGATGCCTTATGGAAACTTATGGCATGGAAAGTGTGAATGAATGCCTTACCCTTGGGTCCTATTTATAGGCTTTAGGGGTGGTTATTGTAGGAAATAACCAATTATAAGCTTATTTGCCTATAAAAGCGCATTCATTTATCCTCTTCTTCATTCACTTATCAAGTGCCTTTATGCACTTATAAAGTGACTTTTTCCACTTATCGAGTGGCCTTTTCCACTTATCGAGTGGTTCTTTTCACACGAGAAAAGGTTCCCTTCGTGCACGCCTTCGTGCACGCTACATCTGAGGTCCGTATACCCTCATACATCCCCTCATGGGTGTATTCGTGTCGTCCATATCCAACATCTCCCACTCACACTTGAGGGTATTATAAGGAAACTTCTTTTCCTTTAACTCTTCTATTTGTCATACCGAGAAATAGGCCGTGTGACCGTCATGCGCATAGAGTCCGCTGTTGTGCACTTGTTAGAGATACACAACACTCCTCGAGGTGCAAAGTTGAGTAGATCAACACATGCTTTACCCTAGATTATTTCTTCACATTTCTTATACTTTATATTCAACAATTGAATCCCATCTGGATTGCAATTGGCTGGCCAGGTTTGAATCTTTAAAGTCCAAATGTGAATGAGAAATTGATCTTCCTCTTCTTGCGATCCTTTTGATCTTGACTTGACTTGCTTTTCTAACATGCCCCGCCGGACTGAATTAACCATAGTCCATAAGTAACATGCTAAGATAGCAATCACCCGGTCAAATCTAAAGGAACCAATTAGAGTCCATAAGGGTAATGAATTAAGACCCATGTGGTCTTTGGGTCTCACATAATAGTAAACTTATTTACTATTCTAACCCAATGGTCAAAAATGCATACGTAGTATGAATACGTATTACAAATCGCTCCTTTCCCAGGGAGTGTATGTCTCAATGATGTTGTAAGGATGATGATCAGACACCACAATGTCTGGCTTTGAGTCCCTTTTTCTACTCAAATTATCTTTTGGACTCACATCCCGTATTTAGACAGATAGGATTTCAAAATCCTCTTAGATCTTCTGTAAGCATCCATATGATGCAGATCTTTCATGTGACCATTTTGTTTAAGTCATGACTCTAAATCATCCGTCTGATGATTTTGACTTTAAACAGATCTCATCTCTATTCTATCCGTCTGATAGAATAAGGCAGTTGCTCATGTGAGAGAGCCAACCTCAATCTGTCCGACATACTTAGAAAGTATAGCTGAGATTTCAAAAATGTACACAAACATTTCTCAAGAAATTCATATGCAATGTTTGAAAAAAGAACTTATTCTTTTATTAAATTTGATCATTTACAGACATGGGAATTTATATTGGTACAACGCAGCTCTTACGCAATCCTTGAGATGATAAGTGTTTGTAAAACACATCTCTGGGGATCGCCTTCGTAAGTGGATCCGCTACCATCTCATGCGTAGATATGTACCTTATGTCTACCTTCTTGGTCTTATCATAGTATTTTGTAAATTTGTAGCGGATATCTATGTGTTTGGTCTTACAATGGAATTTCGGATCTTTGACATAGGCTATAGATGCTTGACTGTCGCTGTGTATGGGTACAGCACCTGAGTCATTTGCATTAATTAGCCTGTCTAAGAACTTCCTAAGCCAAACAGCCTCTTGGACTGTGACGTGTGTTTTTATTTCATATATGCACGCACGTTTTCTTTTGTGTTTCTCCGTGTTTTTCGCCGTCTTTTATTCGTTTTCTCGTATTTTCTCGTTTTCTTTCACTTTTCTTTGTTTCTCCATGTTTGCAGGAGATTGACCGCATAGGGGACGTTTAACGACGATATCGCAAGTCCCTGGAGCAACGGGAGGAGTCATGCGTGATCCAGGGGGGTCAAACGACGAAGAATACATCTTTCAGCCCCTCACCCGGTCGGTTGGTCATCTCCAACCGATCGGGTGATGCACGCGTGCACCACCCGGTCTTTGCCGGAGCTCAAGTGGAAGTCACCCGACCGGTTCACAGGCCGGTTCAGCGGGGGCCTGTTCTCTGTCTTTTCGAGCCAAATTCCAACCGATCGGGTGACTCTCATCCGATCGGTTCATCTGTAGCTGATGCTGAAGAGCCGAAGACACGGGCACCCAACCGATCACTTCACCAGATGGTGCCAAGATCCAACCGGTCAATCCAAGAACTCACCCGACCGGTTCATATGACCGGGTGAAAGCTCGCCGTTTTCTGTTCATTATCTGTAACGGATCACCCGATCGGTTAACTTGTCAACCGATCGGGTGATACGAGAGTCTATAAATAGAACCCCTAGGGTTCCAGAAACCGGGGAGCTGCTAGTTTTTACTGTTTTCTCCTATTGTGACGGCTGTAATTACTGTTCTTTTGTAAGTTTTCGGATCTTTCTCAAATTTTAGTATTGTCTTAATTACTCTATTACTTCCGCATTCCAATCGTCTGATTATGATTCCAACGGTTCATTTTCATTTAGATCGCTTTTTAATGAATTTTTGTGAGGAGTTCCCAAATCTGGGATTTTGGCGGAAACCCCTTCGGGGGCTCTTCCCGATGCATCCATAGGGTTAGGAAATCGATAAGGATTAGGAATCTAACGGTTACACGGGGTGTTTCATTTTCATCGGCGGGAAAACGACCGCCTTTGACCGTTGGGCCAAGGGGGAATAAACTTGGCGGTTGACTTCCTAGTCATAGCTCACGCCCTTAGCGTAGACGCCGAATCCTAGCACGCGGGAGCGACAGGATGAGATGTTGGGAGTTATCGTTGCGAGCTTAGTGCTCCTGGAATCGATCAGTGTTAATGGACACGGGAGTGCCCACTGATCGAATCCGGGAAGTCCGGTGTATCATCCTGGGCACCGACCGGAATATCGGGCCCATGGGACGCCGGTACCACTTTCGGAGGCAACGTCTCACCATTAGACCCTAATTCCGATCGCTATCCTACCCGTAGGCCGTATCGGCGAGAGTCGCTCGTTGGAGTGGAAACCAAAGTCCCGGGTTTATTTTCTTATTTGTTCATACCTTGCATTCCTTTCCGTGACAACCATCAAACTATTCGGGCTAGCTCGCCCACGGGGTGATTTTGGTCCTCCTTGACACAAGCACATCCTAGCCTCCCTGTGTTCGACCTCCAAGCCATACTACAACACCGTGCGCTTGCGGTTACAAATATCTAAACCCCCACGCTGGTCCCCCGGCCATTTGCGGATAGCAAGCCGGGGCACACGTCAAGTTTATGGCGCCGTTGCCGAGGAGGCAACGTGCTTGTTATTTTAGGATCTCTTGAACCCTAGTGTCTAGCTCTTAACTCTACCTCGCGATAGTTTTCGCACTCTACACTTTTCAATTTCACTTGGACATACTGTGGATAGTAACTGTATAGTGCTAATTGACTGAATCGCCGTGCTTCCATTGCAACTTGCGGTTCCCGTTTATGCAACCCGTGCTTTTGACGTGTTTGCCACTTGTGCAGTTCTCTCTCTCCCCTTTCGTATAAGATCCTGGCCCCACGGCGAGGATGTTGCATGCAGTTTCAGGAGACATCTGGGATCACTCTCACCATATCCGCTGTTTGGCGCAGAGCTTAGCAGAATCACTGAATACTTCGAATATACTATCCCTCCTGTCTGCCGCCATGGAAAGTCAGAGGAGATATCGAGATGCGCAGGAGCACCTTGCCGTGGCAACTCTCTTTCCTCATGGTGAAGTGGCGTATATCGACAACCACGGTCCCGGATGTAGTGAAGAAGAGTTGTCCACGGAGTTTTGTCAGGAGAACCATCCGACCGGGTTTGTAGGCTACACTGCACAGGAATCAATCTATCCCTTGCAGACTTCTATTGAGCGTCCCCGGTCTTTGGACAATGAGGAAGCTAGAAACAGTTGTGGGGAATCATCGATGATTGAAACCTGTTTTCACCTACAAGCCTTCTACCCGGACAATTATTATAAGCTTGAAAGAGACCAGGTGCCCCCCTCTATCGTTCCCACTACACCTTGCGAAACTTTGCCATGCGGAGCCAAGGCCGAGGGTGAGATTCTGGATGCTGGCTTCCAAGAAACCTACGAAGAACTCCTTTCCCTTGAGGATGCTCAGCTTGAGAAGTATGCATCGGGGCCTCAAGAAGTTGAGATGAAGGAATTACCGCCGGGGCTTAAATTTGAATATTTGGGAGCTGGCTCGACCCTTCTGGTCATAGTCAACTCTTCACTGCCCGAAGACCAATTGACCAAACTTCTTGGTGTTTTAAAAAGATTTAAAGGAGTTTTCGGATATGCAATTGAGGATTTAAAAGGGGTTAGCTTAGGCCTCTGCTCACACAGAATTCTGCTTGAAGATGAGCAAGCCTCCTCGATTGAGCCATAGCGGAGGTTGAATCCCATAATGATGGAAGTTGTAAAGAAAGAGATTGTTAGGCTTCTACATGCCAGTATTATATACCCTATCTCCGATAGTCGCTGGGTTAGCCCGGTGCACGTCGTACCCAAGAAAGGAGGAATGACGGTGGTTCGCAATGAAAAGAACGAGCTAATACCAACGAGGACCGTCACGGGGTACAGGATGTGCATTGACTATAGAAAGCTGAACAAGGCTACGAGGAAGGATCATTACCCTCTTCCCTTTATTGACCAGATGCTCGAGAGACTGGCGAAGCATAATTATTTCTGTTTCATGGACGGGTATTCAGGATTTCTTCAGATCCATATTCATAACGATGACCAGGAGAAGACGACTTTCACTTGCCCATTTGGGACGTATGCCTATAGAAGAATGTCGTTCGGACTTTGTAACGCCCCTGCTACATTCCAAAGACTCATGTCCTCTATCTTCTCCGACTACTCCCAAGACATCATGGAGGTTTTCATGGACGACTTCTCCGTCTACGGAACTAAGTTTGACTCGTGCCTCAGCAATCTAACTAAGGTCCTGGAGAGATGTCAGGAAAAGGGACTAGTCCTAAACTGGGAGAAGTGCCACTTCATGGTCCAAGAGGGAGTTGTGCTGGGGCACGTCATCTCTTCGAGAGGAATCGAGGTTGACAAGGCTAAAGTTGAAGTGATTGAAAAGCTTCCACCACCGCTCAATCTTTGAGGAGTCCGTGGTTTCTTAGGACACACGGGATTCTATCGCCGCTTCATAAAAGACTTCTCGAAGATTTCCAGGCCGCTGACCCAACTCCTCGTGAAGGACGTGCCTTTCGTCTTCAGCGAGGAGTGTATGGAGGCCTTCCGCACTTTGAAGCAAGCTTTGATTTCCGCGCCCATAATACAGCCACCGAACTGGAATATACCCTTTGAGCTGATGTGTGACGCTAGTGATTATACGGTTGGTGCAGTCTTGGAGCAGAGGAAGGATAAAAATCTTCATGTCATATATTATACGAGCAAAACCCTTGATGCCGCCCAAAGAAATTATACTACCACGGAAAAAGAATTGCTCGCGGTGATCTACGCCATGGATAAATTTCGACAATATCTCGTTGGCGCCAAGGTGATCATGCACACGGATCACGCGGCTCTTAAATACCTATTGAACAAGAAATAAGCTAAGCCACGTCTCATTAGATGGATTCTCCTCCTCCAGGAATTCAACCTGGAAATCAGAGACAAGAAGGGGGCGGAGAATGTTGTTGCCGATCACCTGTCCAGGATGCCCGCTCTCGATTTAAATGCTACACCGATCGATGATTCACTCCCCGACGAGCATCGCTTCTCTATCTCTTCCTCCTGGACCCCCTGGTACGCCGACATCGCAAATTATCTGGCTTGTGCCATCGTCCCCCACAATGTGAGCTTTCAGCAGAAGAAGAAATTTTTCCATGAGGTCCGCAAATTTTATTGGGATGACCCCCACCTATACAAAACCTGCAATGATGGGGTGATACGAAGATGCATCCCTGAAACTGATGCGACCTCCATCGTTTCCCACTGCCATGGGCAGCAATGTGGGGGGCACGCGAGCACCTACAAGACCACGGCAAAAATTCTCCAAAGCGGATTCTACTGGCCTACACTCTTCAGGGACACACATGTTTATGTCCAAGCCTGCGATAAATGCCAAAGAGCTGGGAATATCTCCAAAAGGAATGAGATTCCTCAACACTACATCCTGGAGATAGAAATCTTCGATGTATGGGGAGTGGACTTCATGGGACCGTTCCATTCCTCCTCGGGGAACCAGTATATCTTGGTGGCTGTAGGCTACGTGTCGAAATGGGTTAAAGCGGTGGCCAGTCCAACCAACGATTCCAGAGTGGTGGCCAAGTTCATTAAAAGCAACATCTTCCCGCGGTTCGGTGTACCTCGTGTCCTGATCAGTGACGGAGGGAGCCACTTTATAAAGAAGAAATTCGAGGCCCTCTTAAAAAAATACGGGGTACAACACCGGGTGGGGCGTGCCTACCACCCGCAGACTAGCGGTCAGGTGGAAGTCTCTAACCGGGAGATTAAAAGCATACTAGAAAAGACGGTGGCCAATTCTAGAAAGGACTGGTCATCGAAGCTTCCTGACGCGCTTTGGGCCTACAGGACGGCATTTAAAACTCCTATCGGCACGACTCCCTACCGGCTTGTCTATGGGAAAGCTTGCCATCTTCCTGTGGAATTGGAGCATAAGGCATATTGGGCAGTTAAGAATCTGAACTTCGACACCAAGAAGGTAGGAGTGCACCGGCAGTTACAACTCAACAAGCTCGACGAAATCCGGCTCAATGCCTATGAGAACGCCAAGATCTACAAGGAGAGGCTGAAGCGGTGGCACGATAAGCGAATCTTGAAGAGGGAATTCAAAGAAGGGGACTTAGTTCTCCTATTCAACTCACGGCTGAAGCTCTTTCCTGGAAAACTCAAGTCAAGGTGGTCGGGACCGTTCCGCGTCACCAAGGTTTTCCCGCACGGGGCTATCGAGATAATGAGAAGGGATGAGCCGTTTAAAGTCAACGGACAGCGTCTGAAACACTATACAGTTGGAGAACCAGAATTCTCTCCGGTCGGATCCCCAACGAACAACAACCCTTCCTCTAACCCTCCGGATCCTAATTGACCACCGCTAGAGGCGTCAAGCTAAACGATGTTAAACGAAAGCGCTTCATGGGAGGCAACCCATGTTCTAAACTTATGCTTTGTTTTTTAGGATTTTTTCTACTTTATTTTTCTCTATTTTTATAAATAAATCCAGCCGAAACAACTTCCGTGAAGGAACTCAGGCGATTCTTGGGTTTTGCAGAAAACAAGGCCTCAACCGATCGGGTGAGTTCCCACCCGATCGGTTGGGATGTATCAGATACAAGCCGCATCTGTCCCCAAATGAACTGATCGGGTGAAGAATGGAGAGACCGGGTGACGGACCGGGTGATCTGGGGAGAAGTCTCGGAAAATTTTTGGGAAACATCAACCGATCAGTTGAGTTAGAGCACGATCGGTTGAGGCAACCGGGCGAGCAACCCCCCATTCTTGGGAAAAATTTGGGAAACGGTCAACCGATCGGGTGACTATTCACCCGGTCGGTTCACCTGTTGCTGTTGGCCGACAGGAACTTTCGAAATTTGCCTACCTGATCGGGTGAGAACTCACCCGATCGGTTCAGTTTCGCCCCTATAAATACCCCTACCGCACGGTGACCGCCACCCGACCCCCGAAAATCCCTTTCACGCGGTTTCACGCCCTCTAACTGTCGAATCGACCTCCTCCACCCTACATACTGCCCCTAAACCCTCATCCCCGCTCACTCCCATACTTCCCCACCCCCGCCACCTCGCCATCGTCGACATTCAATCATCAAAACCCCCAAACCCTAACCCTAGCCCCAAAATTTTCAAAAATCTGTTTCTTGTCGGATCAGCGAGCGACGGCTTCCCAAATTGTTTCCTCCTACTACGCGAGTCCCCCGGGAGCTTGATCTTGCTACATCGATGGGTAATACTCTTCCACTCTACACATCTCTTACTTTATCTGTAATATCCTAAATTGGTGTTGTGCCTGCTTCACTTGCTCTATATTCATCGTAGGCACGCCCCCACTTTCATTTTCACCACCCACATAGTCGCCATGTCTAAGAAAGGGAAAGAGATTGCATCATCTTCGCGCCGTGATCCGCTCTACGGCCCCTTTTCCCCTTCTTTCCTTGGTATAAACCCTTCTACGGAAGAACAGTCCGACCGTTTGCGAGCACTACTTCATCGCCCGATGAGACCTACACTCTTCGCCGATCGCCCCACACTCGAAGCTCTAGGGCTTTCAAACGGTGTCGCCAGAATTTTCAACTGTATCGGGTGCCATACCCTCTCTTACATCCATGCTCACACACACAGAAATCTCACGCTTGAATTCCTCAGTTCCCTCTAGTTGTTTGATGGGGGTTTCTCCTTCCGCGCTTTCAACTGCGACTTTTCTATGGGTTTCATCGAGTTGAACAATATCCTCAATCTCTGTCACCCCGATCTTAATACTGAATATTCCACCCACGATCGAACTGACATCTACTCTCGATTTCGGGCTGATGGCGTTTGGCAACGATTTACCCGGTACACCCCCTTTCTACCTGAGGCTCCTGCCTCCTACATTATTCACCTGTGTTACCGCCTCACCCATTGTATCCTTGCCAACACTGTTTTCGCCCGCGTGGATGTGTCCACTGTATCTAGGGATGAGCTCTTCTTTCTCTATGCCATGTTCGATGACATGATCCTTGGGCACATCCCTATGCCAATAAACGCCGCTCATTGGATCATTCACGAAATTTTTGCTGTTAGCCGCGCCAATTTTGGATCCATCTGCTGTGGTGGGATGCTCACTCTTATTGTCAGCTGTGTTTTGAGAGTGCCACCTGACCTCCCTATTTTGCCTGGACGTAGCCGTATTGATCGCGATTACTTGATCGATATCAATATGCTCACTCCCTTCGGTGAAGACCGTGCTGTCTACCTCAATAGCCCCGCATGCGAACCTTTCGCGATCCTGCCACCTTTGGCCCCTTTGCGGCTACCCTACTCCCCATCTCGTCTGCCTTGGGAGTTCTACCCTGATCCTTGGTATTCTCCATTAGTGCATCTACCACCCTTGGATCCTCCCGATTGGCACCCAACTGTCGGCCCGCATGGTACAATCTTTCTCCACCACAGCCCCCCGGTGCACATCGATCCTCCTGTACTCCAGCCTGTCACCCCTCCTTCCCCCATAGGCACACCCTCCTCTTCCTCTGAGGATTCTTTCGTTCACTATTCCCCACCCTCCTCCCCCTCCCCCTACCATTCCAGTACCAGCGAATCCGATTGACTCCCCCTTGCATATCTCTGCATTTCACGATCACATTTTATTTGCTAGCATTGTCATGTTTAGCTTGGGGGGACGTCTATTTTGGTGTGTCGTCGTGTTTTGTTGTTTTTCTTATTTTTGTGTGTATGCTTGTTATTCCCCTTTTGAGTGTCGTGTCGTGTGGTTTTATTTCTATTTTCGTGTCGTTTGATTTTGATTTTGATCTTTCTTTATTTTCAGTTTCATCTCTGTGTTTTCATCGTTTTCATTTCTTTTTGTGTCGGTGCGTATTCCCCCCCGTCTTCATTGCCCTCCCATACTCACTCATATTGCATTGAGGGCAATGCAAACTTCAGCTTGGGGGGTCGCACTGTGTGCGTCATTCGAGTCCTTCTTTTTCGTTTTTGTATCGTTTTCATCGTGTTTTTTATTTTTTTCTTCTTTTTTCTCTCTTCCCTTCTTCTTATCTCTTACTCCTAGAGATGAACCCTATGATGAATCGCCACAAAATCACACACACCTAGCATGGCTTCGATAATCACATTCGCTAACCCTAGGATATCGAGTCCTCTTGCATTTCACGCATCGTGGGTCCACTCAGCTTTTTGTCAGTCGTGCATCGTGCCTAGCTATTTGGTGTGCTTCTACTTTGTGATTTTACTTTATATACCTGTCCGGGAATGACCCCTAGATTATCATGCTTCGATTTGAATATGCGGTATTTGCTTCTACTATATGCATGCTATATTTATATCGTATATTTCAATTCGCATTCGTCGGGATTCCACAATTAAGGACTAGGATAACCCATTTAGCCTATGCTCTATTCAGCGAGAATAGTTTCCTCTGCCCAAGTGTTCAGATTTCGACTTCTTTTTTGTTTTACTTGGAGCAAATCCCCTCGTCGTGTACCATTCTCCCACTTGGGAGAGTACACATGTGTACAGCCAAAAACCCAAAAATCCAAAAAAAAGAGAAAAGAAAATAAAAACCCAAAAAGAAAAGAAAAGAAAATTTTTGTATAGCCGAAAAGCCAAAAAAATACAAATACCCAAAACCCAAAAAAATTTCTAGTGTGAATATTTTTTCCTACATACCGAGAATAACGGGAAGGCGAGAATTTGCACCGAGTGTTCTACTCCACATCATCTCAATCCCCATCATTTTCGAAAACACTTGGCTTAGGAACTTTTTAGCTAGTATTTAGGCTATAGTGGCGTGATTTCCTTGACCCTAGTTGTGGAGCCCCCGACGCATGATACGTTTCACTTCGTATACTCTTCTCATGCATGCTCGAACTAATATTCACCGCAATTTCAAATTCAAATCGGTATTTGGGTCATTTCCTGGATTTGCGTATATGAGCTCATAGCACATTGTAGAAAGCGACACCATTTGCTAGCACACGACCGCACTCCCACCGCGTGGGCCCACGACACTTATTGGGACTCGTTTTCCTAGGTTTAGTGATGTGATTTGACATTTGCTCGCTTGGTGTGTCGTTTTTGATTTTGTTGGCTCTGACGGACGATCTAGGATTTAGAGTTTTCTTTTTATCTCTTTCTCTCTATTTTTCCCCTCCGAGCTCCTACTCTCACTCGTCTTCCTTGAGGACGAGGAAGAGTTCAGCTTGGGGGATTTTGACGTGCGTTTATATTTCATATATTCACGCACGTTTTCTTTTGTGTTTCTCCGTGTTTTCCGCCGTCTTTTATTCGTTTTCTCGTATTTTCTCGTTTTCTTTCACTTTTCTTTGTTTCTCTATGTTTGCAGGAGATTGACCACGTAGGGGACGTTTAACGACGATATCGCAAGTCCTCGGAGCAACGGGAGGAGTCACGCGTGATCCAGGGGGTCAAACGACGAAGAATACATCTTTCAGCCCCTCACCCGGTCGGTTGGTCATCTCCAACCGATCGGGTGATGCACGCGTGCACCACCCGGTCTCTGCCGGAGCTCAAGTGGAAGTCACCCGACCGGTTCACAGGCCGGTTCAGCGGGGGCCTGCTCTCTGTCTTTTCGAGCCAAATTCCAACCGATCGGGTGACTCTCATCCGATCGGTTCATCTGTAGCTGATGCTGAAGAGCCGAAGACACGGGCACCCAACCGATCACTTCACCCGATGGCGCCAAGATCCAACCGGTCACTCCAAGAACTCACCCGATCGGTTCATATGACCGGGTGAAAGCTCGCCGTTTTCTGTTCATTATCTGTAACGGATCACCCGATCGGTTGACTTGTCAACCGATCGGGTAATACGAGAGTCTATAAATAGAACCCCTAGGGTTCCACAAACCGGGGAGCTGCTAGTTTTTACTGTTTTATCCTATTGTGACGGTTGTAATTACTGTTCTTTTGTAAGTTTTCTGATTTTTCTCAAATTTTAGTATTGTCTTAATTACTCTATTACTTCCGCATTCCAATCGTCTGATTATGATTCCGACGATTCATTTTCATTTAGATCGCTTTTTAATGAATTTTTGTGAGTAGTTCCCAAATCTGGGATTTTGGCGGAAACCCCTTCGGGGGCTCTTCCCGATGCGTCCATAGGGTTAGGAAATCGATAGGGATTAGGAATCTAACGGTTACGCGGGGTGTTTCATTGTCATCGGCGGGAAAAAGACCGCCTTTGACAGTTGGGCCAAGGGGGAATAAACTTGGCGGTTGACTCCCTAGCCATAGCTCACGCCCTTAGCGTAGACGCCGAATCCTAGCACGTGGGAGCGGCAGGATGAGACGTTGGGAGTTATCGTTGCGAGCTTAGTGCTCCTGGAATCAATCAGTGTTAATGGACACGGGAGTGCCCACTGATCGAATCCGGGAAGTCCGGTGTATCATCCTGGGCACCGACCGGAATATCGGGCCCATGGGACGCCGGTACCACTTTCGGTGGTAATGTCTCACCATTAGACCCTAATTCCGATCGCTATCCTACCCGTAGGCCGTATCGGCGAGAGTCGCTCGTTGGAGTAGAAACCAAAGTCCCGGGTTTATTTTCTTATTTGTTCATACCTTGCATTCCTTTCCGTGACAACCATCAAACGATTCGGGCTAGCTCGCCCACGGGGTGATTTTGTTCCTCCTTGACACAAGCACATCCTAGCCTCCCTGTGTTCGACCCCCAAACCACACTACAACACCGTGCGCTTGCGGTTACAAATATCTAAACCCCCACGCGGGTCCCCCGGCCATTTGCGGATAGAAAGCCGGGGCACACGTCAGACTGCCATGCTAAATGCTACAAACTTGGCTTCCATGGTTGAAAGTGCGATGCAGGATTGTTTCTTGCTACTCCAGGATATTGCACCAGATCCGAATAGAAAAACATATCCTGAGGTCGATCGTCGCTCATCGAGATCACCCGCCCAATCAGCATCAGTGTAGCCTTCGAGCCTCAAGGCATCTCCTTGATAGCATAAAGCAAAGTCTGCAGTTCCTTTGAGATACTGCATTAACCACTTTCCAGTGTACTTGCCCTGGGTTGGATTGTTAACGATTTACCATTCCAACGGCAAAACAGATGTCCGGTCTTGTACACATCATAGCGTACATAAGACTACCAACTGCACTGGAATATGGAACTTTTTCCATAATCTCTTTCTCCTTTTGGTTTTTAGGACATGATTTTAGACATAAATTATCGCTTTTGCTTATAGGAGTATCAATGGACTTGCAATCCTGCATATTAAATCGTTCGAGAACCTTCTTTATATAAGTCTCCTGTGAAAGAGAAAGAAGTTTCTTCGAACGATTCCTTGAAATCTTAACTCCAAGGATATATGCGGCTTCTCCCATATCTTTCATCTCAAAAACTGATGAAAGCCAAGCCTTGATATCCATCACAAAGCCCTTGTCATTTTCGGCTATTAAAATGTCATCTACATATAGAGACATGATAACATACTTGCTTTTAATCCTCTTGATATATACGCAGTAATCTTCATCAAGCATGGTAAAACCATTTAATAAGACAACTTCTTGAAATCGTATATACCATTGCCTCGAGGATTTTTTAAGACCATATATGGATTCAAGAAGTTTACAAACATTATGTTCGTTTCCTTCTTTTACAAACCCTGTTGGTTGTTCCATATAGATCTCCTCGTCCAATTCTCCATTGAGAAAGGCATTCTTTACACCCATTTGATGTAATTCGAGGTCTAAGCAAGCTACCATTACCAGAATCAGGAGAATCGAGGTAAAACGAACAACAGGTGAGAAGGTCTCTTCGTAGTCTATCCCTTCCTGTTGCGTAAAACCTTTCGCGACAAGGCGAGCTTTATATATGTCAATAGAGCCATCAGCCTTATGCTTGAACTTGAGAACCCATTTGTTTCCAATAGCTCTACGTCCTCTGGGTAAGTCAACTAAGTCCCAGACTTGGTTAACTTTCATGGATTCTAACTCCTCTTGCATCGCTTCCATCCATTTGTCTTTAGCAGGGCAAGATACGGCCTGTTTGAAAGTAGCAGGCTCGTCATCTTCTTGTAGTAAAGTCATAAAGGTTTGCGGAAATTAATCCTCAAATCTTAGAGGAGCCAACCTTGTACGGCTACTACGTCGTATTTGAGATTCTTCAAGTCCTTGTTGACTCGAATTTAGATCAATTCTAATATCACTCCCACTTGGAATGTCGTTAGAATTGCTCCCACTTGGATCATTATTCCCGTATGGAATAGGATAATCGTCATTCGTATAATCCATTGGTGAAGGTTGAAACGTATTTTCGTTTTCACCAAGAATTCTCCCACTCGAATGAGGTAATCCTTCTTGATTATAAATCTCAAATAGAGATAAGTCCTGACTTATCTCGCCCTGTCTTGGAAACTCGTTTTCCAAGAAAGTGACATCCCTCGACTCAAACTCAATTAGCCCACCATTGTCTTCCTGACTAACAAAAACATAACCTTTGGAGTTATCTGCGTATCGTATAAAGATACATTTCCTTCCCCTTGGCCCAAGTTTGCCATACTTATGGGAGGAAATATGTGCGTAGGATGCACAACCCCAAGGTTTCAAAATGTTTAAGTCAGGAGACCTTTGGTTCCACAACTCATAAGGAGTGGAGCTAACTGATTTCGAGGATACGCGGTTTAAAATGAAAGCGGCCGTCAATAATGCATCACCCCAAAAGGTGATTGGCAAGTTAGCTTGCGCCATCATTGAACGGACCATTTCCATTAAAGTCCTGTTTCTCCTTTCTGCAACACCGTTTTGTTGAGGAGTATAAGGCATAGTTACCTGATGTACTATGCCTTTTTCATCACAAAGTTCCTTAAAACTTGTTGATTGATATTCGCCGCCCCTATCGGTTCACAATACCTTAATCTTGCTATCTAATTGATTCTCCACTGAACTCATATAGTTTTTAAAGCAAGCAAATGCTTCACTTTTGTGGGATATCAAATAGATATGTCCGAATCGGGTGAAATCATCAATAAAAGTGATGAAATAGGACTTCCCGCGTCTTGTCTTGACATTCATCGGACCACATATGTCCGAATGGATAAGCTGTAATAGAACCTCGGCCCTTGTGCCGGTTCCAAACGGCTTGCGACAAGATTTCCCCACTAGGCAATGTTCGCAGGTTGACATTTCAACCTTTGAAACATTGGATAGAAGGCCACGTTTGGCAAGTCTATCCATACGCGTTGGTCCAATATGACCAAGCCTTGCGTGCCAACAAATCACATCAGACTCATAAGTCTTCGAATTTGCAATAAGGAAATTTTCATTACACGAGGAATCATACATTGTACTCATTACAATAAATCCTTTAAATACAAACCCAGTACCAATAAGAGTATTATTACAACTTAAGTCCACATTACAATCATGAAAAAACCAGTTATAGCCAAGACCCATTAACACGACCACAGAAATTATATTCCTTCGAATATCTGGAGCGAAGAGGACATCATGAAGTAGGAGAGTGCGGCCGTTGTCCAAGACTAGCTTGCAAGTCCCAACGCCTTTCACTTCAACACATGTGTTGTTTCCTACATAGATCCACTTCGTTCCTTGGGGTATCCGGTGATACTCCACAAAGGACCGTCTGTCCCTTGCTATGTGGTCGGTGGCACCTGAATCAATTATCCAAAATGGATTAGATTCCACAAGAAATATTGAACTAGAAACACATATGTAACTAATATAATTACAAGTTACCTCGTCGCTTCCACTCGTACACGAACGAGCATAGTGACCGAGCTTGTTGCACTTGAAGCACTTGATCCTCTTCAAGTCTTTCTTCTTGTGCCATTTCTTGTGTCCACCCTTATGTTTGGGTTTCTTGGTCGACTCAGGTTGCTTATTACGTTCATTGGTAGACTTCGAACGATCTTTCCTTTTCTTTCCCCCGTGTGAGGAACTAGCAACCATGTGCACTTCTGCACTTGGCTTGGCAGCCGCAAGCCGCTCTTCCTCTAATTCGAGGTGCTTGGAAACATCGCTGAAGGTCTTGATGCTCTCATTATGAGTGAGATGCATCTTCATTTGGTCCC
The DNA here is from genome assembly GCA_030789695.1 of Scilla litardierei. Taxonomy (NCBI): domain Eukaryota; kingdom Viridiplantae; phylum Streptophyta; class Magnoliopsida; order Asparagales; family Asparagaceae; genus Scilla; species Scilla litardierei. The sequence continues at coordinate 559,760,384 of CM061142.1, forward strand.
ACCCATTTGGTAGGGAACATATGACTGCTTGGATTTGTTGCTCATCCGTGAGCACATGACCTGCGTCCTTTAACTCTGAGATAAGATTCGCCATATGTCGCAGATGTTTCCCCATGGAATGATCTGGACATTTCTTATATGAATCGAACCTTATAGTTAAGGCGCAAAGTTTGGACACCGATGTGCCACCGAACTTCTCCTCTAGCTTGGACCATATGTCCATGGCTAGGTCATGTTCTCGGAAGATGTGCATTATGTCATCAGCCATACTGCTCAATAACGTAATGCGCGCTATCTTATTCTTTCGAGACCAAGCATCAAAAGCTTCCTTATCTCGTCTGTGTTGGGCCGTAGTGCCCAACTCGGGTTCAATCATAACGTTATTTAGAGTTTCGAGCACTTCTTGCTCCTCCAGAATGTATTGTATCTTAATGAACCAAAATTTGTAATTATCACCGTTGAGTTTTTCACCTCTGTTTAACTCAGCGACGATATTCTTTGAAGCGGAAGACATTTTACTTTTAAAATGCTGCAAAAGACACAAAACCGAAGGTTTGATCAAAAACATTGCATTGAAAATTCTTAAAATATAATTCCCATTTGAAGTGATAATAGAATATCCCATTTGGATAGTTCTAATTTCAACTCCCACTTGGAATGACATTTATAATTTGATAAGTTACTTTCGAAAAATATTGAAGATGTTACCCTAGAATCGGAAAGGTCACTACGTTTCCAATCACCATCTAGAGTAACTTTCAGTATTTCCCCATCACTTTATCAAATAAAAGTACTCTTATAGTACTTTGCAGCGGAAAAGCGTTTTTGAAAACGTATTTTTCAAAACTTATGAAAACGTATTTTTCAAAAAAATATATTTCAACATAGTACCCTTATGATACTAGTGAAATATTCGGCAATCCCTGGCCATTGCCGGGTTTAAGCCATTGTCGTGCCAAGGTCGGATCCCCCCTTGAGGAGATTTTCCTGCAAGCAATTGTCGCCGGCTCCCGTATGGATCCAGGCGCTTCCCCCCTTATAGGAGAATTTTACCGCAAATGATTGCCGTCGGCCCTGTATGGGCTAGCCTTGCAGATGACCGGGGCCGAAATTACTGGCAAGGCCTCCGGTTGAATTGGTCGACCAAAAAACCCGAATTGGTCGACCAATGCCGACCAAGGGTTCTGGCACCCTCCACCCCCGGCCAGGGCCTCTGCCCTAGCCGAGGCCGGCCAGGACAGGCCCCGACAGTGGCCAGGGCACCGGCCCTGGCCACTGCCAGGGCCGGCCAGGGTCGGCCCCTGGCCGTGGCCGAGGCCGGCCAGGGCCCCTTGGCCCTGGCCGACCAGGCCAGGCCTTGGCCACGGCCAGGGCCCCCTGGCCCTGGCCGGGGCTGGCCAGGTCCGGCCAGGGCCGGCCATGGCCATGGCCGGCCATGGCCATTTGGCCTTGGCCGGCCATGGCCCATATGGCCATGGTCAGCCACCCCCTTATATGGGGTTGCTGCACACCCCCGCCGGAGGGGTGGCCGTGGTGGTTATTGGCCGTAGCCAACCCCCTCCGCATGGGAAGGGGGTGCGTTGCCTTCATAGCCCATTTGGCCATGGTGATCATGCACCAAAAGTCATCTTCTCCGATGTAGATAACTACCATCATCTTCCTCGATGAAGCACCCGTTCGTCGATGAAGCACACGTTCGTCGAGAAAGTAGTTATTCTCTAATGACAGCGTGCCAAAAATGAAAAATAACACACTTTAAAGTTCGTAAACTACGCGCTCCACATGAAGAGAGTTCACATTCCCTATGAATGGAGACTCAGCATCCATGAAGAGAGCGAGCTTGACGATATGAACGGTCGGTTCTTCCCATCACGGAGAGTTCCTACCATATCCGTAATGGTAGGAGACCCTAACGTGAAAAGAACAACCGCTGCGTTCTCTCCGTCACGAAGCGTTCCTACCATATCCGTAATGGTAGGATACCCATTCGTGAAAAAGACAATGCCTCGTTCATCGGTTCGACGTGGCGGTGGTTTTGACCGGGGCGAATCCATATGGCTCTAATACCAATGTAGGATCCTGTCAAAACAACGTTAGGATCGATAAATGAAGTTGAGACTTACGCTTGCGTACGCGGCATGGTAATCTCGGAACTTCGCCCTCGGATTCGCCACAACGGTCGATACTTCGTCACGGAGGATCGAAGCAGAGTTTCACCGTCTAAATCTCTAACTAGAAGAGGATTTTAATGGAAGGGAGAAAAAGAACATAAGATGCCTTATGCAAACTTATGGCATAAAAAGTGTGAATGAATGCCTTACCCTTGGGTCCTATTTATAGGCTTTAGGGGTGGTTATTGTAGGAAATAACCAATTATAAGCTTATTAGCCTATAAAAGCGCATTCATTTATCCTCTTCTTCATTCACTTATCAAGTGCCTTTATGCACTTATAAAGTGACTTTTTCCACTTATCGAGTGGCTTTTTCCACTTATCGAGTGGTCCTTTTCACACGAGAAAAGGTTCCCGTCGTGCACGCCTTCGTGCATGCGACATCTGAGGTCCGTATACCCTCATACATCCCCTCATGGGTGTATTCGTGTCGTCCATATCCAACAGTTTTTCTAGGTTATCGGGGCTATCCTATTCATCAACGTCACATTTTGGTGTTTCGTTCAACCTAAATCGACCACTACCCTATATGCACAGAAAAGTTGTCCGACGGTCGGTTTCTACAGTGACATCGCTTTACTGGTGCGGAAAAGTAAATTTAGTTCGAGTTGTCCGATTTTAGTTAGGGTTCAGTTTTGCTACGGTGTGGGTTTTCTATGAGTTAGGGGGAACCAACCTGGCTCAGCGGTCACGTGTAAGCTTTGACGTCGTATCTAAAAACGGCAGCGTATCGTATCGCCTTCGCTCCAATTCCCCTACTACGGGTAGCGTGGATTTATCTGCGTCAACCGATTCAATGTTAAGCTACAAGTTTAACTAATGTAACAGAACCATGTACCTCCACCTGTTTTCGTAACCATACATATATACTAAAAGTACACATATATCAAGATTATACGTGTATATGTACCCGTATAAGTAACGTATCTATATAAACTGTTGATGTTTACATCCACTAACACACATCATTTAATTTATATAACATAACTGTACTAACTTATTTAAATATAACTTACATATTATAAGGATGACTTACTGCTAATATCCTACACATATGTTATGCAAGTTACTGCTCGTATAATATATAATTACATAATATATCGTTTATAAAGTTATTACTTTTACATATATAATAACTCACCTCTTAAGTTTGTCGTGCGAGGCTGAGTCGTCGGTCTCCGTCGACTGTTCGACGTTAGGGAAAAACTCAGGCGGCGGCGTGATCGAGGGGAGAAGATGGCGGGGTAGGGAGAGGGCGAGGCTGCTGAAGGGGTGAGGCGCCGTGCGAGGTGGACGGTTGGTGGACCGAGGTGGTGGGGCTGTCGGGTTGAGGCAGGGCCGGTCTGAGGCGGTTTCGACTGCTGCGATGGCTCGTCGGAAAGCAGCAGGGAACCGGCGGTCCGGGGAGGCCGGGAGAGAGGAGGCTGTCGACTCGGAGAGGGGATGCAGCGGTTTGTAGGTGGGAGAGGGGGATGTGGTCGAGGAGAGAGAGAACGGCGGCGGTTTCCTGGGGTTGCCGGAGAGAGAAGGGTGGCTGACTAGGGCCTGGGTCGCCGGAGGGTGAAGGGGGCGGCCGTCCGGAATTTGCATGGAGGAGGAGATGGAGAGGGGATGTTGCGTGTAGATGGAGAAGGAGGAAGGAGGAGGAGAAGTCGTGGCTGTCGAGGGTTTCTACGCCTAGAGGAGGAGAGGGTTGCGCGTACAGAGTTTCCGGCGGTTGTGCGGTGAAGGGGACGACGGAGGTCTGGGTTGCGCGCGGCTGTCGTGTTGAGAGAAAGCTAGAGTTTTTAATATGTGAAGGGGTTGCTGTAGGCTAGGGCGCCTGGCGTTGTTTTGATTGGGTTGTTTGGAGAAAAATGACGTGGGAGAGTGTCCTTAAAGGTCGCATGCACGTTGGGGGTAGTTGGGATTTAAGGGGAATGGTTTGTTTTGGATTCCTATTTTAAAAAAATATTTGGTTCTATGATTAAAAAAAAATTAACCGTATTTAATAATTGGTTAGGATTTGTTAATGGGGTTGGTTAAGGAATTGGGTTGATTTGTTTTTTTTAAAGAAGATGTCAAATGTTAGCTACCTTCAACTCTCAGATCATGGGTTAGGTTCCTTTTTAAAAATAATAATAATAACTAAAAAAATTATTTAGAAAATGTAAGCACAGAAATCATATTGCTATAAAAAAAGTTTTATTTAGAAAAAAAATGCTATTATTGTAGATTGGTCCATTGACATCCTAAAATTACAATGAAGATACCAGGGTGATCGCGCTTCCGAGAGGGTCGTGAATACGGGGTCCGGTCACGTGCTAGGCCTATCGAAAACAATAATAAAAAAATAAGGTACGAAAATACACATTCCGAGCAAAAATATGCACGAAAAACGCGCGGTCGGAATGCGACCATTACAAGATGTGAGACCGGCCTGCAGAATATGGAGGGAATAATAACTTTGCCATAGAAATTGCTATAGCACAAAACATGAAAAGGAAGACATAAACATTAACAGAAGATGCAAATGAGCATTAATCTAAGCAAATGAATAACAGACAGTACCAACAAAACAACCATGTACAGAATTGCCAACTATGTGAAGAATAACAACATACAAAAGCTAAGCCCAAAGTACATACATCCCATATATCCAAGTGCCCAAAACAGCCCATAGGCTGAACAACATACATCCCAGAGTCAACATATGAACAACAACAGAACAACAAAATACTGCAAAACCACAAATCCAAATGTCTGAACACACAAACCAAGAAACTAACACTAGAAGATCACCAGACACCTATGACACCAGTACCCAAAGTGCCCAAAATAACCATGAAAGGATCACCATGCAACCTATGGAAAACAACGACAAATAGCAGAAAATAGGGCCCTAGGAAGACTACGGCTGAGAGGAGGGCCCAGGCCGTGTAGGAGACGCATCGGTGGAACGACGAGTGGCTCGGAAGTGGATAGACTCAAAGTGATTTGCCATAGACACAATTGCAACCGTAAGATCATCCATCAGTTTGTTATGACCCTGCAGTGTAGCATCACTGGAACTCAAATGAGTCTGGAGGCCGCGGAATCCATCGTGCATCTCATTCTGAATATCCTGGAAACCGCGAGTCATGGAATGGCAGAGAGCACGAATCTCACCAAGTAAAGCATCATGGCCAGTCGACGGGGTAATATGAGTACTAGGTGAAGCCTCAGAATGGGAATACAGCTTGCGAACTAGAACACGACCACGTGTGCAAGAAGAGGAGACGTGGGTATGGGTGGCGGGAGTGGGACGGGGAGTAGGAGTGGGACGGGGTCGGGGAGATCGAGTACGGGTGCGAGGAGAATGAGACATGGATCTAGTAGTAGGACGGGATGGAATGGGAGATGTGTCATGGTCAGATGCAGAGGCATCAGGATCGTCATCAGGCTCGGAAGGATCAGACATGACTAACTGCATGTGGGTTAATGTCTCAGAATTGAAATCAACGGGGTTGAAGATCGGGGCAGAGTTGGCAAAAGGAACCTGAAAGGCCTCTAAGATCCGAGTTATCAGGGAAGGCAAGAAAATGTAAGTCTTAACTGGTTTGGCTAAGGATTCGAGCAAAACAGAACCCCAGCAAATGGGAAGTTCTCCCATCAAAGCATAGAGGCAGCGGGCGGTCTTGTTACTAACGTAATTAAGAGAACCGATTTTCGGGGCTAGATTGGTCAGAATAATCTTGACCATCATTCGAGAAGGCGGATGAAGAATCGCAGCGGATCTCTTGGGACGAAAATCAGGGGACATAAGCTGCTTAATTGATGGGTCGTTGAGAGTGTCAGGGAGAGGATGAACATTGTGTGAGGGTAAATGCAGAAGTGAAGATAGCATAGGACCAGTCAGCCGAAAAAAGAAACCATTGACAATAGTGGAGATTGAAAGCATACCGGCCTGTTTGGAGGAATCCAGGTTTGCATAAAACTCACGAAGTAGGGTAGGGAAGTATGGTGTGCGGTTCGTAGTGGACCAGAGACCAACCAAGCCGGTGGAATGGAGGGGGGCCAAAATCCGGGAGAATCCGTGGTCGCTGAAGTCAACATGACGTTCGGGATGGAACGAGAGGTTCTCCAGGAGGCGGAAGTGCTGCGTAGCCGCCGGAGAACAGAAGTAGGCCGGGGAAGCCGTGTCACGCCCCGCTTCCCTAAAATGGAGGCGAGACGTGAGAAGGTCCGCTCAGACGTGGAGCTGTGAAGCTGCACGCCTGATAAGCGTCAAATTAGTATAAGCAGGTCCCTGTAATCGCAAGCGGAACAACAACAACAATAATAATAGAATGATACGGATATGAAAAAAACCAATCTCAACTTGTCCACAAAATATTCAACATCACAGAAAAAGCCACAGGCTAAAAAGAAAGAGTCTAAAGGCCCAGAACAAGGCCAAACAAATCACAAACATAATAGAGTATCAAACTAGGTGCCACGCACCGACAACCTAAGCAATCTAACAAAAGAAGCCAAACTAAGACACAAAGACTGATCTCCAGCGTCTACGAAGTTCTCGATCAACGCGGGTTCTGACTCAGCGTCAACGAACACCGCGTCCTCAGCAAGTATCTCAGGTTCGGGCTCTAACATGTGTCACCCAAAAGAGAAAAGGGGCACATGTCAGCAAGTCGAAAGACTTGTGCAAGGAAACTGAAAGAAAGGTAAACTAACAACCTAGCAGTTAAAGTATGGTGCATGGCAAGTAAAGTAAGGTAGTAACAAGTAAGGCAAAGTACAAGTAGCAAGTGGTAGTTATGACATGTAATGTCAAGTAACAAGTACAAGTACAAGGGATCACCCACACATGGATGCCCTATTACCCGCAGGCTGTAGTCATGTACAAGGGATCACTCAGAGAGTGCCCTATTGCCCGCAGGCTGTATTGAGCTCGTCTTCTGGACCACGAGCCAGAATTGTAACTGGCCTAGGGTTGTGCCCGCAAAACAGATGCCTAGCCGGAACAAATAGTACAAGTATGTAGCGAAGCTATGCAATCACGATGAGTATTCAAGCATGCATTGACATGAGCAGATATTCGCGTACTTAATTTAAATTAAACGTGAAAGGCAAAATGCAATGACATGAACATATTCGCGTACCGTCAATTGAAATTAAACGTGGCAGTTAAAGATGCATGGATGACATGAACAGTTAATATGCGTACCGTTAAGTGAAATTAAACGTGACATACAAGCATGATGAAGGTGACGGACCAAGCTTCGTTGTCAAGCTAGGTCAATGGCGTCTAGACGGCTATCCTTTCACCGTCTAGTCTCTTTTACGCTAAAGCAAGGAAATGGCCTAAGACATGGCCCAAATCAAGAGATGCAAGTTTCACTTGCCTGATAACGGGATTGACGAGCAATGAAGATCGTCACACAAGCTAACTACGGAATAGACCACTGTTATAGAAAAACAATTATTAGAACAATGATGCTAAATCGATTTCTTAATAGAATCCTAATTGTCTAATAATCCATTTTATTAGGGTTTCACAAATGTCAATGTGGGTTATGCTAAAACTAAAGGATCGAGCATTACCGTGAAGAAACGGAGGAACGATGCCGAGCAACCATGGCAACGGAAGAATGATCCGGCTCAGATATGGAAATGGGGGAAAATCTGCAGAAATTGGTTTTGATATGGATTTTGGGGGTTTGATGAAGGTTTGAGGAAGGTGGAAGGTGGAAAGTGTTAAGTGAGGGTTTGTATGATAGAGGATGAGCATGGAATGATGGAATAAGGGTTTGAGGTAGTAGGGGGCTCAATGGGGGAGAAATTAGGGTTTGAGGTGATAAGGAAGAAGAAGAAAACGTTTGGAGGGGTATTTATAGAGTTTGGTGGTGGCTAGGGCAAAACTAGGGTTTCCTGTACTGTTTAATCGGTCAAAGAGCAACCACTGGCCGACTAGTTTGGGAACTAGTCGGTCGGTTGACCAACGCAGACCGACTAAATGTAAACAGTAACCCCTGACGAAAATTAGGATTTAGATTTTGTTACGAGGTGGAACTCGCGTACAATGAATTTGTATTATGGGGAACCAAGGGCACGGTGGTTATATGGGAATGAGGGGTTGGGTAGGCTGTTTTACAAGTGATTAGTGGGATGAAGAGGTTGGATCTGTTGCCGGTGGAGCTCACGGGATCGTATCTCGTCGGACGCCACTGAGGAAGGTTGGACGGCGGGAGGCTGACGCTGTCTTTGGTCAAGGGGCGAGCTCACCTGCAGCATGAACAACTCGTCAGAAGGGCGGGGGTGGGGTTCAACCCTTAGCCCCTCCGATGCCTAAGTCAGTAAAAGGGCTTAAATGGGGGCTAGTCACGCCGGCCGGACTAATGGTGTGTCCGCCTCGCGTGACGAGCTATAGGTGGGAGAACAAAGATATGGGGGACCTTTGCTCTCGTGTGTGATTAATAGAAGATGAGAGAGAATTTTCCAACCTCCTCTCCGTAAGAGGAGAGGAGGTATTTATACCTGACGGGTGATGACTAGGCGCGCGGAGCTGGCTCGGGTGTCAACGGAAGCTTCAGATGAGGACGTTCGGAACAGGAGTTCCTGATCTGCTTGTCAGGCGGCGCAACGGCCGAGGGGTGCTTTTGTCAGGGTGTCAGGGCCGAAAGCACTAACAGTCGGATAGGTCAGCCGCCTGTGGGTGCTTTGTCAGGCGGTCGGGTGACGTATGTGTCAGTCGTGTCCTTATCCTAGGCTGTTTGTCGTTAGTGACGAACTAAAGGTCGGGCGGGCTCACTCTAGGCGCCGCAGTTCGCGGGGGTCGGGCGGGCCGTCCCGATCGGGGGTTGTCCGCCCCGGCCGCGCCCCTCGGTCGGTCACGGGGTAAGGCCCGCTGGTACGGAAGGGTACGTCCGCGCCCGTCCATAGGCCTGGCCTAGCTACTCGGGCGTCCCCAAGTGCCCTTCCCCGGTGGGTCGGGCGGCTGCGGTTGTCCGCCTCGACCGGTTCGGGAAACGCTGCAAGGCGCGCCTGACTCTGTGATGCCCCGGACTTTCGGGGCGGCGGTCCTTTTGTGATATGGTGAGTTAATGGGGTATGATAGTGGATCCGGGCGGGAGTCTGACTCCTACGACCCTTAGGTCGTAACAATTGCCCCCGGCATTCGAGTGCGAAGCGGAAGCCTGGTTCGGCTCGGATGGCGTAACGTTACCGTGGTACTACCTTTTGCTTGTGACTCGGACCTGGATCTCAGCTCCGGGGGGGTGATGCCGGCGCCGCGGGGTGTGTCCCGCTATAGCGGGATCACGAGGTCTCTCCCTGACTCTGAGCTAAGCGGGGCGTTGTTCGAGAAAAAAAAGAAAAGGGGGAGTATTATACACCAGTCTTTATCGGAAACCTAGGCAATATTTACAATACTTAGGAGAGGATGTGTGGGAAGGAGGGTGGTCCACATTTGTTGTTCGCTTTGCCGGGGGGAGCAGATCCCCGCGTCGGGGCGGTCTTCCCTTATGTCGTGAGGGTTTAGCCTTCGGGGGGGGGGGGGTCGATCCTCGGTCGTAGGTGGGGACCCTCTTCCTTCCCCTTTCATTACTTCCTCGCGCTCTGCCTTGCTGTCGTCGTGCTGGAGGGTCGTTCGGCCCTGTCGGGGACCCCGCACACCGTGGGGGAACCCCAGGGAGGCCGAGGACGAGGTGGCGGTGGCAGCGCCGCTGGGAGATCCGTTGGGGGGTTTTCCCCCCGACACCCCGTGGGAGTCGCCGAAGGTGACGGCGTTAATTGGGGTGTTGCGGCACGCGGACGGCCATCTGGACCTGCCTTTTGATACAGTAACAAGCAGGAGGCCAGCTGGCGGGCGGGGCCTTCCGCGTGTAAGGGGAATATCCAGTCGGAGGCGGCGGGGTTGTGGCGCCCATCGTCGGGGGAAGTGAGGTCCGTCAGGGGCTGTCGGCATTTCTTAGCTTGGTGGGGCGTTTAGGGCCGTTTTATGCCCGGAGTGAGGGGAGGGGAATCCTCAACGTTTCTTTCGCCTTTACCCTGACCTCTGGGGGGTATTTATAGCGAGATTCTGTGGGAAGGGTTTTTCTAGGGTAATGCGGGGGATTAGTGCCGTTAATGAGCTTCGCAGAAATCCGCGCTTTGGGAATCGTTTTTTCCTGGCGATATCTGGCACTCTGGCCTCTCGGGGGGAATGTTGTTGCTGATGGCGTGTAGTCCAATCGTCATTTCGCCGCATCGTGGCGCTGCTTTGACGGGACAGGGCTGCTGCTCTGTCTGGACTGGGTGCCTGTTTCGCAGCCTCTGCCTTGTGACCGGTCCGTGCCGGGTCACGTGACTGGGCTTCTTGATGGAGTTACACGAATCGTTTTTCCCTGGCGGTATCTGGCACTCTGGCCTCTCGGGGGGCGTGTCGTCCACTCGTCCTTTCGCCGCATCGTGGCGCTGCTTTGACGGGACAGGGCTGCTACTCTGTCTGGACTGGGTGCCTATTTCGTGGCCTCTGCCTTGTGACTGGTCCGTACCGGGTCACGTGACTGGGGCTTCTTGATGGAGTTACACGAATCCTAAATATGCCCCCAACATTCCCGTGTCCGAGATCGCTAGGTCTCGGGGAAGGGGATGTTGTCGGCTTGTTGCCCGGAGTGTTGCCTTTGGGCGGGGCGGGGGGTCGGCGGAGTGGCTAGGGGTGATTCACGCTATCCTATCGTTATTTAATCTCGGGTCGACCCTGTTACGCGGGCGTGTTCCAGTGTATCTCTTTCCCCCTTGAGGGAAAGGTGTCGGTGACTTTTAGTGAGCGGGGCTCACGCGGCAGGTGTAGATTTCCAGGAAGTTCTACGCCAGTTAACCCGGCGCTTGGCGGGGGGATAGCTACCCGCTATGGTGTTCTCCGAAACATCTGAGCGTATAAAGAAGAACATTTTTATTTAGATTTGTAAAGGCTGGTCTACAGCTTGTACAGAAGTTCTTAGTTTATCGACCGTTTGTGGGGTCAGATCCGGCTGGGGGGGAGCCATAGAGCTGTCCTTACCCGTGGTTTAACGACCTCCGGATCGGGTTGTCGCTGTGGGCCGGGTGGGCCCTTCGTAACTTGAATTGAGCTCGGCGCGGAGGAGAACGGCCGCCTTCCGTGCTGAAGTGTTGCAAGGTCACTTTGGCGATCGTGCCGCCTTCCCTCCGTTGCTTTGTCATCTCTTTCCACGGAAAGGGTTTTCCTCGGTCCGGAAGAGGCACCGAGCAGGGAAGCCGTCTTGCTGCGGCTTGCTCCTTGGGGAGGTTCTTGAGCATAGGGCCGTCCCCCGCCGCCCTGTGCCTCGCTGCTTCGGTTTGAGAGTGGGGTTCGGCGCCCGATGGTGCATGTGCGAGCTGACATGCCAGGACTCGCCGTTTGGGCTTGTCGGGGATGCAGCCTTTCCGAGGTCCTCGGTCGGAGGTCGAGGGCGGGGAGGTACCGGCCGGCTGGCGCTGGGGGCTCTCGCCCGCCCAGTCGGCTTTGAACGGATGCCATTCTTTCTCCGACTCGTCATTGCTCAGGGGACGGAGGCGTGAAATGTGGATTTTCCTTGTGTAAGTGGAATATCCAGTTGACGATCTGTTTGTAAGTGGAATATCCTGTTGGCAGTGTTGGAGATGTAGGCATCGCTGCCCTGGGCGGCGGGATCCATTGATGGCCGGTGACCTCTCTTTTGTTAGGGCGTTGTGTCTCGGCCCGTTTCTCGGTGGGTGGGGGATCAGGTGGCGGTTTCTCATGCCTGCCGGTTCCTCTCTTTTCAGGGGGAGGAGTGGCGTCTTTATAGGGAGATCTCGCTGACGGTTTCTCCTCTAGTTATTGCGCTGAGTTGGCGCCATTAATGGGCTCCTCGAATTCATGCCCGTAGGAAACCGTCTTTGCCAGGTGGCTCTCACAGGTCCTCTTTTGGAGCGAATCATTAATGGTGGCGTGTTCTTCGAGCGGCCTTTCGTTTTGTCGAGTCACATTGGGGCCGCCTACTCGGGAACATGCGTTGTTTTGTCCCGGTTTGTGTGCCCCTGTTTTTAATTTTTCGAGGCCCACGGGCCCGGGCCCCTCTTGGGTTTGGGTGGCTTGGGTTGGCCCTGCCCCAGAGGTCTTGAGGGGGGGAGCGGGCGCGTAGCCCTTCTCTGGTTTGGGTGGCTAGGGTTGGCCCTGCCCCAGAGGACTCGAGGGGGGGGCGGGCGCGTAGCCCGGCCCGTGCCCCTTCTCTGGTTTGGGTGGCTAGGGTTGGCCCCTGCCCCAGAGGTCTGGAGGGGGGAGCGGGCGTGTAGCCCGGCCCGTGCCCTTCTCTGGTTTGGGTGGATAGGGTTGGCCCTTGCCCCAGAGGTCTTGAGGGGGGAGCGGGCACGTAGCCCGGCCCGTGCCCTTCTCTGGTTTGGGGTGGCTAGGGTTGGCCCTGCCCCAGAGGTCTCGAGGGGGGGAGCGGGGTGCGTAGCCCGGCCCGTGCCCTTCTCTGGTTTGGGGTGGATAGGGTTGGCCCTGCCCCAGAGGTCTTGAGGGGGGGAGCGGGCGCATAGCCCGGCCCGTGCCCTTCTCTGGTTTGGGTGGCTAGGGTTGGCCCTGCCCAGAGGTCTCGAGGGGGGGAGCGGGGTGCGTAGCCTGGCCCGTGCCCTTCTCTGGTTTGGGTGGCTAGGGTTGGCCCTGCCCCAGAGGTCTGGAGGGGGGGGAGCGGGCGCGTAGCCCGGCCTGTGCCCTTCTCTGGTTTGGGTGGCTAGGGTTGGCACTGCCCCAGAGGTCTTGAGGGGGGAGCGGGCGCGTAGCCCGGCCCGTGCCCTTCTCTGGTTTGGGTGGCTAGGGTTGGCCCTGCCCCAGAGGTCTGGAGGGGGGGGAGCGGGGCGCGTAGCCCGGCCCGTGCCCTTCTCTGGTTTGGGTGGCTAGGGTTGGCCCTGCCCCAGAGGTCTGGAGGGGGGGAGCGGGCGCGTAGCCCGGCCCGTAGCCCTTCTCTGGTTTGGGTGGGCTAGGGTTGGCCCTGTCCCAGAGGTCTTGAGGGGGGGGAGCGGGCGCGTAGCCCGGCCCGTGCCCTTCTCTGGTTTGGGTGGCTAGGGTTGGCCCTGCCCTAGAGGTCTTGAGGGGGGGGAGCGGGCGCGTAGCCTGGCCCGTGCCCTTCTCTGGTTTGGGTGGCTAGGGTTGGCCCTGCCCTAGAGGTCTTGAGGGGGGGGAGCGGGCGCGTAGCCCGGCCCGTGCCCTTCTCTGGTTTGGGTGGCTAGGGTTGGCCCTGCCCCAGAGGTCTGGAGGGGGGGAGCGGGCGCGTAGCCCGGCCTGTGCCCTTCTCTGGTTTGGGGTGGCTAGGGTTGGCCCTGCCCCAGAGGTCTTAGGGGGGGAGCGGGCGCGTAGCCCGGCCCGTGCCCTTCTCTGGTTTGGATGGCTAGGGTTGGCCCTTGCCCCAGAGGTCTCGAGGGGGGGAGCGGGCGCGTAGCCCGGCCAGTGCCCTTCTCTGGTTTGGGTGGCTAGGGTTGGCCCTGCCCCAGAGGTCTGGAGGGGGGGAGCGGGCGTGTAGCCCGGCCCCGTGCCCTTCTCTGGTTTGGGTGGCTAGGGTTGGCCCTGCCCCAGAGGTCTTGAGGGGGGAGCGGGCACGTAGCCCGGCCCGTGCCCTTCTCTAGTTTGGGTGGCTAGGGTTGGCCCTGCCCCAGAGGTCTCGAGGGGGGGAGCGGGGGCGTAGCCTGGCCCGTGCCCTTCTCTGGTTTGGGTGGGCTAGGGTTGGCCCTGCCCCCAGAGGTCTGGAGGGGGGGGAGCGGGCGCGTAGCCCGGCCCGTGCCCTTCTCTGGTTTGGGTGGCTAGGGTTGGCCCTGCCCCAGAGGTCTTGAGGGGGGGAGCGGGCGCGTAGCCCGGCCCGTGCCCTTCTCTGGTTTGGGTGGCTAGGGTTGGCCCTGCCCCAGAGGTCTGGAGGGGGGGAGAGCGGGCGTGTAGCCGGCCCGTGCCCTTCTCTGGTTTGGGTGGATAGGGTTGGCCCTGCCCCAGAGGTCTTGAGGGGGGGAGCGGGCACGTAGCCCGGCCCGTGCCCTTCTCTGGTTTGGGTGGCTAGGGTTGGCCCTGCCCCAGAGGTCTCGAGGGGGGGAGCGGGTGCGTAGCCCGGCCCGTGCCCTTCTCTGGTTTGGGTGGATAGGGTTGGCCCTGCCCCAGAGGTCTTGAGGGGGGAGCGGGGCGCATAGCCCGGCCCGTGCCCTTCTCTGGTTTGGGTGGCTAGGGTTGGCCCCTGCCCCAGAGGTCTCGAGGGGGGGAGCGGGTGCGTAGCCTGGCCCGTGCCCTTCTCTGGTTTGGGTGGCTAGGGTTGGCCCCTGCCCCAGAGGTCTGGAGGGGGGGAGCGGGCGCGTAGCCCGGCCTGTGCCCTTCTCTGGTTTGGGGTGGCTAGGGTTGGCACTGCCCCAGAGGTCTTGAGGGGGGAGCGGGCGCGTAGCCCGGCCCGTGCCCTTCTCTGGTTTGGGTGGCTAGGGTTGGCCCTGCCCCAGAGGTCTGGAGGGGGGGGAGCGGGCGCGTAGCCCGGCCCGTGCCCTTCTCTGGTTTGGGTGGCTAGGGTTGGCCCTGCCCCAGAGGTCTGGAGGGGGGGGAGCGGGCGCGTAGCCCGGCCCGTGCCCTTCTCTGGTTTGGGTGGCTAGGGTTGGCCCTGTCCCAGAGGTCTTGAGGGGGGGGGAGCGGGCGCGTAGCCCGGCCCGTGCCCTTCTCTGGTTTGGGTGGCTAGGGTTGGCCCTGCCCTAGAGGTCTTGAGGGGGGGAGCGGGCGCGTAGCCTGGCCCGTGCCCTTCTCTGGTTTGGGTGGCTAGGGTTGGCCCTGCCCTAGAGGTCTTGAGGGGGGGAGCGGGCGCGGTAGCCCGGCCCGTGCCCTTCTCTGGTTTGGGTGGCTAGGGTTGGCCCCTGCCCCAGAGGTCTGGAGGGGGGGGAGCGGGCGCGTAGCCCGGCCTGTGCCCTTCTGGTTTGGGTGGCTAGGGTTGGCCCTGCCCCAGAGGTCTTAGGGGGGGAGCGGGCGCGTAGCCCGGCCCGTGCCCTTCTCTGGTTTGGATGGCTAGGGTTGGCCCTGCCCCAGAGGTCTCGAGGGGGGAGCGGGCGCGTAGCCCGGCCAGTGCCCTTCTCTGGTTTGGGTGGCTAGGGTTGGCCCTGCCCCAGAGGTCTGGAGGGGGAGCGGGCGTGTAGCCCGGCCCGTGCCCCTTCTCTGGTTTGGGTGGCTAGGGTTGGCCCTGCCCCAGAGGTCTTGAGGGGAGAGCGGGCACGTAGCCCGGGCCCGTGCCCTTCTCTAGTTTGGGTGGCTAGGGTTGGCCCTGCCCCAGAGGTCTCGAGGGGGGGAGCGGGGGCGTAGCCTGGCCCGTGCCCTTCTCTGGTTTGGGTGGCTAGGGTTGGCCCTGCCCCAGAGGTCTGGAGGGGGGGAGCGGGCGCGTAGCCCGGCCCGTGCCCTTCTCTGGTTTGGGTGGCTAGGGTTGGCCCTGCCCCAGAGGTCTCGAGGGGGGGGGGGCGGGCGCGTAGCCCGGCCCGTGCCCTTCTCTGGTTTGGGTGGCTAGGGTTGGCCCTGCCCCAGAGGTCTGGAGGGGGGAGCGGGCGTGTAGCCCGGCCCGTGCCCTTCTCTGGTTTGGGTGGATAGGGTTGGCCCTGCCCCAGAGGTCTTGAGGGGGGAGCGGGCACGTAGCCCGGCCCGTGCCCTTCTCTGGTTTGGGTGGCTAGGGTTGGCCCTGCCCCAGAGGTCTCGAGGGGGGGAGCGGGTGCGTAGCCCGGCCCGTGCCCTTCTCTGGTTTGGGTGGATAGGGTTGGCCCTGCCCCAGAGGTCTTGAGGGGGGAGCGGGCGCATAGCCCGGCCCGTGCCCTTCTCTGGTTTGGGTGGCTAGGGTTGGCCCTGCCCCAGAGGTCTCGAGGGGGGGAGCGGGTGCGTAGCCTGGCCCGTGCCCTTCTCTGGTTTGGGTGGCTAGGGTTGGCCCTGCCCCAGAGGTCTGGAGGGGGGGAGCGGGCGCGTAGCCCGGCCTGTGCCCTTCTCTGGTTTGGGTGGCTAGGGTTGGCACTGCCCCAGAGGTCTTGAGGGGGGAGCGGGCGCGTAGCCCGGCCCGTGCCCTTCTCTGGTTTGGGTGGCTAGGGTTGGCCCTGCCCCAGAGGTCTGGAGGGGGGGAGCGGGCGCGTAGCCCGGCCCGTGCCCTTCTCTGGTTTGGGTGGCTAGGGTTGGCCCTGCCCCAGAGGTCTGGAGGGGGGGAGCGGGCGCGTAGCCCGGCCCGTGCCCTTCTCTGGTTTGGGTGGCTAGGGTTGGCCCTGTCCCAGAGGTCTTGAGGGGGGGGAGCGGGCGCGTAGCCCGGCCCGTGCCCTTCTCTGGTTTGGGTGGCTAGGGTTGGCCCTGCCCTAGAGGTCTTGAGGGGGGGAGCGGGCGCGTAGCCTGGCCCGTGCCCTTCTCTGGTTTGGGTGGCTAGGGTTGGCCCTGCCCTAGAGGTCTTGAGGGGGGGAGCGGGCGCGTAGCCCGGCCCGTGCCCTTCTCTGGTTTGGGTGGCTAGGGTTGGCCCTGCCCCAGAGGTCTGGAGGGGGGGAGCGGGCGCGTAGCCCGGCCTGTGCCCTTCTCTGGTTTGGGTGGCTAGGGTTGGCCCTGCCCCAGAGGTCTTAGGGGGGGAGCGGGCGCGTAGCCCGGCCCGTGCCCTTCTCTGGTTTGGATGGCTAGGGTTGGCCCTGCCCCAGAGGTCTCGAGGGGGGAGCGGGCGCGTAGCCCGGCCAGTGCCCTTCTCTGGTTTGGGTGGCTAGGGTTGGCCCTGCCCCAGAGGTCTGGAGGGGGGAGCGGGCGTGTAGCCCGGCCCGTGCCCTTCTCTGGTTTGGGTGGCTAGGGTTGGCCCTGCCCCAGAGGTCTTGAGGGGGGAGCGGGCACGTAGCCCGGCCCGTGCCCTTCTCTAGTTTGGGTGGCTAGGGTTGGCCCTGCCCCAGAGGTCTCGAGGGGGGGAGCGGGGGCGTAGCCTGGCCCGTGCCCTTCTCTGGTTTGGGTGGCTAGGGTTGGCCCTGCCCCAGAGGTCTGGAGGGGGGGAGCGGGCGCGTAGCCCGGCCCGTGCCCTTCTCTGGTTTGGGTGGCTAGGGTTGGCCCTGCCCCAGAGGTCTTGAGGGGGGAGCGGGCGCGTAGCCCGGCCCGTGCCCTTCTCTGGTTTGGGTGGCTAGGGTTGGCCCTGCCCCAGAGGTCTGGAGGGGGGAGCGGGCGTGTAGCCCGGCCCGTGCCCTTCTCTGGTTTGGGTGGATAGGGTTGGCCCTGCCCCAGAGGTCTTGAGGGGGGAGCGGGCACGTAGCCCGGCCCGTGCCCTTCTCTGGTTTGGGTGGCTAGGGTTGGCCCTGCCCCAGAGGTCTCGAGGGGGGGAGCGGGTGCGTAGCCCGGCCCGTGCCCTTCTCTGGTTTGGGTGGATAGGGTTGGCCCTGCCCCAGAGGTCTTGAGGGGGGAGCGGGCGCATAGCCCGGCCCGTGCCCTTCTCTGGTTTGGGTGGCTAGGGTTGGCCCTGCCCCAGAGGTCTCGAGGGGGGGAGCGGGTGCGTAGCCTGGCCCGTGCCCTTCTCTGGTTTGGGTGGCTAGGGTTGGCCCTGCCCCAGAGGTCTGGAGGGGGGGAGCGGGCGCGTAGCCCGGCCTGTGCCCTTCTCTGGTTTGGGTGGCTAGGGTTGGCACTGCCCCAGAGGTCTTGAGGGGGGAGCGGGCGCGTAGCCCGGCCCGTGCCCTTCTCTGGTTTGGGTGGCTAGGGTTGGCCCTGCCCCAGAGGTCTGGAGGGGGGGAGCGGGCGCGTAGCCCGGCCCGTGCCCTTCTCTGGTTTGGGTGGCTAGGGTTGGCCCTGCCCCAGAGGTCTGGAGGGGGGGAGCGGGCGCGTAGCCCGGCCCGTGCCCTTCTCTGGTTTGGGTGGCTAGGGTTGGCCCTGTCCCAGAGGTCTTGAGGGGGGGGAGCGGGCGCGTAGCCCGGCCCGTGCCCTTCTCTGGTTTGGGTGGCTAGGGTTGGCCCTGCCCTAGAGGTCTTGAGGGGGGGAGCGGGCGCGTAGCCTGGCCCGTGCCCTTCTCTGGTTTGGGTGGCTAGGGTTGGCCCTGCCCTAGAGGTCTTGAGGGGGGGAGCGGGCGCGTAGCCCGGCCCGTGCCCTTCTCTGGTTTGGGTGGCTAGGGTTGGCCCTGCCCCAGAGGTCTGGAGGGGGGGAGCGGGCGCGTAGCCCGGCCTGTGCCCTTCTCTGGTTTGGGTGGCTAGGGTTGGCCCTGCCCCAGAGGTCTTAGGGGGGGAGCGGGCGCGTAGCCCGGCCCGTGCCCTTCTCTGGTTTGGGTGGCTAGGGTTGGCCCTGCCCCAGAGGTCTGGAGGGGGGAGCGGGCGCGTAGCCTGGCCCGTCTTGAGGGGGGAGCGGGCGCGAGCTAGGGGGGCCCCAGAGGTCTGGAGGGGGGGAGCGGGCGCGTAGCCCGGCCCGTGCCCTTCTCTGGTTTGGGTGGCTAGGGTTGGCCCTGCCCCAGAGGCGTAGCCCGGCCCGTGCCCTTCTCTGGTTTGGGTGGCTAGGGTTGGCCCTGCCCCAGAGGTCTTGATGGGGGGAGCGGGCCTTCTCTGGTTTGGGTGGCTAGGGTTGGCCCTGCCCCAGAGGTCTTGAGGGGGGGAGCGGGCGCGTAGCCCGGCCCGTGCCCTTCTCTGGTTTGGGTGGCTAGGGTTGGCCCTGCCCCAGAGGTCTCGAGGGGGGGAGCGGGCGCGTAGCCCGGCCCGTGCCCTTCTCTGGTTTGGGTGGCTAGGGTTGGCCCTGCCCCAGAGGTCTGGAGGGGGGGAGCGGGCGCGGTAGCCCGGCCCGTGCCCTTCTCTGGTTTGGGTGGCTAGGGTTGGCCCTGTCCCCAGAGGTCTTGAGGGGGGGGGGAGCGGGCGGCGTAGCCCCGGCCCGTGCCCTTCTCTGGTTTGGGGTGGCTAGGGTTGGCCCTGCCCTAGAGGTCTTGAGGGGGGGAGCGGGCGCGTAGCCTGGCCCGTGCCCTTCTCTGGTTTGGGTGGCTAGGGTTGGCCCTGCCCTAGAGGTCTTGAGGGGGGGGAGCGGGCGCGTAGCCCGGCCCGTGCCCTTCTCTGGTTTGGGTGGCTAGGGTTGGCCCTGCCCCAGAGGTCTGGAGGGGGGGAGCGGGCGCGTAGCCCGGCCTGTTGCCCTTCTCTGGTTTGGGGTGGCTAGGGTTGGCCCTGCCCCAGAGGTCTTAGGGGGGGGAGCGGGGCGCGTAGCCCGGCCCGTGCCCTTCTCTGGTTTGGATGGCTAGGGTTGGCCCTGCCCCAGAGGTCTCGAGGGGGGGAGCGGGCGCGTAGCCCGGCCAGTGCCCTTCTCTGGTTTGGGTGGCTAGGGTTGTGGCCCTGCCCCAGAGGTCTGGAGGGGGGGAGGCGGGGCGTGTAGCCCGGCCCGTGCCCTTCTCTGGTTTGGGTGGCTAGGGTTGGCCCTGCCCCAGAGGTCTTGAGGGGGGGAGCGGGCACGTAGCCCGGCCCGTGCCCTTCTCTAGTTTGGGTGGCTAGGGGTTGGCCCTGCCCCAGAGGTCTCGAGGGGGGGAGCGGGGGGCGTAGCCTGGCCCGTGCCCTTCTCTGGTTTTGGGTGGCTAGGGTTGGCCCTGCCCCAGATGGTCTGGAGGGGGGGGAGCGGGCGCGTAGCCCGGCCCGTGCCCTTCTCTGGTTTGGGTGGCTAGGGTTGGCCCCTGCCCCAGAGGTCTTGAGGGGGGGAGCGGGCGCGTAGCCCGGCCCGTGCCCTTCTCTGGTTTGGGTGGCTAGGGTTGGCCCTGCCCCAGAGGTCTAGGAGGGGGGGAGCGGGCGTGTAGCCCGGCCCGTGCCCTTCTCTGGTTTGGGTGGATAGGGTTGGCCCTGCCCCAGAGGTCTTGAGGGGGGGGAGCGGGCACGTAGCCCGGCCCGTGCCCTTCTCTGGTTTGGGTGGCTAGGGTTGGCCCTGCCCCAGAGGTCTCGAGGGGGGGGAGCGGGTGCGTAGCCCGGCCCGTGCCCTTCTCTGGTTTGGGTGGATAGGGTTGGCCCTGCCCCAGAGGTCTTGAGGGGGGAGCGGGCGCATAGCCCGGCCCGTGCCCTTCTCTGGTTTGGGTGGCTAGGGTTGGCCCTGCCCCAGAGGTCTCGAGGGGGGGGAGCGGGGTGCGTAGCCTGGCCCGTGCCCTTCTCTGGTTTGGGTGGCTAGGGTTGGCCCTGCCCCAGAGGTCTGGAGGGGGGGGAGCGGGCGCGTAGCCCCGGCCTGTGCCCTTCTCTGGTTTGGGTGGCTAGGGTTGGCACTGCCCCAGAGGGTCTTGAGGGGGGGAGCGGGCGCGTAGCCCGGCCCGTGCCCTTCTCTGGTTTGGGTGGCTAGGGTTTGGCCCTGCCCCAGAGGTCTGGAGGGGGGGGAGCGGGCGCGTAGCCCGGCCCGTGCCCTTCTCTGGTTTGGGTGGCTAGGGTTGGCCCTGCCCCAGAGGTCTGGAGGGGGGGGAGCGGGCGCGTAGCCCGGCCCGTGCCCTTCTCTGGTTTGGGGTGGCTAGGGTTGGCCCTGTCCCAGAGGTCTTGAGGGGGGGGGAGCGGGCCGCGTAGCCCGGCCCGTGCCCTTCTCTGGTTTGGGTGGCTAGGGTTGGCCCCTGCCCTAGAGGTCTTGAGGGGGGGAGCGGGGGGCGTAGCCTGGCCCGTGCCCTTCTCTGGTTTGGGTGGGCTAGGGTTGGCCCTGCCCTAGAGGTCTTGAGGGGGGGGAGGCGGGCGCGTAGCCCGGCCCGTGCCCTTCTCTGGTTTGGGTGGCTAGGGTTGGCCCTGCCCCAGAGGTCTGGAGGGGGGGGAGCGGGCGCGTAGCCCGGCCTGTGCCCTTCTCTGGTTTGGGTGGCTAGGGTTGGCCCTGCCCCAGAGGTCTTAGGGGGGGGAGCGGGCGCGTAGGCCCGGCCCGTGCCCTTCTCTGGTTTGGATGGCTAGGGTTGGCCCTGCCCCAGAGGTCTCGAGGGGGGAGCGGGCGCGGTAGCCCGGCCAGTGCCCTTCTCTGGTTTGGGTGGCTAGGGTTGGCCCTGCCCCCAGAGGTCTGGAGGGGGGGAGCGGGGCGTGTAGCCCGGCCCGTGCCCTTCTCTGGTTTGGGTGGCTAGGGTTGGCCCTGGTTTGGGTGGCTAGGGTTGGCCCTGCCCCAGAGGTCTGGAGGGGGGGAGCGGGCGCGTAGCCCGGCCCGTGCCCTTCTCTGGTTTGGGTGGCTAGGGTTGGCCCTGCCCCAGAGGTCTCGAGGGGGGAGCGGGCGCGTAGCCCGGCCCGTGCCCTTCTCTGGTTTGGGTGGCTAGGGTTGGCCCTGCCCCAGAGGTCTGGAGGGGGGGAGCGGGCGCGTAGCCCGGCCCGTGCCCTTCTCTGGTTTGGGTGGCTAGGGTTGGCCCTGCCCCAGAGGTCTTGAGGGGGGGAGCGGGCGCGTAGCCCGGCCCGTGCCCTTCTCTGGTTTGGGTGGCTAGGGTTGGCCCTGCCCCAGAGGTCTCGAGGGGGGGAGCGGGCGCGTAGCCCGGCCCGTGCCCTTCTCTGGTTTGGGTGGCTAGGGTTGGCCCTGCCCTAGAGGTCTTGAGGGGGGGAGCGGGCGCGTAGCCCGGCCCGTGCCCTTCTCTGGTTTGGGTGGCTAGGGTTGGCCCTGCCCCAGAGGTCTTGAGGGGGGGAGCGGGCGCGTAGCCCGGCCCGTGCCCTTCTCTGGTTTGGGTGGCTAGGGTTGGCCCTGCCCCAGAGGTCTGGAGGGGGGGAGCGGGCGCGTAGCCCGGCCCGTGCCCTTCTCTGGTTTGGGTGGCTAGGGTTGGCCCTGCCCCAGAGGTCTTGAGGGGGGGAGCGGGCGCGTAGCCCGGCCCGTGCCCTTCTCTGGTTTGGGTGGCTAGGGTTGGCCCTGCCCCAGAGGTCTCGAGGGGGGGAGCGGGCGCGTAGCCCGGCCAGTGCCCTTCTCTGGTTTGGGTGGCTAGGGTTGGCCCTGCCCCAGAGGTCTTGAGGGGGGGAGCGGGCGCGTAGCCCGGCCCGTGCCCTTCTCTGGTTTGGGTGGCTAGGGTTGGCCCTGCCCCAGAGGTCTGGAGGGGGGGAGCGGGCGCGTAGCCCGGCCCGTGCCCTTCTCTGGTTTGGGTGGCTAGGGTTGGCCCTGCCCCAGAGGTCTTGAGGGGGGGGGAGCGGACACGTAGCCCGGCCCGTGCCCTTCTCTGGTTTGGGTGGCTAGGGTTGGCCCTGCCCCAGAGGTCTGGAGGGGGGGAGCGGGCGCGTAGCCCGGCCCGTGCCCTTCTCTGGTTTGGGTGGCTAGGGTTGGCCCTGCCCCAGAGGTCTGGAGGGGGGGAGCGGGCGCGTAGCCCGGCCCGTGCCCTTCTCTGGTTTGGGTGGCTAGGGTTGGCCCTGCCCCAGAGGTCTGGAGGGGGGGGGGAGCGGGCGCGTAGCCCGGCCCGTGCCCACCTCTGGTTTGGGTGGCTAGGGTTGGCCCTGCCCCAGAGGTCTTGAGGGGGGGAGCGGGCGCGTAGCCCGGCCCGTGCCCTTCTCTGGTTTGGGTGGCTAGGGTTGGCCCTGCCCCAGAGGTCTTGAGGGGGGGAGCGGGCGCGTAGCCCGGCCCGTGCCCTTCTCTGGTTTGGGTGGCTAGGGTTGGCCCTGCCCCAGAGGTCTTGAGGGGGGGAGCGGGCGCGTAGCCCGGCCCGTGCCCTTCTCTGGTTTGGGTGGCTAGGGTTGGCCCTGCCTCAGAGGTTCGGAGTTTTATCGAACTGCAAAACTTGTGCAAGACTAACCATATTGGGAAGAACGGATGGATATGTACACTGCGGATAAGAAAAGAAAAACTCACAGCTATTGGTAGAATTTCAGCAGATGTTTTGCGTTCCAAGGGTGGGCCAGTTCGCTCCCTTCAGGGGTAGCCAGGATGTACGTGGCCGGCCCGACAATGTCGATGACCGTGTAGGGTCCTTCCCATTTAGCGGCCAGCTTTCCCCGCTTTGCAGTCTCGGGGCGGAAGGTGGCATCTCGGAGGACCAAATCGCCGATCCGGAAGGTCCGCGGTTTCACCCGGGAGTCGTAATATCGTGCCATCCTTTGGCAGTGCTTGACGAGGCTAGTCAAGGCCCGGTCTTGCACCTCGTCTATCAACTCCAAACTGAGACCGAGTCCTTCTCCGTTGGTTTCTTCATCGAAGAGCTTTAGCCGGAGTGTCTCCTCGCCGATTTCCACGGGAACGACCGCCTCCGATCCGTAGGCTAGCACGAAGGGGCTTTCCCCAGTCGAGGCCTTGTGGGTGGTACGATAAGACCACAGGATCCCCGGCAGCTCGTCGACCCAAGCCCCCAGAGCGGCGTCCACCTTCTTCTTCATCGGGTTCAGGATACATTTATTCGCGGCCTCCGCCATTCCGTTGCACTGTGGGTGGGCGACTGACGCGAATTGGAGTTTGATTCCCCAGCCCGAGCAGAAGTCGCGGAAGCCCTCGCAATCGAACTGCTTTCTGTTATCCGTGACAATGGAGCGGGGAATCCCAAAGCGGCAGATGATGGATTGCCAGATGAAGCCCTTCATATCCGTCCACGCGATTCGCGCCAGCGGCTCTGCTTCGATCCATTTTGTGAAGTAATCCACGGCGACGACTAGGTATTTCCTTCCCCCGGAGGCCTTTGGGAATGGCCCCAGGATGTCGAGCCCCCACTTGGCGAAGGGGATCGGGCTCAAGATGGGCATTAGGTTGGCCGGGGGTGCAGTCGTCCGCCGGCAGAACTTCTGGCATGCCTCGCACTTCTTGACGTACTGTACCGCATCCTGGATCATCGTCGGCCAGTAGTATCCCTGGCGCATCACTTTGTGGGCGATGGTGCGCCCGCCATGGTGGTTTCCGCAAAAGCCTTCATGCACCTCGCGGATGACTTGCTCAGCCTGCTCTGGGCCCAAGCATTTTAGGTAGGGCAGGACGTCGAAATTGGCTCGGCGGCGGCGGTATAGTACTCCGTCGAGAAGTACGAATGAAAGGGCCCGCCTTTCCACCTGTTTTGCCAGCATCCGCTCCTCGGGTAGCTCGCCCGTCTCTAGGTACTTCATTATGAGGGTCATCCACGACGTCCTCGTGTCCGCGCACATCAGTTCTCCCTCGTCGATGGTTGGCGTCGTCAGGCTTTCCACGTAGATTGCCTTCCCGATCTCGGCCACCGAAGAGGAAGCCAGCTTGGACAGGGCATCCGCCCGAAGGTTGCTGGAGCGGGGTAGGTGTTGGACATCCGCTTTCTTGAACTTTCGGAGTTCGACCTGGATGCGATTTAGGTATCGCTTCATTGTTTCCTCTCAGGCTTCGAAGGCTCCCAGGATCTGTTGGATGACGAGGCGGGAGTCACTCAGGAGCAACACGTTCGTCGCCCCCACCGCCCTAGCGAGCTTCAACCCGTTAACCGCGGCTTCATATTCTGCGACATTGTTGGTGGCCAGGAAGCTGAAGCGCAGGGCGTATTCCAGCGAACATCCATCTGGGGTTTGAATGACTATACCTGCTCCTGTCCCAGAGCCTGTTGCGGAGCCGTCGACGTGGATGGTCCATAATTCGCCCACTGTCGTCGGGGAGGGGGCCGAGGGTTCACCCACCTCGATCCTCCACGGGGACGTGGTCACCGATGGGAGCTCCGTCCGGTCCCTCGGCGGGATTTCCGTTGTGCATTCCACCACGAAGTCGGCCAGCGCTTGGGCCTTGATTGCCGTCCAGGCTTTGTACGTTATGTCGAACTCGCTGAGCTCGACACTCCAATTGAGCATCCTCCCCGACCGCTCCAGCCTTCTCAGGTTCTTTTCGAGGGGCATGTCGGTGTGGACGATTATGGGGTGGGCCTGGAAGTAGGGTCGGAGCTTCCGGGCCGTGGTGATTAGGCAGTAGGCGGCTTTCTCGATAGGGCTGTAACGAGTCTCCGCCTCCCGAAGGATCCGGCTGGCATATTAAACGGGGCGTTGCACTCCTCCTTCCTCCTTGATCAGGACGGAGCTAACGGCCCCCTCGGTGGTCGCCAAGTACAACCCCAGGGGTTCGCCCTCCTCCGGCCGTGCGAGGAGCGGTGGGCTCTGTAGGTATGTTCTCAGCTCCGCGAACGCCCGGGCATAGTCGTCATCCCACGGGATCACCTTCCTTTGATCCTTAGCTTCGCCCAAGGCTGTGCGCAAGACCCTGAAGAAAGGGAGCGATTTCTCCGCCGATTTCGACAGGAATCGCCCCAAAGCAGCGATCCGGCCGTTCAGTCGCTGCAAGTCCCGGATCGTCCGAGGCTCTGTCATACCGATGAGGGCCGTCACCTTGTCGGGGTTCACCTCGATTCCCCACTTCGTTATCATGAAGCCCATGAATTTTCCCGATTGCACGCCAAAGATACACTTTGCGGGGTTTAGCCTCAGTTTGTTCCGGCGGACCCTCTGGAAGGTTTCCTGCAGGTCTGTGAGGTGGTCGGGGGCCCTTCCACTCTTTACTAGCATGTCGTCGATGTAGACCTCCAGGTTTCGCCCCACCTGAGGGCCGAATATTCGGTCCACCATTCGTTGATAGGTCGCCCCGGCGTTCTTCAGTCCGAAGGGCATCTTGGTGTAACAGAAGGTGCCTTTATCAGTGACAAAAGATGTCTTCTCCAAATCTTCCTCCGCCATCGGTATCTGGTTGTACCCCGAGAAGGCGTCCATGAAGCTCAACAACTCATA
Source organism: Scilla litardierei (assembly GCA_030789695.1). Taxonomy (NCBI): domain Eukaryota; kingdom Viridiplantae; phylum Streptophyta; class Magnoliopsida; order Asparagales; family Asparagaceae; genus Scilla; species Scilla litardierei. The sequence goes on from CM061142.1 coordinate 559,786,066, forward strand.
GCCGGACGCCTGGTCCACCAAGTGGTCGATTCTGGGTAGAGGGAAGCTGTCCTTCGGGCACACCTTATTGAGGTCGGTGAAGTCGACGCACATGCACCACTTCCCACTGGGCTTCTTCACCAGAACGACGTTGGCGAGCCAGTCGGGGTAGTCCACCGGCCGAACAAATTTGGCCTCGAGGAGTCGCTCTACTTCTTCCTCGGCCGCCCTCTTCTTTTCGCCCCCTGCACTTCTCTTCTTCTGTCGAACTGGTCGGGCTTCCGGGTCCGCATTCAACCTGTAGGAGATTACTCTCGGGTCCACCCCGGGCATGTCTGCGGGTGACCACGTGAATATGTCCGCGTTTTCTCGGAGCAAGGCAACGAGGGCCGTCCTCAATGCGGACGGGAGTTTTGTCCCGACGGAGACGGTTTTTTCCTCGTCCGAGGCCACTGGGACCTCCTCCACTTCCTCTGCTGGGGTCGGCCGCTGGTCACAGAAGTCCTCCCTCTCGTCAGGGATGAGAGCCGTCAGGGGCCGCCTCGGTCTCCCGGGCAGGGATGGCGCCTGGTTGTGGTCTCCGGGCACCTCCCGTCCTCCCCGCACCTGTCCCACCCCCCGCGGGGTCCGGAACTTCATCGTATGATGTCGCAGGCTGGGGAGCGCCTCGATGGCCGTCATATATAGATGCCCTATGATTCCGTTATACGCCGAGGCGACGTTGACGATAACAAATTGCGCTTCCCTGGTGACGACCATCGGTTCCTCCCCCAGGGTCATGGGCAGTGTGATCGTTCCCTCGGTGGGGATCGCATGGCCGGTGAAGCCAGCGACAGGGCCCACACAGGGCTCTAAGTCTGTGCGCCCCCACCCCATCTTCTCCATCAGTGTCAGAAACAGGATGTCACAGGAGCTACCGGTGTCAATCAGGAGCCGGCCGACGTCAATCGCCCCAATCCGAGCCTCGATGACGAGGGCGTCATTGTTCTGGCTCCATGCCTCCTGACCGTCCTCCTCGGTAAAGGTGATCGGGGGTCGGGGTATCTTCCTTCGCTTCGGTCGGCGGCCGGTGCCCGCCATCATCACCTGTCGGGCCTCGGCCTCCAGGATTGCGGGCGCCCGTCCCACCGAGGTTGGGCCTCCAGTTACCATCTCAATTCGCATGACTGCCTTCAGGGGGCGGGGCTCCTCCTTATCGCGGTTTGCCTGCGGACCCCGTCCCCCCTCCTCCGGGGGCTCTCTCTCTCCTGTCGCCCCCCGCCTCCCCACGACAAAGTTCCCCAGGTGACCCGCCTGGATTAGTCGTTCGATTTCTCTTTTAAGGGAGTAACAACGGTCGGTGTCGTGACCGTGGTCCCGGTGATAACGGCAGTATCTCCGGGGGTCCCGCCTCGCTGGGTCCGTCCTCATCTCCCGGGGAGGCTCTGGCAGTAACCTGGCCCTTGTCGCCGCGGCCATCACCTCCATCATGGGGGCATTGAGTCGCGTGTAATGCGCCGGTGGGGGGTCTTCTTGTCTTGGGATGACTCCGGGGGGCCTCCGCGCCGGGGCGAACCCGCGCGCCGGGCCAAGGCGATCTCATGGGCGAGGCTCTGGCGGCTCCCGTCGCGGTAGGGCCATCTGATCGCGGCCTCGGCCCCTCTCTTCCTGCCTCGGCCGAGGGTGCGGCCGGGGTCCGTCCTGGGATGGTTCCACCGTGGGGAATACGACCTTTGCACCGAGGGTCTCTTCGGCGAATGCGTGCCTCTCCGCCATTGCAACCAGTGCTTCGTAGTCGGTCGGCGGGTCCCGGAGCAGGGATTTATGTAGGCTCCGAGTCCGTAACCCCGTCTTGAAGGCCAGCATTAGCACCTCATCACCTCATGTCACCACTGACCGCCTTTCCTCCTGAAAGCGGCGGAGGTATCTTCCCGTTCTCTCCCCCTCTCCTTGGACTATCGTGCAGAGATAGTCCAAAGGCTTCTTCTTCGTCTGCCCGGCCCGGAACTCTTGGCAGAACTTGTGTGACAGCTCGCCAAAGCTCCCGACGGACCTCGCGGGCAAGCCGAAGTACCAGTCCAGCGCGGTGTCCCTCAGGCTTTGGGAGAAATGTCGGCATAGGAACGCCTCGTCCACATCCCGCGCCTCCATCGCCCCCCGGTATTGTTGCACGTGCGTGAGTGGGTCGCCTCTCCCATTGTACGTGGCCAAGTGAGGGGGTTTGAACCTTTTGGGCCTTGGGGCGGACGTGATCCACCGTGCGAGCGGCGTGGCCTCCTCCGGATAGGTAGGGCGATCCGGGGCCTCCCCTCTCCGCCATCCGGGGGTCCGGCTTCGATCGCGCCACGGCCGACGACGGTCCACCGCCCCCGGGGAGTAGCCTGACGGTCGTCTGGCGGGGCTCCTTCCCTGGGCTGAGGACTCGACGGGTTGTGGGCTACGGCTCTCCAAGCGCCAGCGCCTCCCGGCCAACTCTCCTCGGGCCTCCATCTGTTCCTGATTCTCGCGGAGGATCCTTTCACGCTCGGCGGTGAGGAAGCGTAGCTGTCGACAAACGGCTTCCTCGTGCAGGGTATCGGAGGGGTGGTGCTGGTGATGTGGGCCGCCTCCTCCAGGCGGGGACCTGTTCAGCAACGGGCCCCGTCCGCCCCCGGGCCGCCGGCCCGTCGCCGTCTCTTCAAGAACCTCTTGGTTACTCCTGTTTCCTTTCCTTAGCCTCTCACGTTCCGCAACAATGAAGCGGAGTTGGCGGCGGGCGGCCTCTTCTTCCTGGTAGGCCCTCCGGGCGGTCTCGGCCGCCTCGTTCAAACGCCTTTGCGCCGCGGCCGCCTCCCCCAGGCGCTTCCACCGCTGCGCAACTTCCATCTCCTCTTCCAGGAGCCTTTGCTGGGTCGCAATCTCCTCCGCGAGCCCCCTGTTTTCTCCCTCCTACTCGAACTGAAGGCGGAGGTTCCGCCTCACGTTCTAGGGCTCCGAGGGGCCGGGCGGCGGCCCCGTTCCGGTTGTCTGATAGCCTCCCCCGGCCTGATCGACGGCCTCGAAGCTTTTCAAGACGACGTAGGATGAAGTAGGTTCAGTTTCAGTGCCCACGCCCGGGAGGGCGTCGGACGCCGGAGTGATTTGCAGAGAGAGCGGTTCCTGTCCCACGGGATCTTTGCCGTGGTCAGGGTTCCGTGAGATTGGCATGGAGTCTAACATGGGTGTGACCCTTCGTTCCCATAGACGGCACCAATTGTTACGAGGTGGAACTCACGTACAATGAATTTGTATTATGGGGAACCAAGGGCACGGTGGTTATATGGGAATGAGGGGTTGGGTAGGCTGTTTTACAAGTGATTAGTGGGATGAAGAGGTTGGATCTGTTGCCGGTGGAGCTCACGGAATCGTATCTCGTCAGACGCCACTGAGGAAGGTTGGACGGCGGGAGGCTGACGCTGTCTTTGGTCAAGGGGCGAGCTCACCTGCAGTACGAACAACTCGTCAGAAGGGCAGGGTTGGGGTTCAACCCTTAGCCCCTCCGATGCCTAAGTCAGTAAAAGGGCTTAAATGGGGGCTAGTCACGCCGGCCGGACTAACGGTGTGTCCGCCTCGCGTGACGAGCTATAGGTGGGAGAACAAAGATATGGGGGACCTTTGCTCTCGTGTGTGAATAATAGAAGATGAGAGAGAATTTTCCAACCTCCTCTCCGTAAGAGGAGAGGAGGTATTTATACCTGACGGGTGATGACTAGGCGCGCTGAGCTGGCTCGGGTGTCAGTGGAAGCTTCGGACAAGGACGTTCGGAACAGGAGTTCCTGATCCGCTTGTCAGGCGGCGCAACGGACGAGGGGTGCTTTTGTCAGGGTGTCAGGGCCGAAAGCACTAACCGTCGGATAGGTCAGCCGCGTGGGGGTGCTTTGTCAGGCGGTCGGGTGACGTATGTGTCAGTCGTGTCCTTATCCTAGGCTGTTTGTCGTTAGTGACGAACTAAAGGTCGGGCGGGGTCACTCTAGGCGCCGCGGTTCGCGGGGGTCGGGCGGGCCGTCCCGATCGGGGGTTGTCCGACCCGGCCGCGCCCCTCGGTCGGTCACGGGGTAAGGCCCGCTGGTACGGAAGGGTACGTCCGCGCCCGTCCATAGGCCTGGCCTAGCTACTCGGGCGTCCCCAAGTGCCCTTCCCCGGTGGGTCGGGCGGCTGCGGTTGTCCGCCTCGACCGATTCGGGAAACGCTGCAAGGCGCGCCTGACTCCGTGATGCCCTGGACTTTCGGGGCGGCGGTCCTTTTGTGATATGGTGAGTTAATGGGGTATGATAGTGGATCCGGGCGGGAGTCTGACTCCTACGACCCTTAGGTCGTAACAGATTTAGTCGGTCAAAGAACAACTACTGACCGACTAGTTTGGAAACTAGTCGGTCGACGAACGTTCTTAGACCGACTAAGAGTGAACAGTAACTGGTACCAAATATAGTTAATGAGTTAGTCGGTTAAAGAAGCATTGTTGACCGACTAGTCTGCAACCCAGTCGGTCAACCAACGTTCTTAGACCGACTAACGATAAACAGTAACGCCTGAATAATTTTCAAAGCCCACTAGTCGGTTCAAGAAGGTTTTCCGACCGACTGGATCGTCATCTAGTCGGTCGGTGCCCCTTCTTACACCGGCTAATATGCACTGAAAGTTCCGAAATGGAGCGCGAAGCTCCGGGATGGTTTCCTAAGTCACATAGGCTCATTCTAACTCTAAGATATCGACGTTATGAAGCTCGTCACGAATGAATTACTTCAAACACGGCGACCGACGGAAGAATCTAGAGAAACACAACGAAACGAGCGAAAAGAAAGCTACGGAGACGGAAATGGAAATCACAAAGAAGGGAAAGCAACAAATAATATTATATATATATATAATAATCCATACATGAAAAACCAGTCGTTACATCCTCCCCAACTTAAGAAAAATTCCGTCATCGGAATTTCCCAACACTCACGTGTCCGGGAACAAAAGTGGGTAGCGCTCTCGCATCTCATCTTCTCTCTCCCAAGTAGACTCCCCGGTGAACCGTGCCGCCACATCACTCTAAAAAGATCGACGACCTTGTTCCGAAGTGACTTCTGACGCCTGTCCAGAATCTGCACTGGATGCTGGTCATACGTCAAATCTGGGCGAACGGCGATCTCCGAGAAATCCACAACATGAGATGGATCGCTGATGTATCGACGAAGCTGCGACACATGGAAAACATCGTGAACTCCTTCCAAAGATGGTGGCAAGGCTAAGAGGTAAGCTACCTCGCCAACCCTCTCTAGAATATCAAACGGTCGAATGTATCGCGGGCTCAACTTCCCTCGCTTCCCAAAACGAATCACTCCACGATTCGGGGAAATCCTCAGAAACACATGATCCCCAGGCTGAAACTCCAAAGGACGGCGTTTAGCATCCGCCCAATGCTTAAAACGGTCCTAAGCAATCCTCAATCTCTCCCGAATATTCCTGACGACCTCCACAGCCTCCACAATCATCTCAGGCCCCAACAGCTCCCGATCACCAACGTCATCCCAACTCAATGGCGATCGACATTTCCTCCCATACAAAGCGGCGAAAGGCGCCATACCAATAGACGCCTGGTAGCTGTTGTTGTAAGAGAACTCCACCAAGTGTAGATGGTCCTCCCACGAACCCTTGAAATCCAACATGCACGCTCTCAGCATGTCTTCCAAAATCTGAATCGTCCTCTCGGACTGGCCATCCGTCTGCGGATGGTACACCGTGCTGAAACTCAGACGCGTACCCAAACTCTTCTGCAAACTCTGCTAGAACTGAGATGTGAATCTCATGTCTCTGTCCGACACGATACTCACGGGGACCCCATGAAGTCGCATGATCTCCTGCACGATTCACGTTACATCACTATCTAAGCTAGGAAAAGGAAACAGAAACGGAGAGTAAAAGAATGTACCTCCATGTATCTCCTTGCTAGCGCCTCAGTGGACTGTCCTACTCGGAATGGAATAAAGTGCGCGGATTTGGTCAATCGGTCTACGATCACCCAAATCGCGTCGTTCTGCTTCGGACTCCGAGGCAGTCCAGTCACGAAATCCATAGTGATGTGTTGCCACTTCCACTCCAGAATTGGAAGCGGTTGCAGCAACCCTGCCGTACGCTGATGCTCCGCCTTTACCTGCTGGTAAACCAAGCACTTGGCTACACTCCGAGCCACACTCCTCTTCATGCCGTGCCACCAAAAGTTCAGACGAAGATCCTTGTACATCTTGGTCCCACCAGGATGTACAGAATACGGCGAACTGTGTGCCTCCACCAACAACTCCTCTCTGATATCCCCAGCAGGCACACACAACCTGGCTCCATACCTTAACGAGCCATCTTCATGAACCAAAAAGTCAGTCCGTAGACCGGCTTCAACCTGTTCTTGAATCCTCACCAGCTTCGGATCTCCGGCATGACTCGCCTTAATCCGATCCACGAGCGTCGACTGTATCTGCATACACATCAACGAGGAATCCTCCCCAGGAAAAACAATCTCCACCCTAGACTCACAAAAATCCTGCTGCAATCTCCACTGCGAAGTCAACATCATCACCGCGGGAAGCCTACTCAAAGCATCTGGAACCACATTCACCTTGCCAGGGTGATACTGCAGATCAATCTTATAATCTGCCATGAGCTCCAACCATCGACGCTGTCGCATGTTGAGCTCCTTCTGGGTGAAAATATACTTCAAGCGTTTGTGATCGGTGAAGATTTTCACTTTCACACTCAGCAAGAAGTGTCTCCAAATCTTAAGAGCAAACACAACAGCAGCCAACTCCAAAATCATGCGTCGGGTAATTCTTCTCATGAACCTTGAGCTGACGAGAAGCGTAAGCTACAACATGTCCATGCTGATGCAAAACACAACCAAGACCCTTACCAGAAGCATCGCAAAAGATCTCGAATCCTCCACTGCGATCAGGCACAGTAAGGACAGGGGCAGTCGTCAGCCTCTCCCTCAGAGCACCAAAGGCATCCTCACAATCACCCGACCAATCAAAAGCAACATCCTTCCGCATCAACCTGGTCATCGGCTCCGCAATACGGGAAAATTCCTTAATGAAACGCCGATAATATCCTGCCAAACCAAGGAAACTCCGAATCTCAGACGCAGACGACGGAACAGGCCACTCCCTGATGGCCCTAATCTTCTCGGGATCCACTGAAATACCATCTCCAGTCACCACATGCCCGAGAAAAGCAACTCTGTCTAACCAAAACTCGCACTTCAAAAACTTAGCATACAACCGATGCTTCCTCAGAATCTCCAACACCGTCCTCAAGTGCGAGGCATGCTCTTCCACCGACTTCGAATAGATCTGAATGTTGTCAATAAAGATAACGACAAACTTATCCAAAAAGTCATAGAAAATCAGGTTCATCAGATTCATGAAAACTGCGGGTGCGTTAGTTACGCCGAAAGGCATAACCACAAACTCATAGTGTCCATACTTCGTCCTGAAAGCTGTATTCGGCACATCATCCTTCTTCACCTTCAACTGATGGTAACCACTCCTCAAATCCAACTTAGAAAACACCCTCGATCCTCCAAGCTGATCAAAGATATCATCGATGATAGGCAACGGGTATTTGTTCTTAATGGTCACCGCATTCAGCTCCCGATAGTCCACGCACATGCGACGCGAACCATCCTTCTTCTTCACCAATAACACCGGTGCTCCCCACGGAGACACGCTGGGATTAATGTAACCCTTCTGCATAAGCTCATCCAACTATTTACGCAATTCCTCCAACTCTGCTGGCGCCATACGATATAGTGCCTTCGAAATGGGATGCGCACCTGGAATAAGATCAATAGAAAACTCCAAAGCTTGATCAGGCGGCAATCAAGACATCTCCTCGAGGAAGACGTCATCAAAATCTCGCACCACAGCTGGCCTCTCCAACTCCATCTGCATAGCCACAACCTCCACCAGTCTGGCTCAAAATCTGACCGGACCCAGCGAACTGCTACCTCGACTGAACTCAAATACTGGATGTCCGGGAATCTCGAACACCACCTTCTTCCTCCGACAGTCAATCGTAGCATAGAAGCTCGCAAGCCAATCCATCCCAAGGACCGCATCGTAGTTGATGATGTCGTGGACAATGAAATCAGCACAAAGCTCACGTCCACAAACCACCAACGGGCAAGAATTGCACCCACGATGCACCGAGACCACACCGTTCCCTGTGATGATATTCCAACTCTTAGGAAGAGAGGACGTCGACAAGGAATGCTTCCCCACGAAGCTCCAGGCCAAAATGCACATCGACGCACCTGAGTCAAAGAGGACTTGTGCAGGAAATGTGCAAACCAAAACCACACCTAGCAAACAGTCTAACAATCAAATCCTATTCTAGCAACAAACATGAGCAAGCAACCAACATAATCAACAATCAAACTAACTAAGGAAGAAAAATAGCTAGAATGAGCGTTATCTGTAATAACCTCGTCCACGGCCATGCTCTCCTCCTCAGTCAACAGAAAAGCCTACCCTCTCGGCGGAACGGCCCGCTGAAAGGCCTGTCTCTGTGGAACGAGAGGCGCTCCACGTCCAGCGGGCACAGGAGCTCGCTGCTGCAACGGCTGTGCTGCAATAGGAGCCCGCCAAGGCTGCTTCGACTTGGGACACTCCCTGATGGTATGGGCAGGATCTCCGCAGACAATACACTGCCCCAGGAACCTCCTACACTGATCCCTGAGGTGCCCGGTCTTGCCGTAGAAATGGCAAGTCTTCAGAATAGGCCCTCTTGGCCTCTTGAACTGAACTGGCTGATTAGGCTTGAAACCAGGCCTAACCACCGCCCTGGCCTGCTCCATAGGCCTCTTCCCAGCTCCTGAAACATGTCCCTTCCTCTGGTTCAAATTCAACTCCTGCCGCCTCGCAGCAACCAGGACCTTCTGGTATGTCTCCAGGTCAGAAGAGGTCACAAAGCTCTGAAGCTCCAAGGCAAGTCCCTGAAGAAATCGCTGAGCTTTCTCATCGGCATCTTGCACCATCTTTGGTGCAAACCGACTGAGCCTCGTGAACTCTTGGTGGTACTGATCCACCGACAAGCTCCCCTGCTTCAGATCTATGAAGCGTTGCAGCATCACCTGTCTAGTAGCCTTCGGGAAGAATTCTCCATCAAATCTGGACTTAAAGGTAGCCCAAACTATCGGCTCCACCAGCATCTTCTCTTCATCATCCCACCAGTTTCTGGCATTATCATTCAGCTGCCTCTTAGCCAAATCAACCCATCCAGCCGGGTTAATCTTCGACATCGCCAGGTTATCCTCAATGTTCCGAATCTACTCATCGGCAGTCAGAGGACCCTCAGACCCATCAAAATATGTGGGACCCAGCTCCCGAAATTGCTTCCCTCCCGGCTCAGAGCGAGGGGCATCCTGGATTGCCTGACCAGCTCGAGCATGCAGAGCATTCTGGACTTATAGGAGCACGCCCTGCTGCACTTGCATCATCTGGAGCATCATCCGCATCATCTCTCCATTGGTGGGTTCCCGCTCAGGCTCCTCATCATGAGGGGGCGCACCACTACCTCCACCACGGGTGAATCGCCTTCCTGCCATCTAGTGACACAGAAAACGAAACAATTAGACTCATAGCTTAGGGCTCGGATGTCGAATTTATTTGTTGGACAATCTTATATTATTATCGTTATCCCGATAATTGCAATTACAGAAGACCTGCATGGGCCACCACTAAAACCTGTCACGCCCCACTTCCCTAAAATGGAGGCGAGACGTGAGAAGGTCCGCTCAGACGTGGAGCTGTGAAGCTGCACGCCTGATAAGCATCAAATTAGTATAAGCAGGTCCCTGTAATCGCAAGCGGAACAACAACAATAATAATACTAGAATGAGACGGATATGAAAATAACCAATCTCAACTTGTCCACAAAATATTCAACATCACAGAAAAAGCCACCAGGCTAAAAAGAAAGAGTCTAAATGCACAGAACAAGGCCAAACAAAGCACAAACATAACAGAGTATCAAACTAGGTGCCACGCACCGACAACCTAAGCAATCTAACAAAAGAAGCCAAACTAAGACACTAAGACTGATCTCCAGCGTCTACGAAGTCCTCGATCAACGCGGGTTCTGACTCAGCGTCAGCGAACACCGCGTCCTCAGCAAGTATCTCAGGCTCGGGCTCTAACATGTGTCACCCAAAAGAGAAAAGGGGCACATGTCAGCAAGTCGAAAGACTTGTGCAAGGAAACTAAAAGAAAGGTAAACTAACAACCTAGCAGTTAAAGTATGGTGCATGACAAGTAAAGTAAGGTAGTAACAAGTAAGGCAAAGTACAAGTAGCAAGTGGTAGTTGTGACATGTAATGTCAAGTAACAAGTACAAGTACAAGGGATCACTCACACATGGATGCCATATTGCCCGCAGGCTGTAGTCATGTACAAGGGATCACTCAGAGAGTGCCCTATTGCCCGCAGGCTGTATTGAGCTCGTCTTCTGGACCACGAGCCAGAATTGTAATTGGCCTAGGGTTGTACCCGCAAAACGGGTGCCTAGCCGGAACAAATAGTACAAGTATGTAGCGAAGCTACGCAATCACGATGAGTATTCAAGCATGCAATGACATGAGCAGATATTCACGTACCGTTAATTTAAATTAAACGTGACAGGCAAAATGCAATGACATGAACATATTCGCATACCGTCAATTGAAATTAAACGTGGCAGTTAAAGATGCATGGATGACATGAACAGTTAATACGCGTACCGTTAAGTGAAATTAAACGTGACATACTAGCATGATGAAGGTGACGGACCAAGCTTCGTTGTCAAGCTAGGTCAATGGCGTCTAGACGGCTATCCTTTCACCGTCTAGTCTCTTTTACGCTAAAGCAAGGAAATGACCTAAGACATGGCCCAAATCAAGAGATGCAAGTTTCACTTGCCTGATACCGGGATTGACGAGCAATCAAGATCGTCACACAAGCTAACTACGGAATAGACCACTGTTATAGCAAAACAATTATTAGAACAATGATTCTAAATCGATTTCTTAATAGAATCCTAATTGTCTAATAATCCATTTTATTAGGGTTTCACAAATGTCAATGTGGGTTATGCTAAAACTAAAGGATCGAGCATTACCGTGAAGAAACGGAGGAACGATGCCGAGCAACCACGACAACGGAAGAACGATCCGGCTCAGATCTAGAAATGGGGGAAAATCTGGAGAAATTGGTTTTGATATGGATTTTGGGGGTTTGATGAAGGTTTGAGGAAGGTGGAAGGTGGAAAGTGTTAAGTGAAGGTTTGGATGATGGAGGATGAGCTTGGAATGATGGAATAAGGGTTTGAGGTAGTAGGGGGCTCAATGGGGGAGAAATTAGGGTTTGAGGTGATGAGGAAGAAGAAGAAAACGTTTGGAGGGGTATTTATAGAGTTTGGTGGCGGCTAAGGCAAAACTAGGGTTTCCTGTACTGTTTAGTCAGTCAAAGAGCAACCACTGACCGACTAGTTTGGGAACTAGTCAGTCGGTTGACCAACGCAGACCGACTAAGTGTAAACAGTAACCCCTGACGAAAATTAGGATTTAGATTTAGTCGGTCAAAGAACAACTACTGACCGACTAGTTTGGAAACTAGTCGGTCGACGAACGTTCTTAGACCGACTAAGAGTGAACAGTAACTGGTACCAAAAATAGTTAATGAGTTAGTCGGTTAAAGAAGCATTGCTGACCGACTAGTTTGCAACCTAGTCGGTCAACCAACGTTCTTAGACCGACTAACGATAAACAGTAACTCCTGAATAATTTTCAAAGCCCACTAGTCGGTTCAAGAAGGTTTTCCAACCGACTGGTTCGTCATCTAGTCGGTCGGTGCCCCTCCTTACACCGGCTAATGTGCACTGCAAGTTCCGAAATGGAGCGCGAAGCTCCGGGATGGTTTCCTAAGTCCCCTAGGCTCGTTCTAACTCTAAGATATCGACGTTATGAAGCTCGTCACGAATGACTTACTTCAAACACGGCGACCGACGGAAGAATCTAGAGAAACACAACGAAACGAGCGAAAAGAAAGCTACGGAGACGGAAATTGAAATCACAAAGAAGGGAAAGCAACAAATAATATTATATATATATATAATAATCCATACATGAAAAACCAGTCGTTACAAGCTGTCGCAATGAAGTCTTGGGATCGGGGATCCATCTGTGGTGACGACGGAAGACGGCTGATCGAAGGGAAATCGGAGCCATGCGAGGGACAATCGGCGACGGGGGGTCGATTTGTTGGATCCTGTCCAAAACAGAGTTAGGATCGATAATATGACGTTTAGACTTACGCTTGCGTACGCTGCACGGTAGTCTACGAACTTCGCCTTCGGATTCGCCACGACGGATCGAGTCTACTCACGAACGGAGTAAGGCTACTAAATCCACAATCTAAATCTCTACTTTAGATTAAGAACTTGGATAGAGGGAGAGGAAATATTTCTGCAGAGCTTCGCTAGGATGAAGATGCATGCATGAATTTCATGCAAAAGGTGTTAGGAAAATGGCTACCCTTGGGTCTTATTTATAGCCCCCAAGGTAGTTATTTTAGGGTAAGTTGTTCCTTTGGAACAACTTAATTAAGGTGTACCATGATACATGGCACATTATAAGCTTAAGTTGTACCATATGCATGGTACAACATAAGCTTAAGATATTCCCCCTTTATTAGCCACATGTCGCATGCACTTATGCATATATAATGCGACTTTCCCGCTCATCCAGAGATCCTCTCCGCAAGGGAACAGATTCCCTTTGCACACGACTTCGTGTACGCGACGTTCGAGGTCCGTAATTCCTCGTACATCCCCCATAAGGGTGTACAAACGTCTTCCATATCCAACATCTCCCACTCACACTTGAGGGGATTGTAAGAGAACGTCTTTCCCTTAGTTCTTTCATCTATCATACCGAGAAATAGACCGTGCGACCGTCATGCGCGTAGAGTCTGTTGTTGTGCACTTGTTAGAGATACACAACGACCTCGAAGGTGCAAAGTTGAGTAGTTCAACGCATGCTTTACCCTAGATTATTTCTTCACATTTTCTTGTACTTTATATTCAACAATTGAATCCCATCTGGATTACAATTGGCTGGCCAGCTTTGAATCACTAAAGTCCAAATGCGAATATGAAATTAATCTTGCTCTTCTTGCGAACCTTCTGATCTTGACTTGATTCGCTTTTCTAACGTGCCCCGCCGAGCCGAATTACCATAGCCCATTAGTAACACGCTAAGATAGCGATCATCTCGTCAAATCTAAAGGAACCAATTGGAGTCCTTGAGGGTAAGAGTTAAGACCCGTATGGCCTTTGAGTCTCACATAATAGCAAACACTATTGCTACTAACTCAGTGGTCAAAATGCATACGTGGTATGAACACGTATAACAACATCACTCCTTTCCCAGGGAGAGTATGTCTTAATGATGTTGTACGGATGAAAAGATCAGACACCACAGTGCCTATCTTTTTGAGTCCCCTTACTACTCGTGAAATATTCACGGACTCTCATCCTGCATAAGACAGATAGGATTTAAAAAATCCAATGAGATCTTTATATCCTTGTGATACAGATCTCAGATCTTTTGTAAGCATCCATATGATGCAGATCTTTCATTCGACTATCTTGTTAAAGTCATGACTCTAAATCATTCGTCTAATGATTTTGACTTTAAACTAGTCTCATCTCTATCTTATCCATCTGATAAGATAAGGCGGTTGCTCATGTGAGAGAGTCAACCTTTATCTGTCCGACATACACACAATTCAGCTGAGATTTCAAAAATGTACACAAACATTTCTTAAGAAATTCATATGCAATGTTTGAAAAAGAACTTATTCTTTTATTAAATTTGATCTTTCTTAGACATGGGAATATATATTGGTACAACTCAGCTCATACGCAATCCTTGAGATGATAAGTGTTTATAAAACACATTTCTGGGGATTGCTTTCGTAAGCTGATCCTCTATCATCTCATGCGTAGATATGTACCTTATGTCTACCTTCTTGGTTTTATCATAGTCTTTTGCAAATCTGCAGTTCCTTTAAGATACTGCATTATCCTCTTAACCGCTTTCCAGTGTTCTTGCCCTGGGTTGGATTGGTAACAGCTTACCGTTTCCAACGGCAAAAACAGATGTCCGGTCTCGTACACACCATAGCGTACATAAGACTATCAACTGCACTGGAATATGGAACTTTTTCCATAATTTCCTTTTCCTTTTGGTTCTTTGGACAAGATTCCAGATATAAATTATCGCATATGCTTATATGAATATCAATGGACTTGCAGTCCTGCATATTAAATCGTTCTAGAACCTTCTTTATATAAGTCTCCTGTGAAAGAGAAAGAAGTTTCTTCAAACGATTCCTTGAAATCTTAACTCCAAGGATATATGCGGCTTTTCCTATGCCTTTCATCTCAAATACTGATGAAAGCCAAGCCTTGATACTTATCACAAAGCCCTTGTCATTTCTGGCTATTAAAATGTCATCTACATATAGAGACATGATAATATACTTGCTTTTAATCCTCTTGATATATACTCAGTTATCTTCATCAAACATGGAAAATCCATTTGATAAGACAACTTCTTGAAATTGTATATACCATTGCCTCGAGGATTATTTAAGACCATATATGGACTTACGAAGTTTACAAACCTTATGTTCGTTTCCTTCTTTTACAAACCCTGGTGGTTGTTCCATATAGATCTCCTCGTCCAATTCTCCATTGAGAAAGGCAGTCTTTACATCCATCTGATGTAATTCGAGGTATAAGCAAGCTACCATTGCCAGAATCATGCGAATCAAGGTAAAACGCACAACAGGTGAGAAGTTTTCTTCGTAGTCTATCTCTTCCTGTTGCGTAAAACCTTTCGCGACAAGGCGAGCTTTATATCTATCTATAGAGCCATCAGCCTTATGCTTGATCTTGAGAACCCATTTGTTCCCAATTGCTCTATGTCCTCTGGGTGAGTTAACTAAGTCCCAGACTTGGTTAACTTTCATGGATTTCAATTCCTCCTTCATCGCTTCCATCCATTTGTCTTTTGCAGGGCATGATGTGGCATATTTGAGATTCTTCAAGTCCTTGTTGACTCGAATTTAGATCAATTCTAATCAATTCTAATATCACTCCCACTTGAAATGTTGTTTAGAATTGCTCCCACTTGGATCATTATTCCCGTATGGAATAGGATAATCGTCATTCGTTTAATCCATTGGTGAAGGTTGAAAAGTATTTTCGTTTTCACCAAGAATTCTCCCACTCGAATGAGGTAATCCTTCTTGATCACAAATCTCAAATAGAGATAAGTCCTGACTTATCTCGCCCTGTCTTGGAAACTTGTTTTCCAAGAAAGTGACATCCCTCGACTCAAACTCAATTAGCACACCATTGTCTTCCTGACTAACAAAAACATAACCTTTGGAGTTTAATGCGTATCGTTTAAAGATACATTTCCTTCCCCATGGCCCAAGTTTGCCATACTTATGGGAGGAAATATGTGCGTTGAATGCACAAACTCAAGGTAAAATGTTTAAGTCAGGAGACCTTTGGTTCCACAACTCATAAGGATTGGAGCTAACTGATTTCGAGGGTACGCGGTTTTAAAATGAAAACGGTTGTTAATAATGCATCACCCCAAAAGGTGATTGGCAAGTTTGCTTGCGCCATCATTGAACGGACCATTTTTCATTAAAGTCATATACCTCCTTTCTGCAACACCAATTTGTTGAGGAGTATAAGGCATAGTTACCTGATGTACTATGCCTTTTTCATCACAAAGTTCCTTTAAACTTGTTGATTGATATTCACCGCCCCTATCGGTTCGCACGACCTTAATCTTGCGATCTAATTGATTCTCCACTAAACTCATATAGTTTTTAAAGCAGGTTTAGTGCTTTCACTTTTGTGGGATATCAAATAGATATGACCGAATCGGGTGAAATCATCAATTAAAAGTGATGAAATAGGACTTCCCGTGTCTTGTCTTGACATTCATCGGACCACATATGTCCGAATGGATAAGCTGTAATGGAACCTTGGCCCTTGTGCCGGTTCCAAAACGGCTTGCGACAAGATTTCCCCACAAGGCAATGTTCGCAGGTCGACTTTTCAACCTTTGAAACATTTGATAGAAGGCCACGTTTGGCAAATCTATCCATACGCGTTGGTCCAATATGACCAAGCCTTGTGTGCCAACAAATTATATTAGACTCATTAGTCAAAGAATTTGTCACAAGGAAATTTTCATTACATGAGGAATCATATATTGTACTTATTACAATAAATCCTTTGAAATACATAACCCAGAACCAATAAAAGAATTATTACAAAATAGGTCCATTTTACAATCATGAAGGAACCAACTATTACAAAGACCCATTAAATTGACCACAGTTTTAATATTCCTTTGAATATATGGAATGAAGAGAACATCATGTAGTAGGAGAGTGAGGCTGTTGTCCAAGACAAGCTTGCGAGTCCCAACGCCTTTCACTTCAACACGTGCGTTGTTTCCTACATTGATCCACTTCATTCCTTGGGTATCCGGTGATACTCCACGAAGGACCGTCTGTCCTTTCCTATGTGGTCGGTGGCACCTCGTCACTTCCACTCGTACACGAACGAGCATAGTGACCGAGCTTGTTGCACTTGAAGCACTTGATCCTTTTCAAGTCTTTCTTCTTGTGCCATTTCTTGTGCCCACCCTTATGTTTGGGTTCCTTGGTAGACTCAGGTTGCTTATTACGTTCATTAGAAGACTTCGAACGATCTTTACGTTTCCTTCCCCCGTGTGAGGAACTAGCAACCATATGCACTTCTGCACCTGGCTTGGCAGCCGCAAGCCGCTCTTCCTCTAATTCGAGGTGCTTGGAAACATCGTTGAAGGTCTTGATGCTCTCTTTATGAGTGAGATGCATCTTCATCTGATCCCACCCATTTGGTAGGGAACGTATGACTGCTTGGATTTGTTGCTCATCCGTGAGCACATGACCTGCGTCCTTTAACTCTGATATAAGGTTCGCCATATGTCGCAGATGTTTCCCCATGGAATGATCTGGACGTTTCTTATATGTATCGAACTTTATAGTTAAGGCGCGAAGTGTGGACACCGATGTGCCACCGAACTTCTCCTCTAGTTTGGACCATATGTCCATGGCTAGGTCATGTTCTCGGAAGATGCGCATTATGTCATCAGCCATACTGCTTAATAACGTAATGCGCGCTATCTTATTCTTCCGAGACCAAGCATCAAAAGCTTCCTTGTCTCTTCGGTGTTGGGCCGTAGTGCCCAACTCGGGTTCAATCATTACGTTCTTTAGAGTTTCGAGCACTTCTTGCTCCTCTAAAACGTATTGTATCTTAATGGACCAAAGTTTGTAATTATCGCCGTTGAGTTTTTCACCTTTGTTTAACTCAGCGACGATATTCTTTGAAGCGGAAGACATTTTACTTTTAAAATGCTGCAAAAGACACAAAACCGAAGGTTCGATCAAAAACATTGCATAAAAAATTCTTAAAATATAGCTCCCACTTGAAATGATAATAGAATATCCCATTTGGATAGTTCTAAAATTCAAAACCCACTTGGAATTATATTATATTTGATAAGTTACTTTCGAAAAATATTGAAGATGTTGTTCTAGAATCGAAAAGGTCTCTATGATTCCAATCACCATCTAGAACAACTTTCAATATTCCCCCATCACTTATCAAACAATAGTACTCTTATAGTACTAGCAGCGGAAAATGAGCATTTGATAAGTTACTTTCGAAAAATATTGAAGATGTTACTCTAGAATTGGAAAGGTCACTATGTTTCCAATCACCATCTAGAGTAACTTTCAATATTTCTCCCTCACTTTATCAAATGTTAGTACTCTTATAGTACTTTGCAGCGGAAAAGCGTTTTTGAAAACGTATTTTTCAAAACGAATTTAAAATACATTGGCTAATCTCCGTAGAGTAGAGCACAACGTCATAAGTTCATTGGCTAATCTCCGTGGAGTAGAGCACAATGACATGGCTAATCTCGCATGAAGTAGAGCATTACGGCTAATCTTCAAGGAGTAGAGCACAATTACATAAGTACATTGGCTAATATCCGTAGAGTAGAGCACAATGACTTGGCTAATCTCGCATGAAGTAGAGCACTATGGCTAGTCTTCAAGGAGTAGAGCCCAATGAAAAACTTCATTAAAACGTTAGTCCCGTATGAACTAGTCGGCACTGTGGTTAGCCCCGTATGGGCTAATCGACACATTCGAGTTTGACCAATGCCCTTTGTCACCCCGTATGGGTCAGTAGGCAAGTTTGCAATCGACACAGGCCTTCTGCCAGATTGGTCGACCAAAAACACAAAATTGGTCGACCAATTTTTCAGACTGCAACTTCTTCCCGGCCAGGGCCTCTGCCCTGGCCGGTGCTTGGCCAAGGGCCGGCCAGGGCCTCTGCCCTGGCCGGCCAGGGGCCCTGGCCCCCTCGGCCAGGGCCGGCCAGGCCCTGGCCTCTGCCAGGGCCGGCCAGGCCCTGGCCTCTGCCAGGGCCGGCCGGCCAGGCCACTGGCCGGGGCCAGGGCTCCTGCCCTGGCCTCGGCCAGGCCCTGGCCTGAGGCCAGGGCGCCGCCCTGGCCTGAGGCCAGGGCGCCGCCCTGGCCTCTGCCAGGGCGGCCTGGCCGCTGGCCGGGGCCAGGGCTCCTGCCCTGGCCTCGGCCAGGCCCTGGCCTGAGGCCAGGGCGCTGCCCAGGCCTCTGCCAGGGCGGCCTGGCCGCTGGCCGGGGCCAGGGCTCCTGCCCTGGCCTCGACCAGGCCCTGGCCTGAGGCCAGGGCGCCGGCCCTGGCCTCGACCAGGCCCTGGCCTGAGGCCAGGGCGCCGGCCCTGGCCACTGCCAGGGCCGGCCTGGCCGGCAGGCCTTGGCCAAGGCCGGCTCTGCCGGCCTGGCCTTGGCCGGCCATTGCCGGTCATGGCCAAGGCCATTCGGCGTTGGCCGGCCATGGCCCTTTTGGCCATAGCCGGCCACCCCCTTTGAATGGGGTTGCCGCACTTATTCCTCCCCCTTGATGGGGTGGTCGCCGGTGGTTATTGGCCGTAGCCAACCCCCTCCGCTTGAGGAGAGGGGGTGCATGGCCTTCATAGCCCATTTGGCCATGGTGCACATGCACCAAATTCCTCTTACCCGATGGAAGTAACTACCATCATCTTCCTCGATGAAGCACCCGTTCGTCGATGAAGCACCCGTTCGTCGAGAAATTAGTTATTTCCTAATGGCCGTGTGCCAAAAATGAAAAATAACACACTACGTGAACGGTCGGTTCTTCCCGTCACGGAGAGTTCCTACCATATCCGTAATGATAGGAGACCCTAACGTGAAAAGAACAACCGCTGCGTTCTCTCCGTCACGAAGCGTTCCTACTATATCCGTAATAGTAGGAGACCCATTCGTGAAAAAGACAACGACTCGTTCATAGTTTCGACGGGGCGGTGGTTTGACCGGGGCGAACCCATATGGCTCTGATACCAATGTTGGATCCTGTCCAAAACAGAGTTAGGATCGATAATATGAAGTTTAGACTTACGCTTGCGTACGCTGCACGGTAGTCTACGAACTTCGCCTTCGGATTCGCCACGACGGATCGAGTCTACTCACGAACGGAGTAAGGCTACTAAATCCACAATCTAAATCTCTACTTTAGATTAAGAACTTGGATAGAGGGAGAGGAAATATTTCTGCAGAGCTTCGCTAGGATGAAGATGCATGCATGAATTTCATGCAAAAGGTGTTAGGAAAATGGCTACCCTTGGGTCTTATTTATAGCCCCCAAGGTAGTTATTTTAGGGTAAGTTGTTCCTTTGGAACAACTTAATTAAGGTGTACCATGATACATGGCACATTATAAGCTTAAGTTGTACCATATGCATGGTACAACATAAGCTTAAGATATTCCCCCTTTATTAGCCATATGTCGCATGCACTTATGCATATATAATGCGACTTTCCCGCTCATCCAGAGATCCTCTCCGCAAGGGAACAGATTCCCTTTGCACACGACTTCGTGTACGCGATGTTCGAGGTCCGTAATCCCTCGTACATCCCCCACAAGGGTGTACAAATGTCTTCCATATCCAACACGATTTTGGGGTGGTCGCCTGTCACGTCCCGCTTCCCAAAAATGTGGAGGCGAGACGTGAGAAGGTCCGCTCAGACTTGAAGCTGTGAAACTCCAAGTATGATAAGCGTATAAATTATCATATGGCAAGTCCTTGCAACGCAAACGAAACAACAATAATAATAAAGAAAAGAGACAAAAGAGAAATCTCTGAATATCCATTGAATGAATTACAATATCACAGAAAAGCCACCAGGCTAAAGGAAAAAGAGTCTAAGGCCCAACATGGCCTACAAAATATAACATACAAAACAAATGTGCCATGCACCGACAACTAACAGGAATCCTAAAACATAAAGGAAACTCAACAAAGTCACATGTGTCCACAAGACTCCTCCACAGCAAACACAACATCCTCTGCAACAAGCTCTGGCTCTGAGTCTAACATGTGACACCCAAAAGAGAGAGGGACACATGTCAGCAAGTCAAAAAATACTTGTGCAAGGAAACTGAAAGAAAGGTAACTAACATCCTAGCAGTTATAGTATGATGCATAGCATGGAAAGTATCGTATGGAAGTAACAAGTGAAGTACAAGTAGCAAGTAACAAGTGGTAGTTGTGACATGTAATGTCAAGTAACAAGTACAAGGGATCACTCAACGAGTGCCCTATTGCCCGCAGGCTGTGTTCACGCATCAAGTACAAGGGATCACTCAACGAGTGCCCTATTGCCTGCAGGCTGTGTTCAAGTACAAGGGATCACTCAATGAGTGCCCTATTGCCCGCAGGCTGTGTTCAAGTACAAGGGATCACTCAACGAGTGCCCTATTGCCCACAGGCTGTGTTCAAGTCATTTTCTGGACCACGAGCCAGATTTGTAGTTGGCCTAGAGGTGCACCTAGCCGGATCACGTATCGAGCGTTGGGGTTAGCAACTTACTATGCTCGCTTCTGGTCACGAGCCAGGAAGTGTATTTAACAAGTATGGCATAGGGGTGCACCTAGCCGGAACAAGTAGCACTAGTATGTAGCGATGCTACGCAATCACGATGAGTATTCAAGTATGCAATGACATGAGCAGATATTCGCGTACCGTTAATAGAAATTAAACATGACAGGCAAGGATGCATGGATGACATGAACAGATATTCGCGTACTGTTAATTGAAAGTAAACATGACATGGTAGTTATGCAACACGATAAATTACGGATCTAGCTTCGTTGTCAAGCTAGATCCTGAAATTGTGCCTAGGCGAGTATCATTTCGTCGCCTAGTCTCTTTTACGCCTACAACAAGCAAATGGCCTAAGACATGGCCTAAAACCCTAAGTGGCAAGTTTCACTTGTCTAGCACCGAGGAAGACGATCACGAAGGTTCGTCTCACGAACGCTAATCTACGGGGAAGGGAATCGATGTCATGGAGAAACAATCATCAAACAACATCCATTATTATTAGGGTTTCACAAATCATAATGGGGGGTTATGAGAATATTAAAGGAAGAATACTACCCGATAGCGTAGTGGAAGAACGACGCCGAGCAAGCACGGCAACTGAAGAAACGATCCGGGGAACCTACGGTCCAGATCTGGAAATGGATAGAGAAATTTGGAGTAATGGGGTTTTGGGGATTTTCCGACGACCTAGAGGTGGTGGCCGGCCAAAATGGCGAGAGGGAAGCTCCAAGGGAGGAAGGAATGGCTTGGGATGAATGAGGAAGGGTTTGGGGATGAAGGGGGATGATTTGGGGAAGGAGGAGGTTCAGGAGAAGAGAGGGAAGAGAAGAAAACGATTGGGGGTTTATATAGAAAATCATGTGGCGGCTAGGGCAAACCTAGGGTTTCTGGGTGAATTAGTCGGTCAAAGAAGGGTGGCTGACCGACTAGTTTGGGAACTAGTCGGTCGGTCGAATAACTGTGACCGACTAAGAGCAAACAGTAACTCCTGAAGGAAAAATGAACTTTGAATTAGTCGGTCTGTGAAGGCTTGTCAACCGACTAGTTTGAGAACTAGTCGGTCGGTGAGTGTTCATAGACCGAATAAGAGTAAACAGTAACTCGGCTGGGAAAATGATCAATGAACTAGTCGGTTGAAGAACAATGGCTGACCGACTAGATTACAATCTAGTCGGTCGAAAGATGTTCTCAGACCGACTAAAGATAAACAATAACTTAGGGGAAATTAATCAAAGGAACTAGTAGGTTGAAGAACAAGTTTTGACCGACTAGTTTCACATCTAGTCGGTCGGTGGTTGTTCTTAGACCGACTAACGATAAACAGTAACTCCTGAATTATAATCAAAGCCCACTAGTCGGTACATGAAGGATTGCCGACCGACTAGATTGAGATCTAGTCGGTTGGTTCTCCTTCTTGAACCAACTAACGTGCACGAAAAGTGCCGATTTGAAGCGCAAAGCTTCGGGAAGGTTTCTATGGCTTCTAGGATCGATTTATACTCTAAGATATGAGCGATTTGAACCTCGTCACGAATGACTTACTCCAAGATCAACGATATAAGGAAGAGACTAGAAAATCACAACGAAACGATCGAAAACGAAAGCGACGGAGATGGGAAATCACGCATACGGAGAAAATCCACCAAACATATATATATATATATTATCGATAACACTAACATAGAAAACCAGTCGTTACATCCTCCCCAACTTAAAATAAAGTCCGTCCTCGGACTTTCTAACATATCTAGTCGCTTTCATAACTACCCTCAATCAATATCACATTAATATTCAACCACGTATAGTCATTTCATGTGCTTATATACTCACTAGGTAATCAAATATTAACACCACTATCACGCACATCATACACTTATACTTATTACAATCAGTCAATTTCATACACGTATTTCATTCATTCATATAGTCACAACATCCTTATATAACTATTAAATACTTATTACATACCATGGTGCACCTACTCACAAACGACCAAATAGTTCACGCCACATTTAGATAACTGCCTATGAACCACAATAATAAGGATACACTACTCCCTATATCTCCTAGTGTACATCCAATACCAAACAATCAACATGTGTAATCACACCATACCATTATTAAAACAAGTTCACTATATCTAATATACATTCACCATTATAATTTCACAATTTATAGTCATTCAAATGCATGCACACATTTCACCATATTGTCACTTCATATATAGTCCTATAGCTATATTCACGACACACCACACACACCATAGTCACCAATTCCTATAACTAGCACATACTTACCCGTGCATGGTGCACATCCACGCACGCTAATGTAACAGTCACATATACCACTATATACTCAGCACATAAACACACTTAGCTTTAGCTAGCACGCAATATTCACGCAACCAAGTCCTTAGTGAATAACTATACCACAAGACCAACTCATATAACTATATATTGGTATAGCCACCCACAATCGTGTGCGTAACACAACCAGGCACAAACAATTTAATCATCATACATACATCATCCATCACTATACACCAACCACATACAAATACACTATTGTACATAGAGTATACCCACTCAAGCTTGAGTGAGACTCAAAATCATCGCAGAGTATTCTATATACGTAACACAGCATCCACACATATACCAATACTATTCTAATGCATACACATCTACCAACATAACCATATACATATCATAATGTCAAACACCCATAATATTTAATCAGGTAATATCACATATTTCAATCACTTTATATATACCATAATAATATTACAGGCATCCGCACACTTATACTCATGCAGCCAATACATAATTACCTACACACAATATACCAATACCAACACACATACAACTTCATAAGCACCATGAAATTAAATACACTACGACGACATATCAAATTACACTAAAGGGCTCACCAAACTATATTAAGGTTGACACGAGCGACGACAAGCTCTATTGGCTAGACAAAAGGAAAGAAACCGAAATCAAAAGCGTGACGAATGGAAAGACATAAAAGCACGAGTTCATCTAGGATGAAGGTAAGGAGCTAGATTGGTTAGATGAACCAGGGTAAAACTGTGATTGCTTAGGTGGGAAGAGTAAGAGGTAAGGATACCCTTATGGAATAGAGAAAAAAAATAGTATGTAAAAGTTTTAAGTTAAAATACGAAAAGTTTGAAAACTGTTGTACTTCAAAAGTTGGTGTCCTCATTTGTATAAAAATATTTTGGAGGTCGATAAAGCAAGTTGTTCGAAATAGGTTTGAGTCGAATATACATAATAGGAGGAAACGGTTTATTGGCTTATATAAAATAATTATAAAAGGAAGTAAATCATTTATACGAATATTAAGGTCGTAGTTTAGAAAATATTACACGGTAGTAATTTAATAACGTTTGCAAAGTTTGAAATGAAATTAAATTAACTGAAGAATTTAAACTCAGGTTAAACGCTTTCAAAGTTTTTAAGCTAGGGAAAAATTTAAAGTAATCAATATTGAAACTACTTTTTGAGGAATCAGGATTCGCCAAAAGAAACTGATTTACACAAAGCTCTTAACATACGAGCTCAATGAAAAATAATTGAAATTATATTTAATTTAGAAATTATTCTAAAAGCATGCATGGTAAACGGAAAGATAATATTAACTTAGTAGTATGGAAAGGAGTAAGGATATATAAAATCATCAAGTTGGCATTAAAACTTTAAAATCGTTTCATGAAGGGTCTAGGTCAGGGAATGGTTATGAAAAGTAATTTTACGAAGATCTGAACTAGGGAAAACGTTGAGCTTAAAATCGACTTGCTGAAAACTGAAATCATATGCGACTTGAAAGGTAAATTAAAGGAAGCGCGACGAGTCATTTGAATCGCATAAATAAGAAAGGAAAATTATAAATCGAATTGGGAGAAAAATAGAAATACGGCTCAGAATACAATTAATATGTGAAAAGGAACAAGGTATTTAAATAGGTATGAAAAGTAAAGGCTGGAAAAACATTATAAAACAGTAATCAAAATCTCGTCAAAACTTTCGAAATTTCAAAATAAATTTAAGTCAACGGAAAGCATGAAGTCCAAATACATATATTTAAAAGTTTTTGAATGAGTTTAAACTTAGCGAATAAGGGAATCGAAAACAATTCCAAAGATTCAGCATTTGCGATAAAGAGATTTTAAAGTATGTATGCTAAATGGTTAGAATAAATCTCATAGTTTAGAAAAATGGTATATCGAATTTTCAAAATAGTATTAGAGTCCTTAAACCGAAATGCGAAAAATATAGATTAGAAAATGGTTACTAGATAGTAATTTAAAATTACGACCAAATAGACTTTGAAATCTAAGAATTGCTTTAACTCAACCGAAAGTAAGGGAAATATACGAGAAGGGGTTTTTAAATGAAATTTAGACTAAGTAAAAGATCTTAATGAAGGGAAATCGAAAATAACTTTGAAGGAGAAATCAAGCTTTGCGAAGGTAGACATTCGAAAGATCAACGATTATCGAAACGTGGTTGTCATGGGGATTGAGGCAAGGAATTTGTCGCATGATCGAAACATAAACACGCCTAGGATATGACTCAGGAACCTACGGGAAACTCATACGGTCGACCAACTAAAGACTAGGAAACTTAGCGCTAAGACTTTCTAAGGAACTAGACAATAATGAAATGCGTTCAGCTTGGTCCGAAATCGATGAACCCAAGCGAACGACCAAAGAAATCCTAGGAATCTATCATGGTCAGAGCTAGACAGGAACCACTAAGGTAACTCTTAGGACTATCAAATCAATCACTAACATGGAGTCTAACTAACAATCAAGGATCCCTAACTAGCAAGCACAAACTTCTAACTAAGTCTCACTATGGTCCTGATCTAATGGATTTCCTACCAAGCTGGGACAGATGCTCTAACACGCCTACTAGCCACCTAAGGCATAGGAACGCTAAAAACCTAGACTCCGGGCTTATAACTTGGATGTTCTAATTTATTTAATGGACATTCTATAATTATTATCGTTGATCTGATAGTTCGCATTTGCAAATGGACCTGCATGGGCCACCAACAAAACCTGTCACATCCCGCTTCCCAAAAATGTGGAGGCGAGACGTGAGAAGGTCCGCTCAGACTTGAAGCTGTGAAACTCCAAGTCTGATAAGCGTATAAATTATCATATGGCAAGTCCTTGCAACGCAAACGAAACAACAATAATAATAAAGGAAAGAGACAAAAGAGAAATCTCTGAATATCCATTGAATGAATTACAATATCACAGAAAAGCCACCAAGCTAAAGGAAAAAGAGTCTAAGGCCCAACATGGCCTACAAAATATAACATACAAAACAAAGGTGCCACGCACCGACAACTAACAGGAATCCTAAAACATAAAGGAAACCCAACAAAGTCACCGGTGTCCACAAGACTCCTCCACAGCAAACACAACGTCCTCTGCAACAAGCTCTGGCTCTGAGTCTAACATGTGACACCCAAAAGAGAGAGGGCACATGTCAGCAAGTCTAAAAAGACTTGTGCAAGGAAACTGAAAGAAAGGTAACTAACATCCTAGAAGTTATAGTATGATTCATAGCATGGCAAGTATCGTATGGAAGTAACAAGTGAAGTACAAGTAGCAAGTAACAAGTGGTAGTTGTGACATGTAATGTCAAGTAACAAGTACAAGGGATCACTCAACGAGTGCCCTATTGCCCGCAGGCTGTGTTCACGTATCAAGTACAAGGGATCACTCAACGAGTGCCATATTGCCCGCAGGCTGTGTTCAAGTACAAGGGATCACTCAACGAGTGCCCTATTGCCCGCAGGCTGTGTTCAAGTACAAGGGATCACTCAACGAGTGCCCTATTGCCCGCAGGCTGTGTTCAAGTCGTTTTCTGGACCACGAGCCAGATTTGTAGTTGGCCTAGGGGTGCACCTAGCCGGATCACGAATCGAGCGTTGGGGTTAGCAACTTACTATGCTCGCTTCTGGTCACGAGCCAGGAAGTGTATTTAACAAGTATGGCGTAGGGGTGCACCTAGCCGGAACAAGTAGCACTAGTATGTAGCGATGCTACACAATCACGATGAGTATTCAAGTATGCAATGACATGAGCAGATATTTGCGTACCGTTAATTGAAATTATACATGACATGCAAGGATGCATGGATGACATGAACAGATATTCGCGTACCGTTAATTGAAAGTAAACATGACATGGTAGTTATGCAACACGATAAATTACGGATCTAGCTTCGTTGTCAAGCTAGATCCTGAAATTGTGCCTAGGCGAGTATCATTTCGTCGCCTAGTCTCTTTTACGCCTACAACAAGCAAATGGCCTAAGACATGGCCTAAAACCCTAAGTGGCAAGTTTCACTTGCCTAGCACCGAGGAAGACGATTACGAAGGTTCGTCTCACGAACGCTAATCTACGGGGAAGGGAATCAAGGTCATGGAGAAACAATCATCAAACAACATCCATTATTATTCGGGTTTCACAAATCATAATGGGGGGTTATGAGAATATTAAAGGAAGAATACTACCCGATAGCATAGTGGAAGAACGACGTCGAGCAAGCACAGCAACGGAAGAAACGATCCGGGGAACCTACGGTCCAGATTTGGAAATGGATGGAGAAATTTGGAGTAATGGGGTTTTGGGGATTTTCCAACGACCTAGAGGTGGTGACCGGCCAAAATGGCGAGAGGGAAGCTCCAAGGGAGGAAGGAATGGCTTGGGATGAAGGAGGAAGGGTTTGGGTATGAAGGGGGATGATTTGGGGAAGGAGGAGGTTCAGGAGAAGAGAGGGAAGAGAAGAAAACGTTTGGGGGTTTATACAGAAAATCGTGTGGCGGCTAGGGAAAACCTAGGGTTTCTGGGTGAATTAGTCGGTCAAAGAAGGGTGGCTGACCGACTAGTTTGGGAACTAGTCGGTCGGTCGAATAACTGTGACCGACTAAGAGCAAACAGTAACTCCTGAAGGAAAAATGAACTTTGAATTAGTCGGTCTGTGAAGGCTTGTCAACCGACTAGTTTGAGAACTAGTCGGTCGGTGAGTGTTCATAAACCGAATAAGAGTAAACAGTAACTCGGCTGGGAAAATGATCAATGAACTAGTCGGTTGAAGAACAATGGCTGACCGACTAGATTACAATCTAGTCGATCGAAAGATGTTCTCAGACCGACTAAAGATAAACAGTAACTTAGGGGAAATTAATCAAAGGAACTAGTAGGTTGAAGAACAAGTTCTGACTGACTAGTTTCACATCTAGTCGGTCGGTGGTTGTTCTTAGACCGACTAATCTTAAACAGTAACTCCTGAATTATAATCAAAGCCCACTAGTCGGTCCATGAAGGATTGCCGACCGACTAGATTGAGATCTATTCGGTTGGTTCTCCTTCTTGAACCAACTAACGTGCACGAAAAGTGTCGATTCGAAGCGCGAAGCTTCGGGAAGGTTTCTATGGCTTCTAGGATCGATTTATACTCTAAGATATGAGCGATTTGAAGCTCGTCACGAATGAATTACTCCAAGATCAACGATATAAGGAAGAGACTAGAAAATCACAACGAAACGATCGAAAACGAAAGCGACGGAGATGGGAAATCACGCATACGGAGAAAATCCACCAAACATATATATATATATATATATATATATATATATATATATATATATATATATATTATCGATAACACTAACATAGAAAACCAGTCGTTACATCGCCGGTGAAACTGGGGTTGGATCCGACGAAATAGACGGTCGGGTCTCGCGAAATCGGTGGATGAAGACGGCGGATGGTCGAGCGAGGAGAGGAGAAGGAAGATCGTCGACGGGGCGGACTTTTGAGGGAGGCTCTGACGAGAAAGAGGGAGATCGCCGGTGATTTAGGGTTGGGTGGTGTAGATTTGGGAAGAGGAGAGGCCGGCGGAATTGGGGGAAAGGAGACTTCGGGAAATAGAAAAACAAATGGTCAGAAGATATTTGTTGAGACTTAGCATCCCTAGGCAAGAATTAAATAGGAAAGAGAATCAGTTAAGAGAAGTTGTGGGAACTGGCAGAATTCCAATTGGTAGAGTAGTTTAAGAAACGTATCCCACCATAATTTGAAAACGAAAGGATGGGTTCAGTTTCTGAAACAAAAATGGAGGGAACTGATAACGAGAATAAGCGGGAAGACGAAGTAGTTAAAATAATAAAAAATCGACAATTGGCGACCAATATTGGTGAATTGGTCGACCAATTTTAAAAATAGCAAGAAAAATTTGAAATTTTTTGAGAAAAATTATAAAAATAAACATAAGAATGTGTCATAAGTCCGATTCACTAATAATCCCAAAATTCCAACGAATCTTAATAAAAGTATCTTCTTTCAATGGTTTGGTCAAAATATCAGCTGTCTGATGTTCAGTAGCTATAAATTTAAGAACTATATCTCCTTTCTGAACATGATCATCTAGAAAATGATGATGTACATCAATATGTTTTGTACGAGAATGATGCACATGATTTTTAGAAAGATTAATAGCACTAGTATTATCACACATAATAGGGCAAGTAGAGCAATCAATACCATAGTCAGATATAGTTTGTTTCATCCATAAGATTTGAGCACATGCTAAACCGACAGTAATATATTCTACCTCGGTTGTAGATAATGAAACAGAGTTTTGCTTTTTACTAAACCAAGATACTAAAGCATGACCTAAAAAATGGCAAGTACCATTGGTACTTTTACGATCTGATTTGCAACCAGCAAAGTCTACATCACTATATGATAATAAATCAAATGTACTTGACTTGGGATAAAATAAACCAAAATCAGAAGTGTGCTTAACATATCTAATAATCCTTTTTACGGCAGTTAAGTGTGAAACTTTAGGATCTGCTTGAAAACATGCACATAAACATACTGAAAACATAATATCTGGTCTACTAGCAGTTAAATAAAGTAGAGAGCCAATCACACCTTTGTAAAGACGTTGATCAACACTCTTACCATTTAAATCTTTGTCGAGAGAAGTAGATGTACTCATTGGAGTATGTTTTTCTGCAGAACTTTCTAAACCAAAACGCTTGATGAGTTCTTTAGAATACTTGCTTTGGTGAATGAAGATTCCTTCCTTCAATTGTTTGATTTGAAGACCGAGGAAGTAATTGAGTTCACCCATGTGACTCATCTCAAATTCTTTCTGCATAATCTTAGAGAAATCTTGACAAAGAGATTCATTAGTAGAACCAAAAATAATATCATCAACATATATTTGTATAATGATTATGTTAGATTTAATGTTCTTGATAAATAAAGTAGAATCTATTTTACCAATGGAATAACCAGAATTTAAAAGATAGCTTTTAAGTCTTTCATACCAAGCACGAGGTGCTTGTTTGAGACCATATAAAGCTTTCTTTAATTTGAAAACATGATTTTCTAAATTTTCATGAATAAAACTAGGAGGTTGTTCAACATAAACTTCCTCCTTGAGAAAACCATTTAAAAAGCTCTTTTGACATCCATTTGAAATAATTTAAAATCTTTAAAACATGCAAATGATAACAACATGCGAATAGACTCAAGACGATCAACTGGTGCATAGGTTTCATCATAATCAATACCTTCTTCTTGATTATAACCTTGTGCAACCAATCGTGCCTTGTTTCTAATTACCTGACCAGATTCATCCAATTTATTTTTGAATACCCACTTGGTACCAATAATTGAATGATCTGTTGGTCTGGGAACTAATTCCCAAACATCATTTCGTTGAAATTGATTGAGTTCTTCCTGCATAGCAATAATCCATGAACTATCTTCACATGCATCTTTGATGTTCTTTGGTTCAATGGATGAAAGGAAAGCACAATGCGCCATTTATTCAATTTGACGACGAGTTCTAACTCCATCTGTAATATCTCTAATGATTAATTCTGATGGATGGTTTGGAACTTGTGCAAATGCCTTGGGATGATCTGTATTATCTGAAATAGACTCAACAGAAAGTTTAGTAGCATCAATTTCATCAAGTTTAGTATTATCTAAAGAATTAGATAAAGGTAATATATTCTCTTCATCATCAATGATGGGAGAATTAGATGAGGGGTTTTCATCAAATGTGACATGTATGGATTCTTCAACTGTTGAAGTTCTTTTGTTATATACTCTGTAGGCTTTGCTACGTGTTGAGTATCCAACAAAAATACCTTCATCAGATTTTGAATCAAATTTATCAAGTGCATCTTTAGTATTAAGAATTAAACATTTACATCCAAACACTTTAAAATATGATACACGAGGAATGCGATTAAAGAATAATTCAAAACAAGTTTTATTAAGCAATGGCCTTATAAGAACTTTATTCATAACGTACCAAGCAGTTGCGACAGCTTCAGCCCAAAAATATTTTAGTAACTTACCGTCACAAAGCATTGTTCTTGCACATTCTTGTAAAGTTCTATTTTTCCTTTCCACTACTCCATTCTGAGGAGGAGCACGAGGAAAAGAAAAATTGTGAGTAATGCCATTTTCGTTACAAAAATTAGTAAAATATTCATTATCAAATTCTCCTCCATGATCACTACGAATAGTGACAATGTTAGAGGATTTGATTTTTTGTATCTTTTTACAAAATATTGAAAATTCTTCAAACGCATCATTCTTGTTTTGTAAGAATATAACCCAAGTATATCTTGAATAATCATCAACAATGACAAATGCATATCTACTTCTATTTAAAGAAGCTACTCTTGAAGGACCAAATAAATCTAAGTGCAAGAGTTCTAATGGTCTCTTTGTTGAGATAACGTCCTTTGATTTAAAAGAAGATTTGTGCATTTTTCCTTGTTGACAAGCATCACAAAACTGTTTGTGTTTGAAATAAATATTTGGTATTCCATTTACTAACTTGTGTTTTGAAATATGTGCTAGGTTTTTGAAATTAGTGCGTCCAAAACGTTTATGCCATAAAAGTGTATCATCTAATGTAATCATTAAACAATGATTATTAGTGGTAATAGACATGCATAAGAAATAAATGTTATTCTTACGCTTACCACAGAACAAAACAGATGACATATCAGAATCATAAATATTGCAATCATTTTGTTCAAAAACTATTTTGTAATTTTTATCGCATAACTGACTAATGGAAAGCAAATTCTGTTTCAAACCGTCAACCAGGTGAACATTCTCAATGATAGGCTGATTTGTATTGCAACTGTATTGAGTATTGATTCCCTGGATTTGGTTTTGGATGATGAGCAAACATAAATATCGTGTACTAACTGTTTACGAGCGCAGTTATGGAGATCGTCGCCAAAAGAATACGTATATCAAAAGCGACGTCTCAAGACTTCTCAATACGCGTGATCCTGTGCCTGAAGCTTCGTTGAAGCTCAAGGAGTATTAATGAGGTCAAGAATGAAGATTGAAGTTTTGAAGACGGTTCGTTATGTATTATTTATTGTCTTCTAGTTTCATAGATTAGAATGTTAAGCCTTGAGTAGGACTTACTTTATAATCTTTATTTCGCTCATATCTTAGAACTAGGATTATCATAGAAGCCATTAGAAACTTTCCCGATGCTTATCGCTTCTTCCATCGGCTACTAGTGCATCTTAGTTGGTTCAAGAAGAAGTACCAACCCACTAGATGACGATCTAGTCGGTCGGTAACTCTTTATGAACCGACTAGATGTCCTTGCTCATTTCATCTCATTCCCTGTCGATCAATTAGTCGGTCAAAGAAGAGTCACCGACCGACTAGATGACGATCTAGTCGGTTAGGAATCCTTCTTAGACCGACTAGTTGATCTTTCCCTGTACAGCCTAAGTTACTGTTTAACGTTAGTCGGTCAAAGAACGTTTGTCGACCGACAAGTTGATAAACTAGTCGGTCAGCATTTGTTCTTAGACTGACTAGTTCAACTTGTATCCAGCCTTTCCTATTTCATCTGTTAGTCGGTCAAAGAACACTCACCGACCGACTAGTTGAGAAACTAGTCGGTTGGCAAGTCTTCTTATACCGACTAGTTCTTATTGCCTGGAACTTTATCTTTTGGCTATAAGCCTGTTAGTCGGTTCATGAAGAATCACCGACCGACTAGTTGCCAATCTAGTCGGTCAGTGATCCTTCTTAGACCGACTAACTGCTTCAGAAATATGACCGTTGGGAATCTTTTGAGCACGATTTTTCTTGCCTCTATAAATACAAACCTGATTCGTTTGAGGAAAGGTTAGAGGTCCATTATCCAAGTTATTTCAGACCTAAGAGAAGAGTTTTCTCAAGCTTATTCAAAGCTCTCTCTTCCTCACAAGAATCTCTCCCTTCACTCTTTGAGCCAAATTCCTCAAGAGAGATTCTCTCCATTGTGAGCATTCCAAGCCAAGGTGCTTGAATCAAGGTCACCATCTCCACCCTAGGCCTCCATTACTGGTCATCTTCAAGGAGCTAGGGTTTGGTGACATCTTCCTCCTCAAAATCCTTCTTGCCCTAATTTGGTAATATTTACTCAAGGCATAGGATTTTGTGGTAAGTATTTCATTGTTTCATTTACTTTGTTATTTGAATTGTTCTCTCGGTTGAGAGAGAAGGGTGTGATCCCGGTTTGTGGGAGTCACATGTCATTTGTATGATTTGGTCTTGTGAAGGTTTTTCACAAGAATTTCATAGTGCTAAATCTTGAGTTAGGTTTTCTAACTCAAGTATCCGGAGGGGATCCGGGTGGTTGGGACGTAGGATCACCGGGAACAAGTCGGGGAGACTTGGGTGGATCCGAACCCGTTACATGCTTTGTTTGCGTTTGATAATTCTTGTAGATTGTTGATTATTCCGCATTGTCGTTTGTTTCTTGCACAATAATTAGGAATAACTATCTTGATTATTTTAAAGTGATATTCACCCCCCCTCTAATACATGTGCAGTAGCTTCACAGGGCACTACAATTGGTATCAGAGCCAGTGTTCAAAGCTACAGGGTCAAAGCTACATAATCTGATACCAACTACAATTGGTATCAGAGCCAAGGTTAAAGCTACAAGTTCAAAGCTATGACGAACAACGACTACAACGTCTTCAAGGATCGTCAAGGAGCTTCTTCAGTTTTGGAAGGGCAATCCTCAACTAGGCTTCCCTCCTTCAATGGTACCAATTACGGGTACTGGAAATGCCGGATGGAAACTTTCCTCCAGAGTGCTTCACTTTGGAGAGCCACGATGAAGGAGTATGTCGAGCCCGAAGAAGAAGATTTCGTGAAGTGGACTCTCACGGAGGTCGCCGCGGAGGTAAGCAATGCAAAGGCAATGAATGCCTTGCAATGCGCATTGGAGCCCGAGGACTTCAATAAGATATGCACATGTAAGAGTGCATATCAAATATGGAACTCCCTCCTCATCTTGCATGAAGGACCAAGTAGGCTAAGAGACTCCAAACTTGTTGTTGTTAATAAAGATTTCGAATTATTTCACATGCAACAGGGTGAGAAGATGAAAGAGTATTATGCTCGATTCGTTGACATTACCAACGAATTGGAGGCTCTTGGGAAAACCTACACCCAAAAGGAGAAAGTCTCAAAGATCATCGATGGACTTCCTTCTTGTTGGGAAAAGCGTACCTTCGCCATCGAGGAAGGTAACGATATGAGTAAGTACACTGTCACACAACTAATGGGTACCTTGATGTCTTATAAGGTACGCAAGGACAATAAGCTCATTATGAAAGAAAAGATGAAGTCGTACTTGAAGCAAGACGAGCCAATGAAAAAGGCGATTGCGTACAAGGCCGCTCCATCTACCGATGATGAAGAATCAGAAGAAGAATCGGAAGAAGAGTTGGACTTGGAAGCTTTGGCCGATATGGCAAAGAAGTTCGACCGATTCTTCCGGCAAGGTAAGTTGAAGAGTAAATCAAAATTTATTTCGACAAATGCTTCTACTCCCGTGTGTTATAAATGCAATAAGCCAGGACATATTAAGCCGGATTGTCCTCTAAACAAACACAAGGAGAAGTGGAAGGCTTCCAAGCACGACAAGTCGAGAAGACACAAGAAAGGACTTGTCGGCACATTCACCGACTCCGAAGAGGACTCATCAAGTGGAGAGTCGGATGATGAACGAGTGGAGAAAGCACACACGTGCTTCATGGGAAAAGAGGAACGTGATCAAGAGACCTCCTCCGATGAAAGCGGGGATGAAAGCGAGGATGAAGGAGGTGAGGTAACAAAGAACGAACTTAGAATAGCTAATGAACAACTTTGGAATAAGTTTTCTAATTTGGCTATTAGATTTATTAAGACTAAAAATGAGCTAGATAGTCTTAAAACCTCGCCTAAACCTATCATCGTCAACAACGACACCGTTGTTGAAGAGTTGAGAAATGAGATTGTAAATCTCAAATCTAAACTTGAGCATGTTCACATCGAGGACTCGGATGGACATGTGATAGCGGATTTGACGTCTCAAAACTCAACTTTGAGTATTGAGAATAAAAATCTCAAATCACGTGTTTGTGCACTCATATCGCAAGTGTCCACCTTGGATGCTTCCATGCATTCTCTCACCGAGAAGTATGAGTGCACATTAGGCCGAATTCATGAATTCAATAAAGGTAAGGGCCATCTGGATAATATCCTAAATGACTTACTTCCGGCCAATCACCACATTGGCTTGGGGTGTAAGATGGGAGACTCATCTAAATCGGCCATGACCTTTGTTAAGCCATCTTCTGAAGCTTCTACTAGTGGGAGTAAACACGTCATTGGTAGTTCTTCTACCAATGGTGCTTCCGCTAGGTACACACCCCCATTTGGAAAGAAACCCACTTTTGGTGGACCTCCAAAGAAGGGTCATGCTTTCATGTATGCCATGCCACGTAGGAACACACATCTAACTCCACATGTTAGCACATATGATGATTTTTATGCTCCGCACCCACGAGCAAGTGCACACCATGTGAGACACACTCATGCACGTGTTCCATCACATGCATATGTTCATTCACATTCTCATATGAATGATTATCATCATGCATCATTTCATCATGCATCTTATGCCTATCCACGACATGTATCACATAGAAATCAACAACGTATGCATGTTCCCAATAGGATTAGGACTCCCTAGACATACACCATTTGGGGTCCGAAGAACACAAGCATGTATAATAAGGATATGTATGTGAAATCGTTTATTAATGATATTATTTTGAATGATGATTATGTTGGGAAATCACGGTCCTCGTGGACTTGGTTTCCGAAGGGTTAGTTTCATTTGACCCTTCATTGCTTGGTACTATAAGTTTAACTTCATTTTATGGGTACCAACGCAATTGTGGTAAAAATTGGTTTATTTTTTATTTGCATATTAATCGTGGATGTGCATGTTAATTTGAAACCTAAATTCATATTGAATTTGAATTTAGTTAGGATATGGATTACATTTAATATGTTAAATTTGTTGCATAACCCATAGGATCCAAAAGGATTTTTGGATACCAAAATGATGCCTTCTAGGTTCAATCCATCATGGGATACCAACCCTACCAACTCATTGATTTGCAAATTTTTTCATTCAAATGGAGTTGTTGGTGCTTAAGTGATGCACCAAAGTAGGGGGAGCTTAATGTTGTAAGTATCTTCGTACATTTGATACATTTGGTATCCATGTAGGTTGAATGCATGCATTGTTAGAATATTTACATTGGTATCATTTTGTTTCAATTAGTATGCTAGAATTATGTTTGCCATAGATTTATGATGTTCTATCTATGTTTGGCATAACACTTTTGCATGTTACTTATGGTATCATATTTGCTACACTTGGTTTTTCACATTGGATTTTTGTCTCTGATGTTGATTTCGTCGCTCGACGATTAACTTGGTTAAATAGAAATTCTTTCTATGGAAACTTAGAATTGTTTTCCATGCACTCTATTTAACTAAGAATGTTGATATTGTAGAGTATGTTCCATAACTCAATAAGTGAAATTAATTTGAGTTTTGGAGATTTCGATTTTCGCAAATGGTTTGATGATTTCGTATTTCGATTTTCGCCTATGGCTTGATGATTTCGTATTTCGATTTTCGCCTATGGCTTGATGTTTCGTATTTCGATTTTCGCCTATGGCTTGATGGTTTCGTTTTTCGATTTTCGACTATGGTCATGATTGGCACGCTTTGATTTTCTTCGGTATTTTAATTTGGTATTTTACCTTGGTGTCATTTGGACTATGGTTGTATTCTTAGACTCTCTTGCTTTAATTTCGTAGCCATTGAAATCTTATCGTTGATCTCCTCCAGCTCTTTTTGCTAATGCCAAAGGGGGAGAGAATTAATAATGACAATGTGCTAATTGATAATTCAAAGCAATTTACCATGAATCTAAGTTGATATGTTAGATTCAGGGGGAGTTAAGATATAAAATGGATTTAGATCCTAAATTGCGATAATAGGATTCATATTTTATATTTCCCTCGTCTGCTTGATGCGTATGAATGTTATTGAATACGAAACTAACGTGTCATCAATGCAGGGGGAGTAAGTAAATTTCTATTGAATCATTATTATTGATTATTATTTATGTTGGTTTGTCATCACCAAAAAGGGGGGAGAATGTTGAGTATTGATTCCCCGGATTTGGTTTTGGATGATGAGCAAACATAAATATCGTGTACTAACTGTTTGTGAGCGCAGTTATAGAGATCGTCGCCAAAAGAATACGTATATCAAAAGCGACGTCTCAAGACTTCTCAATACGCGTGATCGTGTGCCTGAAGCTTCGTTGAAGCTCAAGGAGTATTAATGAAGTCAAGAATGAAGATTGAAGCTTTGAAGACGGTTCGTCATGTATTATTTATTGTCGTCTAGCTTCATAGATTAGAATGTTAAGCCTTGAGTAGGACTTACTTTATAATCTTCATGTCGCTCATATCTTAGAGCTAGGATTATCATAGAAGCCTTTAGAAACTTTCCCGAAGATTATCGCTTCTTCCCTCGGCTTCTAGTGCATCTTAGTTGGTTCAAGAAGAAGTACCAACTGACTAGATGACGATCTAGTCGGTCGGCAACTCTTCATGAACCGACTAGATGTCCTTGCTCATTTCAGCTCATTCCATGTTGATCAATTAGTCGGTCAAAGAAGAGTCACCGACCGACTAGATGACGATCTAGTCGGTTAGGAATCCTTCTTAGACCGACTAGTTGATCTTTCCCAGTACAGCCTAAGTTATTGTTTATCGTTAGTCGGTCAAAGAACGTTTGTCGACCGACTAGTTGATAAACTAGTCGGTCAGCATTTGTTCTTAGAGCGACTAGTTCAACTTGTATCCAGCCTTTCCTATTTCATCTGTTAGTCGGTCAAAGAACACTCACCGACCGACTAGTTGAGAAACTAGTCGGTTGGCAAGTCTTCTTAGACCGACTAGTTCTTATTGCCTGGAACTTTATCTTATGGCTGTAAGCCTGTTAGTCGGTTCATGAAGAATCACCGACTGACTAGTTTCCAATCTAGTCGGTCAGTGATCCTTCTTATACCGACTAACTTCTTCAGAAATATGACCGTTCGGAATCTTTTGAGCACGATTTTTCTTGCCTCTATAAATACAAACCTGATTCGTTTGAGGAAAGGTTAAAGGTCTATTATCCAAGTTATTTCAGACCTAAGAGAAGAGTTTTCTCAAGCTTATTCAAAGCTCTCTCTTCCTCACAAGAATCTCTCCATTCACTCTTTGAGCCAAATTCCTCAAGAGAGATTCTCTCCATTGTGAGCATTCCAAGCCAAGGTGCTTGAATCAAGGTCACCATCTCCACCTTAGGCCTCCATTACTGGTCATCTTCAAGGAGCTAGGGTTTGGTGACATCTTCCTCCTCAAAATCCTTCTTGCCCAAATTTGGTAAGATTTACTCAAGGCATAGGATTTTGTGGTAAGTATTTCATTGTTTCATTTACTTTGTTATTTGAATTGTTCTCTCGGTTGAGAGAGAAGGGTGTGATCCCGGTTTGTGGGAGTCATATGTCATTTGTATGATTTTGTCTTGTGAAGGGTTTTCACAAGAATTTCATAGTGCTAAATCTTGAGTTAGGGTTTCTAACTCAAGTATCCAGAGGGGATCCGGGTAGTTGGGACGTAGGATCACCGGGAATAAGTCGGGGAGACTTGGGTGGATCCGAACCCGTTACATGCTTTGTTTGCGTTTGATAATTCTTGTTGATTGTTGTTTATTCCGCATTGTCGTTTGTTTCTTGCACAATAATTAGGAATAACTATCTTGATTGTTTTAAACTACTATTCACCCCCCTCTAGTACATGTGCAGTAGCTTCACAGGGCACTACAAACTGTTCCAGTGCCTATGATTTTGCCTTTCTTGTTGTCACCAAAGGTAACTGTGCCTCCATCTTTATATATCACGGTTGAAAGCAAGTTGACATTTCCTGTCCAATGCTTTGAACATCCACTGTCCAAAATCCATTTTTCCTTTTTAGGTACCTGAAAGATAAAACATTAAGCATTGGTACCCTTTATTTGAGGGTCCTTGGGATTAGATTTTAGGAAGCCAAACCCATGTGGAATTTGGCTTTTAATGTAATCATAAGAATGAACAATAGAATGTAAATACTGAGAAATATAATAATTTCTATCTTCTAAGCATGAATTCTTAGAAACCCATATACTAATTGTAGTAGGTTTCCTAAGAGATGATTTTGAAATATTAATAACATTTCTTTGTAAAGAAGAAGCATGAATGTTTACTTTTTTCGTGTAAATAAATGCGTGATTCTTCTTTTGAGGTTTAACAAAAGTAGTTTTTCCATAAGAAGAAGAAGTGCTACAAGACTTGGGTGCATCCTTATGAGAATATCCCAGTCCTTGTCTATGATTTGCTGGATATTGAGTTTTTAGCAAATCATTGAGATTAGTCTTTCCTTTATTAAATTTATTAATATTGGAAGACATCTCGTCGTATTTCATCTTTAATGATGAAATATTTTTATCCATTTCGGATATTTGTGTATGAAGTTCTAGATTCTTAGTTTTGAGAATATCATTCTCTTTACTAAGATCCAAATTTTGGGAAGATGTATTCTCAATATGTATGGAATTTGATGTAGTGTTCTTAGAAGAAGATAATTCCTGATATTTAATAAGAAGATTGTCATTATTCTGTTTCAAAGATTTATGTTGACTATTTAAATTTTTGAAACGAGAATATAGATCTTTCAATACTTCTAATAATTCTTCATTACTAAAAGTACTTACTGGTTGGCCTCTGGAATTATACGCTTATATATAATTCACTGCCACGTGGCATTTCGCTTGGTCTTCGAGTCGTGGCCTCGATTTAACCACGATTGTGATCGAACAGTCGCCACTGAATTCAAGCGGGGATGCTCTTGGCTCAAAAGCGGGATCTTGCCAAGTATGAATGGGTTAGACGATCAACGGCGGACTCTTGCGAGGTGCTGACGCGTGTCCCTTGGAATCGCGCCTGCATCTCTCCGCTTCGCTCGTTTTCGCTCGAGTGCGCGCCGTCGGATCAAGTATGAATGGGTTAGATTCTGCCACGTGGCCCTTCGATTGCGCTCCGCCTCGAGAATTTAGCGTCGACTGCAGCGGTTGGATCGACGATCAACGGCGGACAATGCGCCACGTCGTCGTTTCTGTGGCGCCGTTCGATTAGGGCGGGGAATGCTGGATGCGTGCCACGTGGCGCGCCAAAAATCGTGCGCCGACCGTATATACGTATTTAAACGTATTTTCTTCCGTATTTCTTCAATTAAATAGTATTCTGCATTCAAAAATACACCGTAATTAGCACAGATCTCAGAAAAATACAAATAAATATTCGTTGGAATCGTGAGATCAAGACGGTGCTAGGAAAAATATAAAATGTGCAGAATTGCATCGATAAATGCTGTTTTGTGCTCAAATAGTGTGTTTTCTCTAATAAATAAATGTGTAGAAAATACGTATGAATTAGAGAAAAATGTAGCATCATGTGAGCACAAAATAGGGCTAAATGGGGGTTAAATATGTAATATTGAACCCGAATCACTTACCTCATCTTCATTATCTTGTGCCATAAAGCACATATTAGCACTTTCATCATGGTCATCTTCACCATCTGAAGATTCATCCCAAGTTGCTGCAAATGCTTTCTTCATCTTGTCAAACTTCCTTTCTCTTCTGGATTGATCGTTGTTGTTGGAAGTTTTGAACTTTGCTTTGAGAAGTGGACAATCTTTCTTCATATGTCCTGGCCTATTACAATTGAAGCAAAGAGAATAATCAGTATTTTTAGATTTATTATTATACTTACCTTTTTGAAAGAACTTTCTGAAGTTCTTGGCAAAGAATGCCATGTCATCATCTGAATCTTCATTATCTGATGTTGTGTTGAAGGAGAGAACTTTCTTCTTTTGATCTGATTCCTCTTTGCATCTTGTAATGTGACTTCATGTGCCATTAAGTTACCAATTAGATTTTCCATGGATAATGTGGAAAGATCATTAGCTTCTTCAATAGCAGTGATCTTTGGACGCCATTCTGGGGAGAGTACCTTAAGAATCTTGCGTACCTGATCAAGAGAAGAATAAACTTTTCCAAGAGCATTAAGAGAATTAATAATATTAGTAAACCGGGTGTTCATTTCTCCAATCGTCTATTTGTCTTGCATCTTGAACAACTCATACTTATGAACCAAAGAGGCAATCTTGGTTTCCTTTACTTTATTGGTTCCTTCATGAGTTACCTCGAGTATGTGCCAAATCTCCTTTGCACTTTTGGCCTGACATACTCGATTAAACTCATGGTTATCCATGGCACAGAATAAAGCATTCATGGCCTTTGAGTTGTTGGTCTTTGCAGATTTGTCGTTGGTGGTCCAATCAGCAACAGGTGTTTCTGGCTTAGTGTATCATGTCTCTACGATGTCCCATATCTCATAATGCATACTTTGGAGATGACTCTCCATTCGTATTTTCCAATACGAGTAATTAGAACCATCAAATAGAGGAGGACGTACTTGAGAGTGCCCTTCAGAATGCTGATTGTAGTTGTGTGGAACGTCATTCATGTTTGAGGAACTTGCTGCCATCTTAACCTTGCTCTGATACCAAATGTAATTTTAGCCTGTATGGATCAATACACTAGAGGGGGGTGAATAGTGTATATAATAAAAAAATGTTGCAAATAAAATGTTAGTAATATTTGCAAAGATGGAACAGAAATAAAATGATAAGTACTGAAATTCAATCAATCGCAAACACAGAGATTTATCCTGGTTCGGATCCTTGTGATCCTACTCCAGTCCTCTACCCCGT
This sequence comes from Scilla litardierei, assembly GCA_030789695.1. Lineage (NCBI taxonomy): Eukaryota > Viridiplantae > Streptophyta > Magnoliopsida > Asparagales > Asparagaceae > Scilla > Scilla litardierei. The sequence continues at coordinate 559,828,468 of CM061142.1, forward strand.
AGAGATTTTCAATCCACTATAATCACTTGCCCCGCAAGCACAAACTTACAAAAATGGCGACACTTCCCATGTCCCAAACTTTGTACAATCTCTAAACAGAGATTCAAACCTGTTAAATAATGAAATAGAAAAACACCTATAGCCTTGCTATAAATTTCAGAGAATGAATTCAAGGATGGTGTTTAGAAGATGAACTTCAAGATGTAAAAGATATGTAATGAAGAGCAACACTTGAAGTTCTCTGGTTCATAAAAGAAGAGAGAGATCAATCGATTTCTTCTTGCAATTATGAACACAAACAACTTTCCAAAATGATGTTGAAAAATCCAAGTTCTTCCGTTCTTGAACGAAGAAAGAAATCTAATGATTTCTTCTTACAAATAAGAAAAGAACAACTAATGGCCTAAAGCTTTAGAAAATGAAAGACTTGATTTCAACAAATAAGAGAGTAAAGAAGAGGAAAGCGAGTGAAGAGAAAGAGAGGGTCTACCCCTCTATTTATAGTGTTTAGGGATGGTTGGGGACTGTAGTTAACGTTTGAAAACGGGTAAGAACCGTCGCTGAAAATTTGGGATCAAAACGGCTAGTTTTGAAATTGGTCGACCAAAATGACCACATTGGTCGACCAAAATGTAGAGAGAGAATTTCGACAGTTGGAAGACAGTTCTAGAATCTACACGGTTAGGGGAGTTTGCTCATGAAATCCCATTACCAAATTTGAAGGTTTAAAATTGGTCGACCAAAATGGGGTTATTGGCTGCCAATTTTCAAAGTTGCGAATTTTCGAAATTGGGAAGTGTAGATCTCTGAGTAATGGAACCTAGATGACTAAGACATATTATCACAAGGCTTTGTGACTCTAATAAAGTAAATTTGACAATGATTACATAAAGCCGTAGATAGGACTGCATCTGTAACTGAATCTGAGAAGCTTCTTTGCAGGAGATCCTTATCAAGTGATTATATATCCAAGTCGTGGATTAGGTGCCTTTGTCTTTCTAGCTTCATGAGTGATATATCTGATTGAGTATGCATGAAGATATCTCATTTATGTGGAACTCAGCATTGATTTGTATCTGCATACATAGAGTTAGTAGCACTGAATGTGTTTGTCATATCAAAACCATATGGGAATAGAAATATGGAATTATGAAATTCCAACATTATATTTTGAATCTTTTTACAGAAAATGGAAATTCTTTGAAAGCATCATACTTATTTTGTAAGAATAAAACCCAAGTGTATCGTGAATAATCCTCAAGAATAACAACGGCATATCTACTTTTATTCAAAGAGGCTACTCTTGAAGGACCAAATAAATCCAAGTGTAGGAGTTCTAAAGGTCTCTTTGTTGAGATCATGTCCTTTGATTTAAAAGAAGATTTGTGCATTTTTCCTTGTTGACAAGCATCACAAAAATGTTTGTGTTTGAATAAAATATTTGGCATTCCAATAACTAACTTATGTTTTAAAATGTGTGCAAGATTTTTGAAATTAGTGTGTCCAAAACGTTTATGCCATAAAAGTGTATCGTCTGATGAAATTATTAAACAATAATTGTGCGTGGAAACTGTCATGCATAAGATATAAATATTATTCTTATGCTTGCCACGAAATAAAATAGATGACATATCAGAATTATAAATAATGCAGTTATGTTGTTCAAAAACGATTTTAAAATCTTTATCACATAATTGACTAATGAAAAATAAGTTCTGTTTCAAACCATCAACTAGGAGTATGTTCTCAATGATAGGCTGATCAGAGTTTCCAACTGTTCCAATGCCTATGATTCTTCCTTTGTTGTTATCACCAAAGGTTACTGAGCCTCAATCTTTATATTGAATGGTTGAAAGTAGGTTGATGTTTCCAGTCATATGTTTTGAACATCCACTATCTAAAATCCATCTTTCTTTTCTTGGTACCTGAAAAGATAAAACATGAACTATTGGTACCATTTTTATTTAGGGTCCTTTGGGTTAGATCTTAGGAAGCCAAACCCAAGTAGAATTTGACTTTCTTAAATAATTAATAGAATGAACAACAGATTGCATATAATCAGAAATGTATGCTTTTCTATTATCTAAACATATATCCTTAGGAACCCATATACTAATCGTATTAGGTTTCTTAGGAGATGCAATTGAAATGTTTGAAACATTTCTTTGTAAAGAAGATGTAGAAGTGTTTACAATCTTCGTGTAGATGAATGCATGATTCTTCTTTTGTGGTTTGACAAAAGTTGTCTTTCCCCCAAATGAAGATGTGTTAGAGGTCTTGGATACATTCTTATTAGTATATCCTAATCCCTGCCTATGATTTGCTGGAAATTGAATTTGAAGCAAATCATCGAGATTAGTCTTTCATTTGTTAAACTTATTAACATTAGAAGACATCTCATTGTACTTCATCTTTAGTGATGAAATATTATTATCCATATTGGATATTTGTGCATGCAATTCTTGATTCTTAGTTTTGAGAAGGTCATTCTCTTTGCTAAGATTCAAGATTTGAGAAGATGCATTCTCTGTGTATATTGCATCAAATGAAATGCATTTTGATGTTAATTCTTGATGTTCTAGTATGAGATCATCATTGCTTTGTTTCAAAGACTTGTGTTGTGCCTTTAGTCTTTTGAAACGTATAAAGAGATCATAAAATGCATCAAGTTATTCTTCATTGTCAATTGTACTTACATCGCTTTCATCATTTTGTGCCATAAAGCACATGTTAGCATTTTCTTCATCGTTGTCTTCTTCATCTGAAGAATCCCATCTTGCTGCGAATGCTTTCTTCAATTTATCAAATTTCCTTTCCTTTTTGGAATGATCATTTTTGTAGTTGTTGGAAGTTTTGTACTTTGCTTTGAGGAGAGGACAATCCTTCTTTATATGTCCTGGCATATTACAATTAAAACAAAGAGAAGAACTTCTTAAAGAACTTCTTAAAGAATTTTTATATTTGAAATTGTTATACTTACCTTTTCTTAAGAACTTCTTAAAGTTCCTTGTGAGGAAAGCAACATCATCTCATCCATTTCTGAATCTTCATCTTCTTATGAAGCTTTAAAAGCAAGTACTTTCTTCTTCTGGTGTGTTTCTTCTTTCTTGTCTTCCAATTGAACTTTAAAGGCCATTAGATTACCAACATGACTTTCACATCTAGTTTTGAGAGATCGTTGGCTTCTTCAATTGCGGTGATTTTTGGATGCCATTCTGGAGTTAAAGCTTTAAGAATCTTGCTAACCTGTTCAAGTGAAGTGTAAGTTTTTCCAAGAGCATTTAAAGAATTTATAATATTAGTAAACCTGGTATCATTTCTCCAATTGTCTCTTGGTCCTTCATCTTGAACAACTCGAATGTGTGAACCAAAATAGAAATCTTAGTTTTCTTCACTTTACTGGTTCCTTCATGAGTTACCTCGAGTATATGCCAAATATCTTTAGCAGTTTTGGCCTGAGATACTCGATTAAACTCATTCTTATACATGTCACAAAATAGAGAATTCATACCCTTTGAGTTGTTGGTTGCAGCAGTTTTGTCGTTGGCAGTCCATTCAGGTACTAAATTCTCCATGCCCTTCTTGTCTTTGATTAGGACATTGAACTCCTGCAACAATAAAACCCATTGTATTAGTCGAGGTTTAGCATCTTTTTTAGATAATAAATATTTCAAAACAGAGTGGTCTGTGTAAATCAAGATAGGAGATCCTAAAATATAGCTCTTGAATTTTTCCAAGACAAATACTATAGCCAGCAACTCCTTCTCTGTGGTCGTATAGTTCCTTTGAGCATCGTTCATTGTTTTACTGGCATAGGAAATAACTACTAGGTGCGTGTCTTTCCTTTGTCCAAGCACTGCGCCAACTGCATAGTTGCTAGCGTCACACATGATCTCAAATGGCAGGGACCAATCAGGAACCTGCAAAATAGGAGCAGAAATTAGCAACTTTTTTAAAGTATCAAAAGAATGTTGACACTCAGGTGTCCAATTAAAATCAATATTTTGAGATAGTAAGTTGCTAAGAGGGCGAAAAATGGCACTAAAGTCTTTAATGAATCGCATGTAGAATCCGACATGACCAAGAAATGATCTGATATCCCTCACACACTTGGGACTTGGTAGCTTCTTAATTACTGCTACCTTTGCTCTGTCTACCTGAATCCCCTCCTTTGAAACTACATGACCAAGGACAATGCCGTCAGTGGTCATGAAATGGCATTTCTTCCCATTCAATAGGAGGGTTTTCTCAATGCACCTGTCAAGAACACGAGCCAAGTTAGCTAAACAATCATGAAAAGAGCTACCATATACAAAAAAGTCGTCCATGAATACCTCTACAATTTTCTTAGTCATATCATCAAAAATACTAAGCATGCAACGCTGAAAAGTAGCATGGGCATTACATAGACCAAACGTCATTTTCTTAAAAGCAAAAATACCAAAAGGACAAGTAAAAGTCGTTTTCTCCTGATCCTCTGGTGCAATCTCTATCTGATAGTAACCTGAATAGCCATCTAAGAAACAATAGTACTCACGTCCAGCCACTCGCTCTAAAATTTGATCAAGGAATGGTAGAGGGAAATGGTCTTTCCTAGTTCTAGAGTTCAGTTTCCTATAATCTACACATATCCTCCATCCTGTGGTGGTTCGAATAGGGATACGTTCATTATTCTCATTTCTTACCATAGTGAGGCTAGACTTTTTTGGTTCAACCTAAATGGGACTAACCTATTTGCTGTTAGAAATTGGGTATATGATACCTGCATCTAATAATTTTAGAATATCCCCTTTTACTACTTTCTTTAATGTAGGATTCAACCTTCGTTGAAATTCTCTAGTAGGTTTGGCGTCATCTTCTAAGTAAATATGATGCATGCATACTATGTGACTAATTCCTTTATGTAGGATTGCCTGTATACACAAATACACTAGAAGGGGGTTGAATAGTGTATTATAAAAACTTGTTGCAAATAAAACGTTACTAAAATTTGCAAAGATGGAACGGAAGTTAAATGACAAGTATAGAAAATAAACTAATCGCAAACACAAAGGTTTATCCTGGTTTGGATCCTTTTGATCCTACTCCAGTCCTCTACTCCCCGTAGAGATTTTCAATCCACTAAAATCACTTGCTCCCCGCAAGCACAAACATACAAAAATGGCAACACTACCAGTGTCCCAGACTTTGTACAATCTCAATAACTAGAGATTCAAACCTGTTTAAGAAATAATGGAAAAGAAAACACTTATAGCCTTGTTATGAATATCAAGAATGAATTCAAAGGATGGTGTTTAAAAAGAGAAACTTCAATGTTTCAAGATATGTAATGGTGAAACACAATTGAAGTTCTTCCATTCTTAAACGAAGAGAGAAATCTAATGATTTCTTCTTACAAATAAGAAAAGAACAACTTTTCCAAAAAGTGTTGAAATCCAAATTCTTACGTTCTTAAACGAATAGAGAAATCTAATTATTTCTCCTTACCAATAAGAAAAGAACAACTAATGGCCAGAATGCTTAAGAAAATTAGAGGCTTGATTTCAACCAAATGAAAGTAAAGAAGAGGAAAGTGTGTGAGAAAAGAGAGGGGGTACCCCTCCTTTTATAGGTTTTAGAAACGGTTTTGGACGGTTCTGAAAGAGACGTTGGAAAACGTTCAGAAACTGTCAGAGACGTTAGAGAAAGGTCAGAAACAGTTCTGGAAAATTTCGGTCAAAATAACGATTTAACACGCTAGGAAATTTCGTAGCCGGCTAATTTGAATTTTGACTCAGGATCAAATGGGTTGGAAGATACTGTAATTTTGAGCTTAGGGATATATGATATGTTATAGCCAAGGCCCTGAAGCTATCTAAAAAGTAAAAATTACATCATTCCGTAGATACGTTATTCAAACGTAATATGAGTAGCAAAGCCGTTTTTGCAGTGAGTCCTTGTAATCTGATCATATGCATAATGTGAATGAAATAAGCTTTATATCTGCACATCTGCATAGATAGAGTTAATAACATAAAATATATTGATTTGTTACATCAAAACCTTATGGAAGACAGGATGGAAAATACCAAGTTCCAACACTTTAATGTCAGCAATAGACCATCCAATAGCCCCATTATGCTTTTTCAAAACTTCAATTATAGAGCTTTCCTGTTCTAAAGAGAGTTTGTAAGATATTACCACGGGAAAGTTGTTTTCATCTCCAAGAAAAGCATACTTGAGAAAGTCAGGAAGTGGCTTGAGTTCAGGCTTTGGATCCTCCATTTCAGATGGTTTGAGAGTTGATGGATTTGATGGCAAGGCCTCGAACCTAGGCTCCCTTATCGCATTGAGCTCCTTCACATCTTCTTTGTACAAAAGAGATATCATCAGTATCCTACACAATTGTTGTATCACATTCAAATTCAGAGTTAATGTAATCATTCACCAAAGAATCAATCATATTTACCTCTTCAACTTCTTCATCCACACTTGGCAGTTTACAAGTATTAAATATGTTCACCCAAATTTAAATGTGATACAACAATTGGTTGAACATATTTGTTGTAGAAGTTGAAGATATCATCAGTATTGGTTTGAACATATTGGTTGAACATATTGGTTGTACAACAGAATTTTTATATTTGAAATTGTTATACTTACCTTTTCTTAAGAACTTCTTAAAGTTCCTTGTGAGGAAAGCAACATCATCTCATCCATTTCTGAATCTTCATCTTCTTATGAAGCTTTAAAAGCAAGTACTTTCTTCTTCCTGGTGTGTTTCTTCTTTCTTGTCTTCCAATTGAACTTTAAAGGCCATTAGATTACCAACATGACTTTCACATCTAGTTTTGAGAGATCGTTGGCTTCTTCAATTGCGGTGATTTTTGGATGCCATTCTGGAGTTAAAGCTTTAAGATTCTTGCTAACCTGTTCAAGTGAAGTGTAAGTTTTTCCAAGAGCATTTAAAGAATTTATAATATTAGTAAACCTGGTATCATTTCTCCAATTGTCTCTTGGTCCTTCATCTTGAACAACTCGAATGTGTGAACCAAAATAGAAATCTTAGTTTTCTTCACTTTACTGGTTCCTTCATGAGTTACCTCGAGTATATGCCAAATATCTTTAGCAGTTTTGGCCTGAGATACTCGATTAAACTCATTCTTATACAGGTCACAAAATAGAGAATTCATACCCTTTGAGTTGTTGGTTTGCAGCAGTTTTGTCGTTGGCATTCCATTCAGGTACTAAATTCTCCATGCCCTTCTTGTCTTTGATTAGGACATTGAACCTCCTGCAACAATAAAACCCATTGTATTAGTCGAGGTTTAGCATCTTTTTTAGATAATAAATATTTCAAAACAGAGTGGTCTGTGTAAATCAAGATAGGATATCCTAAAAATATAGCTCTTGAATTTTTCCAAGACAAATACTATAGCCAGAAACTCCTTCTCTCTGGTCGTATAGTTCCTTTGAGCATCGTTCATTGTTTTAACTGGCATAGGAAATAACTACTAGGTGCATGTCTTTCCTTTGTCCAAGCACTGCGCCAATTGCATAATTGCTAGCGTCACACATGATCTCAAATGGCAGGGACCAATCAGGAACCTGCAAAATAGGAGCAGAAATTAGCAACTTATTTAAAGTATCAAAAGAATGTTGACACTCAGGTGTCCAATTAAAATCAATATTTTGAGATAGTAAGTTGCTAAGAGGGCGAAAAATGACACTAACGTCTTTAATGAATCGCATGTAGAATCTGACATGACCAAGAAATGAGCTGAAATCCCTCACACACTTGGGACTTGGTAGCTTCTCAATTACTGCTACCTTTGCTCTGTCTACCTGAATCTCCTCCTTCGAAACTACATGACCAAGGACAATGCCGTCAGTGGTCATGAAATGGCATTTCTTCCAATTCAATAGGAGGGGTTTCTCAATACACCTGTCAAGAACACGAGCCAAGTTAGCTAAACAATCATGAAAAGAGCTACCATATACAAAAAAGTCGTCCATGAATACCTCTACAATTTTCTTAGTCATATCATAAAAAATACTAAGCATGCAACGCTGAAAAGTAGCATGGGCATTACATAGACCAAACGTCATTTTCTTGAAAGCAAAAATACCAAAAGGACAAGTAAAAGTCGTTTTCTCCTAATCCTCTGGTGCAATCTCTATCTGATACTAACCTGAATAGCCATCTAAGAAACAATAGTACTCACGTCCAGCCACTCGCTCTAAAATTTGATTAAGGAATGGCAGAGGGAAGTGGTCCTTTCCTAGTTCTGGAGTTCAGTTTCCTATAATATTTACATATCCTCCATCCTGTGGTGGTTCGAACAGGGATACGTTCATTATTCTCATTTCTTGCCATAGTGAGGCTAGACTTTTTTGGTTCAACCTGAATGGGACTGGACCCATTTGCTGTTAGAAATTGGGTATATGATACCCGCATCTAATAATTTTATAATCTCCACTTTTACTACTTTCTTTAATGTAGGATTCAACCTTCGTTGAAATTCTCTAGTAGGTTTGGCATCATCTTCCAAGTACATATGATGCATGCATATTATGGGGACTAATTCCTTTATGTAGGATTGCCTGTATACACAAATACACTAGAAGGGGGGTTGAATAGTGTATTATAAAAACTTGTTGCAAATAAAACGTTACTAAAATTGCAAAGATGGAACATAAGTTTAAATGACAAGTATAGAAAATAAGCTAATCGCAAACACAAAGATGTATCATGGTTCGGATCCTTTTGATCCTACTCTAGTCCTCTACTCCCCGTAGAGATTTTCAATCCACTAAAATCACTTGCTCCCCGCAATCTCAAACATACAAAAATGGCGACACTACCCGTGTCCCAGACTTTGTACAATCTCAATAACTAGAGATTCAAACCTGTTGAAGAAATAATGGAATTGAAAACACCTATAGCCTTGTTATGAAAATCAAGAAAGAATTCAAAGGATGGTGTTTAAAAAGAGAAACTTCAATGTTTCAAGATATGTAATGGTGACACATAATTGAAGTTCTTCCATTCTTAAACGAAGAGAGAAATTTAATGATTTCTTCTTACAAATAAGAAAAGAACAACTTTCTCCAAAAAGTGTTGAAATCCAAGTTCTTCCGTTCTTAAACAAAGAGCGAAATCTAATGATTTCTTCTTACAAATAAGAAAAGAACAACTAATGGCCAGAATTCTTAAGAAAATTAGAGGCTTCATTTCAACCAAATGAAAGTAAGGAAGTGGAAAGTGTGTGAGAAAAGAGAGGGGGTACCCCTCCTTTTATAGGTTTTAGAAACGGTTTTGGACGGTTCTGAAAGAGAGCGTTGGAAAACATTCAGAAACTGTCAGAGACTTTAGAGAAAGGTCAGAAACAGTTCTGGAAAATTTTGGTCAAAATAACGATTTAACACGCTAGGAAAATTTCGTAACCGGCTAATTTGAATTTTGACTCAGGATCAAATGGGTTGGAAGATACTGTAATTTTGAGCTTAGGGATATATGATATGGTATACCCAGGGCCCTGAAGCCCCCTTATGCTTTTTCAAAACTTCAATTAAAGAGCTTTCCTGTTCTAAAGAGAGTTTGTAAGATATTACCACGGGAAAGTTGTTTTCATCTCCAAGAAAAGCATACTTGAGAAAGTCAGGAAGTGGCTTGAGTTCAGGCTTTGGATCCTCCATTTCAGATGGTTTGAGAGTTGATGGATTTGATGGCAAGGCCTCGAACCTAGGCTCCCATATCGCATTGAGCTCCTTCACATCTTCTTGTACAAAAGAGATATCATCAGTATCCTACACAATTGTTGTATCACATTCAAATTCAGAGATAATGTAATCATTCACCAAAGAATCAATCATATTTACCTCTTCAACTTCTTCATCCACACTTGGAAGTTTACAAGTATTAAATATGTTCAAGTCTAAAGACATGTTTCCAAAAGTGATTTTTAGTTGACCGTTCCTACAATTGATTAGAGCATTATATGTCGCAAGAAAAGGTCTACCAAGGATGATGGGAGTAGAATTTGTAGCTTGAGGTCCTTGGATGTCTACGACTATAAAGTATGCAGGGTAATAAAATTTGTCTACTAGGACAAGTACATCTGCAATACATCCCTTAGGAACTTTTATAGACCTATCAGCTAATTGCAATACAACAGATGTTGGTTTTAGTTCCCCTAACCTAAGCTGTGTAAAAATGGGATACATTAAAATATTAACATTGGATCCTAAATCCAATAATCATTTCCAATCTTTTTAGTGCCAATATTACTAGTGATGGTGGGTGATCCGGAATCTCTAAATTTCGATGGTGTGTTTTGTTGCACTATGGAGCTAAACTCTTCAGTTAAAAAGGCCTTTTTCTTCACATTTAAATTTCTTTTAATTGTACAAAGATCCTTTCAGAATCTTGCACATGCAGGGATTTGGTTTATGGTATCAATCAAAGGGATGTTTATTTGGCACTTCTGAATAATTTCACCAATCTCAGATTGATACTTATCTTTTTTCTTTTGAAGTAGCCATTGAGGAAATGGTGCTGAAGGTACATGTGGTGCATGCTCGTCCTCTTCAATGTCTTTATTGTTCAGGTCACCGTTTGTGCTGTCCTCATGTCCCTTTTCTTGTTGTTCGTTCTCATCCTTTTGTTCATGTTCGTTATTTGGTGGATCAGGTTTCAGAATTTCCTTTCCACTCCTTAATGTGGTTACATCTTAGCAAGGCTTTATATTGTTGCCTACTGAAGAAGAAGAGCACATATTAGGATTAGGAAATGGTTGTGATGGACGCTTACCTTTCTCTAAAGTTGCTATAAGCTTTGCCATGCTTTCACTCATTTGTTGGTTTTGGGTCTGTTGAGCGTGGAATTGAGCCTGTTGTTGTTGCATTTGGGCTTGTTGCAGTTGAATAAGCTGTTGAAGTGCATCGCTAAATGGTTGCATCTATTGTTCTTGTGTTGGCTCTTGGTTCCTCCTCTGGTTCACCCCTTGATAGTTACTGTTGAATTGTCATTGTCTAAAGGGAGGAGGAGTGACATGCGTTTATATTTTATATATTCACGCACGTCTTCTTTGTGATTTTCTGTTGTTTTTCGTCGTTCCGTACCCTTTATTTTGTGTTTTTTTGTATCTTTTCACTTTCTCCGTGTTTTTGTGTAAATGCAGGAGATTGCCAGCGTTGGGGATGTATAAAGCAGATATCATGAGTCCCCAGAGAAACGTGATGCGTCACACACGATCCCGAGGGCCAAACGTCGAATAAATCCATATATCAGCACTCAACCGATCGGGTGGACAGAGTCACCCGATCGGTTGATGAACAAGTATCCGACCCAGATATGAGCAGAAGTGAAGAGCAGCTCACCCGATCGGTTCAGCGATCGGGTGAGATCGACAGAGCTCTCAGTATTTTGGAGCTGAATTCCAACCGATCGGGTGACATCACACCCGATCGGTTCATCTGTAGCCGAAATTTCCCCATCTCATGACCCGATGAGCTCGTCCGATTGGGTTGGTGACCGGTTGATGCATCTGAAGCCTGATTGCTAAAGTCGACGATCGGCCCACCCGATCGGTTGATGCTTCAACGGATCGGGTAGTCACGATTCCTATAAATAGCCCTAGGTTTTTCCTTAACGGGATCACCTTTTTGTTTTTCTGACTTTTGGGATTTTGGCGGCTCGAAATTTATTCCGTTTTGTAAGTTTTCTGATTGTCTTGTAACTTTGATATTAAGTTAATACTATTGTTAGCTACTCTTTTCTCTTGCCTGATTATGATTTCAATGGTTGAATTTCGTTTTGATGCTATTTTTTGCCATGAATTGTGAGTAGTTCCCAAATCTGGGATTTTGGAGAAAACCCCTTCGTGGGTTCTCCCTAGAACGACTATATGATTAGGATTTTGATAGGATCTAGGAATTTAGATGGTTACGCGGGGCGTTTCATTGTCATTGTAGGGAGAAAGACCGCCTCTGACCGTCGGGCCAAGGGGGAATAAAACTGGCGTTTGACTCCATATCCATAGCTCACGCCCCTAGCATAGACATTGAATCCTAGCGCGTGGGAACGGCAGGATGAAATGTTAGGAGTAATCGTTGCGAGCTTAGTGCTCCCAGAGTCGGTCGGTGTTAATGTAGGGTTTCCAGGACCCTTAGGGCACAAAAACTCTATTCCTGTCCTAAGTCGGACGAGAATAGACAGAAAAATAATTTGCAGCGGAAGAAATTAATCTAATTAACATGCAGTTAAAACAATTTTAACTTAGCCCTTAGGTATAAAACCCTTAGCAAAGATCTATGCCAACTTGGGATGGATCTGACCATCCCAAGAAGGATCTAACATACTGCGATTAAATTAAACTAATGCTAATCAAACACATACCCGGAATCTTAACCCTGGGGCAGGCGAGATGTTCCGCACCTTCTTCTGAGCCTCTCCCGTCCCACGCCGAGCCGCTCCTTGAACCACTCTGAACCGCTCCTCGAACCACTCCGCATCCCGAGGCGATCAATCCCCGTGTCACCGAGCCAACCAAGTGCCGAAGAAAGTTTCACGCGAGTGAAACTTTCGCCTAGATTTCGGATCCGTATTCGAACCTCTTCGCGGCTTTGCTAGAGCCCTTAGGAGCAAGGCAGAAATATAGGGAGATAGAGAAATATTAATTTAAGCCTAGATTCGAGGGTGCTCCAACATTTACGTGAGCCGCTCAGATCTAGAGCTTGGGACGAGTTTTGAGGAGGAGAGCAGACCCCTATTTATATAGGCGGCTGACTGCTCCCCTTCACTCAAAATCCGATGTGGGACTATTAATTTGAGTTAATTAAAATCAAGTTAGTTTGCTCTTCACAAAGTGCAAACTTCTGTGAATTTTAACTCACTCACCGTTGAACTTCATGATTGATACAACCTATCAATTCGAAGGGTGTTCAATGGTGAACGCATAGATAAAAACAGTTCGTCAATCGGAGTTCGTTTGACCCTCCAATTGATCGTACAAAGATCAGCCCAAGGCTAGTTTTTCGCAAAAACTGAGCCGTCAAAAAATCCTGCACAATAAGTGTTCAAAACCCTATAACTGGGGCCCACCAGGCCAGCTAGGCGAGCCCAGACCAGGTCAGACCTGATCTGGGCACGCCCAGTCTGGCGCGCCCAAACTGGGCGCCTAGCCCAGGCCAGGCCAGTGCCCAGGTGTCTGGGCGCCTGGTCCAGGCGCCCACAAGGCCTGGGCTGGCCCGCCTGGGCGCCCAGACCTTGGCTTGGGCCGGGCGCCCAGGCCCGGGTGCTTAGGCCCAGTCACACTGGACTGTGCCTGGGTCTAGCCAGGCGCCCAAACCAGACCCAGTCTGGCCTGGGTCAGCCTGGTCTGACCCGTTGAACTCTTTTGGGCATATCTTGAGCATTTGGTGTCCGATTTGGACGCCGTTCGAACCTGGGCGTAGACCGGGACATTCCCGTCTTACCCATGAGCTTTTCCTAGCGTTTATATTATTAAATATTGTTTTAAACAATTTAAAACACATTTAATCTCTTTTGCATCAAATACAAATTAGTCCCATATCTAGGCTTAAATTATCATATTGCATCAAATGCAATTATTCCATCCCTTGCATCAAAAATGCAAAATATTCTCCCTAACTAATTTCTACCTATTACTAGACGAAGGTCGCACTCTTTATGTGACTCTACGGCCTGACCCTACTTCTGGTTGGGCTCGAAGCTCTATACGGTAAAGACCACGAGCAGTGGCTGCCGTCCCTATTTCAGCATCATCATAATGTGGTTAGCTCATCAACACAAGAATTGTTGGGCCCACCCTGACCGTGTCTGTGATGAGCTCTGCAGTTATAATCTCTTCGTCTTAAACATGTCGTGTAGATCAAGTCTAGGGTACGGTTAAACTGTCAACCCCAATAACTTGACTCCGATTAGTTTCTAGCGATCTTTAGTCAACTAATGTTGGACTTATTCCAACATACTCTGCGCAGAGATTTAACTAAAGACCGAACTAACTCTACGACACTAACTCCCATTGACCGGGAGAGACGAATCCTCTCTTGGCCACTACTCTCCTCGTACGCTTTAAGTGACACCCAATCAAAGACCTTTCAACAGGCCTAGCCTCGAAGTTAGTTCAGTGATCTAAGTGGCATCGTTTAGGCATATGGTCATAAAATGACCTCAAGTCAAAAGACCAACTAGCCTATCATCACTAAGAGTTATCATTGACAGATTAGTCAATGTAACCATATGATAACTCTTTTGGATCGTTCAGTGAACGCATTCTCTTATGAGCACCTGTAACTCGTCTCCGACTTCGCGCTAAGTCGAACGATCATGAGATCATCGCCACCGCTAAATGGTGAAGACTAAGACACAATGGTCTATCCGATGTTTCGCCAAGTCCAAAATTTATTTACGCACACGGACCGGTTCTGATTGCATCAAGTTATAAATTGGAGTTACTATTCTGAATTTCATCCCGAAAGTTGACTAAGTCATCATCAGTTATGATGTCTAACTCGATAATTCGTCTCACGAGATTCGAGTAATTATACAACTTCCTAATGATCGATTTAATGAATATCTTATTGATAATGTCCTTATAGAACATTATCAAAACCTAGACATTACTATCTGGGACTTAACCCAGAGGGAGGACTTAACTCAGAGCCACTTACAATGGATCACACCAAGTCTAACTAAGTGTGATTCATACCTTTTAACACACGGATGTGTTAACAGACTTGACTTGAGAGAAAATCACATTTTCTTTTAATTACGCAAGATTTTATATAGCCAGGTATTTGACCATTCGATCTAATCGAATCGGTTTAAATACTTTTGTCATTTCATTCGTATTTTATCAGACTTGTTTTCATCAAGAACACGTGTCTTAATAAAATATATGAATAACTTATTTTGGTTAATCTAGACTCGGGTACATCAGTATGTACGAGACTGAGTTCGACAACTCATTCTTCCACTGTCTTACAGATGGGTTTTGGCCATTATATCTAAGAGGATAAGACTCACAAGTGTCCGTAGACTTCATAATACGAGCGGTCAGACCTCTCTTTATGTGACTTGTGAAGCTTAGTCTCTCGATACGGCCAGTCTATTTTGCCATATAAGTTTGCTACTATCTTGTGTATTTATATATTAACATTTAATATATCTATTATCGTTATACATATTACTCATTTCTTCAGAAGCAATGTGACGACATTCGTCAAAATGTGTTAACCTTTTGTATAACAATAATTATGAAATCGTGACATCAGAATATGTCACTTTTTCATTTCCTCCTCCTTATGCCTTTACTAATGATAAATTAAACTAACTTTCTCAATTGACTTTTCGGCGTGCCTTCTTCCTTTTCTAAATCACATTTAGATATTAAATAGCCCAACATAAATAAATAGCTATGCAAGCATCTCATGTATCCAAACGCCTAAGAGTTGAAATCTTGAGTGTAGCTCAAGAAGTTGCTTGTCTCAAGATCCGGTTGGGATACATAGCCTTGCATCGCTCATGCACTCGTATTCGACTCAAACAATTTGATCGAATTCTTGAACTTTGTGGATCAAAATTGTTTGTCCATACAACCTTGAGTGATAAAGTTGTAGGGAGAAACATATTTCAAATATCCTATATGTTCAAGCTGCCTCATATAGAGACGAGTGACATGTAGCGTGAATTTATTTGTTGGACCCAGAACTTAATGAAATCATATTTCTTAAGTCTGTTCTTTAGAAGGTAATTTTAATGTCAACGAGAATATAGTTTAATCCTATCAATTAGAATTTAACTTGATATTCAATTAATCAACATTTTGACCAGTTAACTTATTCCATTAAAATATTATAGTATTGATTCCTTCGATAAACATAGTCTTGCCCTAGTTTTAGCATATGTTCAAAATTAAATATAGGTAGAATGGATTTTATCTATCTATATCCTCCCACTATTTTTACGATCATTTCAAGGCTTAATAATGAACGATTTAATCGAATTAAAATTAATGGGTAAGAGGTCCAATCACCTTGAGCCTAACAACCCTGTGTGTAGCTCAATAAGTTGCTTGACTCTGCGATCGGAAGATGACTCTTCATCGATCATATCGGATATGACTCTCTTATTCGGTTTTTGCCCCTAGTCATTTGTGATCATGAGTGTGCTCATCCAAATCACAATGTCTAGACTAGTCGGACCCTTGTTTTCGTGTCTAGCCTGACATGCCCCGTCGCTCGGTGTATTCACGATATGTCGGTTTGGGTCAGGTCTTAGACTACATCTAGTGTATTTAAGGAGTTGGTTTCTACAAGATTGCCATGTTACAGCTTGAGTGTAGCTCAACAACTATAACACTTGTCCTATAGTTGCTAACCCCTAAAACAAGGAGGGCTACAGCTAATCTTGAAAAAGATCATTAACGTATTTGACTTAGATATAATCCAGGGTGTCATACAATCATGATTCGCGACATTGCGGTCTAGCGGAACACAGCCAGGGAATTGACTAAGCCAGGATCACTATCCCTTAAAGGGTGATCCAGAACTCTTAGCCAAGCACATTGACTGGATCATGGTCCATTGAAAGAAGCTTGTCATTTTTATATGTGTGCCATAGACTAAACAGCTTTTATTAACAACTAATTAATCCTATCAACTAGTTGCATCCTTAAATTCAAAATTTTAGGATTTGTTTAATAACTTTTATTAAGTCCTTATCAACTATAAGGTTCACGTGCTATCCTAATCGTTATTAGGATTTTAATAAATTTATTAACCAACGCCAAAAGCAAAGTCCTCCAATGAGAATTAATAATAACAATTAGAATTAAGATCATTAAAAGGACTACCCTAATCAGGAATTAGGTCTTGAAGGGTTGTTAAAAGTTTTATTAAAATATAGCATGTCATTAAAATTCAATTAATAAATTTTAAACATTTCTTAATGGCTAACCTAAAGGGTTGTCTTGTGTTATCAAATAAGGGACAAGCTGAACTAGCCATTTAAAATAAAGCTACACTAATTTTATCACATAAAATGAAAGTGTACAACTATTTAACAATTAAATAGACTAAAGTTTATCGCATACACAATTTTAGACTTTTAAAATCAGTTTTAAAATATCTTATAAATTGAAAACATCATTTTAAAAAATTTCCATGTTCAAAAATTTATCTTATACAATTTTTAAACATCTAAAACATTTTAAACTTATCGCATAAATTTAAAAAGCCATAAAATCAATTTTAAAATTATCACATAAATTTAAAACACCATTTTAAAATTTCCATGTTTAAAATTTTATCATATAAAATATTTAAACATCTAAAATCCTATTAAAATCATCTTTTAAAAAATATCGCATAAATTTTAAAATATTTTAAAAGGCATCTAAAATATTTTAAAAGTATCTCATAACTTTAAAACATTTTTAAAAGTATTTTAAAAAGCATTTCAAAGTTTAACAAAATCGCAGTTGTTAGATCGTTACGCGTAGCAGGCTCTGATACCACTGTAGGGTTTCCGGGACCCTTAGGGCACAAAAACTCTATTCTCGTCCTAAGTCGGACGAGAATAGACCAAAAAAGAATTTGCAGCGGAAGACAAATGTTTGTTAATCTAATTAACATGCATTTAAAACAATTTTAACTTAGCCCTTAGGTATAAAACCATTAGCAAAGATCTATGCCAACTTGGGATGGATCTGACCATCCCAAGAAGGATCTAATCTACTGCGGTTAAATTAAACTAATGCTAATCAAACACATACCTGGAATCTCATCCCCGGGGCAGGCGAGATGTTCCGCACCATCTTCCGAGCCGCTCCCGTCCCACGCCGAGCCGCTCCTCAAACCGCTCCCCGAACCGCTCCTCGAATCGCTCCGCATCCCAAGGCGATCAATCCCCGTGTCGCCGAGCCAACCACGCGCCGTAGAAAGTTTCACGCGAGTGAAACCTTCGCCTAGATTTCGGATCCGAATCCGAACCCCTTTGTGGCTTTGCTAGAGCCCTTAGGAGCAAGACAAAAATATAGGGAGATAGAGAAATATTAATTTAAGCCTAGATCCGAGCGTGCTCCAACATTTACGAGAGCTGCTCAGATCTAGAGCTTGGGACGAGTTTAGAGGAGGAGAGCAGACCCCTATTTATATAGGCGGCTGACTGCTCCCCTTCACTCAAAATCCGATGTGGGACTATTAATTTGAGTTAATTAAAATCAAGTTAGTTTGCACTTCACAAAGTGCAAACTTCCGTGAATTTTAACTCACTCACCGTTGAACTTCATGATTGATACAACCTATCAATTCGAAGGGTGTTCAACGGTGAACGCATAGGAAAAAACTGTTCGTCAATCGGAGTTGGTTTGACCCTCCAATTGATCGTCCAAAGATCAGCCCAATGTTAGTTTTTTGCAAAAACTGAGCCGTCAAAAAATCCTGCACAATAAGGGTTCAAAACCCTAGAACTAGGGTCAACCAGGCCAGCTGGGCGAGCCCAGACCAAGTCAGACCTGATCTGGGCACGCCCAGTCTGGCGCACCCAAACTGGGTGCCTGGCCCAGGCCAGGCCAGGCGCCCAGGGCCCGGTTACACTGGACTGTGCCTGGGTCTAGCCAGGCACCCAGGCCAGACCAAGTTTGGCCTGTGTCAGCCTGGTCTGACCCGTTGAACTCTTTTGGGCATATCTTGAGCATTTGGTGTCCGATTTGGACGCCGTTCGAACCTGGGCATAGACCGGGACATTCCCATCTTACCCATGAGCTTTTCCTTGCATTTATATTATTAAATATTGTTTTAAACAATTTAAAACACATTTAATATATTTTGCATCAAATGCAAATTAGTCTCCTATCTAGGCTTAAATTATCATATTGCATCAAATGCAATTATTCCATCCCTTGCATCAAAAATACAAAATATTCTCCCTAACTAATTTCTACCTATTCCTAGACGAAGGTCGCACTCTTTGTGTGACCCTGCGGCCTGACCCTACTACAGGTTGGGCTCGAAGCCCTATACGGCAAATACCACGAGCAGTGGCTACGGTCCCTGTTTCAGCATCATCATAATGTGGTTAGCTCATCAACATGAGAATTGTCAAGACCACCCTGACCGTGTCTGTGATAAGTTCTGCAGTTATAGTCTCTTCGTCTTAAACATGTCGTGTAGATCAAGTCTATGGTACGGTTAATGTCACGCCCGCTTCCCAAACGACGGAGGCGAAGCATGACTAAGGCCCGCTTAGGCCGGGGCGAGAAGCCCGGACCCAATAAGCGTTTGTGTGGTACTCTAAGACGAAGGAACAGGTCCCTGCATGTTAGTACAGAACAATAAAAGTACTTAAAAGGAAAACATTCATTTTATTCCAAAATTTATCAATCCAGAGTACTGAGATTCTACAAAAGCCTGAGTCGGCAACAACGACAAAAAAGTAAACTACTGGTGCAAGCACCCAACCCAGAAGAAAGTAAACGGTGCTACGCACCCAACAAAACTACGGTGGAACCTCGGAATCAGCAACACGAAGATCTCTAACTCTGGTCCTCCTCGGGCACGTACTCAGGATCGACGTCCTCTGGCTCTACGTCCTCGGGTAGCTCTACCTCGTCGACATACTCTGGCTCCACACCTGACGTACAGCACCAAAAGAAGGGATCTATACGTCAGGTAAAGTCTACAAAAGAGGTCAGACTCTACTACAAGTGTACCGAACTATTAAACATCAGTTTACTGGTTGATTAGCATGCTGGGGTTATAACAATATAACAAAAAGAAGTAACGCTGCAGAAAAGTAAAACGTAGCAAGTAGTAGTCGTAGCGTGTGCTACCGACTACGGTACTAACCTAAAGGGGTCGTGACAAGAAGTGACAAGACCAGCAAGACAGGACAGGACACGACAAGACAAGACACGTGTGACTCGAAGGGTTCACGCCTTACGGTTTGAGGGGGATCAGACCCTCTTGCCGTGCGCACGCTCAACCCTACCCCAACCCAAGTGCTCAAGTCAAGTCTGTACAAGGGATCACTCAGAGAGTGCCCTATTTCCCGCAGTCTGTGTATCCGTACAAGGGATCACTCGGAGAGTGACCTATTGCCCGCAGGCTGTGTATCCGTACAAGGGATCACTCGGAGAGTGCCTTATTGCCTGCAGGCTGTGTATCCATACAAGGGATCACTCGGACAGTGCCCTATTGCCCACAGGCTGTGCAAAACAAGACACGACATGACATGATAGGGATAGTTCTTCTAGGGTGTCCACACGCACGCACACACAAGATAACCCTACGGTGTCAAAAGTTGTTGTTGTTACGCCTAGACTTCGTCGTCAAGTCTAGGTCATCAGGGCATCCCGGACGCTATCATTTCACGTCCGGTTCTATTTGTTCACAGTCTAATAGTTCTAGCAGTTTAAGACCAAGGCACGGCCAAAAGCACAAGTGAAATACACTTGCCTACGGTGGCGAGTGTGTCGTCTGTCCGGGGCGTCTCGTCCAGGTGTCGCGTCCGTGATAGTCCATCGGAAACAGTGACACGGTGACAGTGTCAGGTCGCGATTTCCATTAAATCCTATTAAGGTTTGTTTCTAGGTTATCGGGGGCTATCCTATTCGTCACGTCACAGGTTGGTGTTTCGTTCAGCCTAAATATACCACTACCCTATATGCACAGAAAAATTGTCCGACGGTCGATTTCTACAGTGATATCGTTTTGCTGGTGCGGAAAAGTAAATTTAGTTCGAGTTGTCCGATTTTAGTTAGTGTTCAGTTTTGCTACGGTGTGGGTTTGCTACGAGTTCGGGGGACCAACCTCTCCGGTGTTTGACGCGGATGGGAAGTAGAGTCTGAACGGCGACCGATCTGAACGGCACGGCTACAGAACGTATTCTAGAGGTGTCTCGGCTACGGGTAGCGTAGCCAGATACGTCCCGGCAACGACTGAAAGTACGGGCAACGAGCGGGGATTGCGGACAGTGAAGGCGAGCCCGGTAGCGGCCCATAGGAAATTTGGGCAGCGTCAAAGAGATCTCGAACAGCGTATAGGGTTGAGCAATGGCCACGGGGTCAAAACAGCGAACGACGGGGCAAAACGGCGTCTCAACGTCGCTCGGAGGCTGGTCGGACTTTGAGAGAGCAACGGGGTGTCGTAGCGGCTTCCGGCAGTGGAGAAAAGACCGTGGAGTGGCAGATAATGGTAGCAGCGACCAACCAAGCCGGAGGAGGGCTCCGGCGGTCACAGGAGGCTCGTGCGGCGGTTTCAGGCGGTCGGGCGGGCGCTGCACAGATCACCGGCGGTCGCGTGAGGCTGTGCGGCGATCGGGATCTCGCAGTAGCAGCGGAAAACGACTGCAACGGCCTCTTCGGTGCTCCCCGACGTCGGAAACGGCAGCACGACAGTTGCTCGGTAGCGGTCGGGGGTTGAGGGCGAGGCCGCCGGCGTGAGTTGGAAGCACGGGAGGGAGAGATGCGAGAGGGGCTCGGGGGTTTCTCGAGTTGTGGCGGCTGCTGTAAAAGAATTTCACAGCCCTAGGGCTAAAGTTTGTACGTGAATGAGATTAGAATAGATAGGGTTTTAATAATATTAAATATGATATATAACATTTGGATATAGGGTAAATGTGGGAGGTGGTAAGAGAGATAAGGAGTGTGAAATCTAGGATAAGTCTAGGGGACAAATAGAAAAACAGTTTAGGAAAGATATCATGAGATTAATTAGTGATATAGCCAGATTTGGCTATCAAATTCGAATTTGAACTGGTTGGGCTAATCAACGGTCGAGATTTCTCCGAGCGATATCTGTCAATCCGGGCGTCAGAAAAATAATCCGAAAATACCGGGGCGATCGTGGAGACGAGACACACAGATCTACGGAGCCTGATCGTACACTACGCCTACCAAAAATGAACGTAAAATTGGAAACGGCATTTTGAGACAAATGACTAAAACGCCCCTATCATTCCAAGTCGTTTTGCGAGAGAACGAGCCGTGAAATGACGTTTTTCTATAAAATTCTACACTCCCATACGATCACAACGGCATATTACATCACACATTTCGGAGTCCAAAAATAGCCAGATAAAATATGTGCACGATAAAGCACGTGCACACAGAAAATCCATAAGGTCGGAAAGCGACCGTTACATTCTACCCCACTAGAATAAAGATTCCGTCCTCGGAATCAACAACACTAATCAGCAAACAAGAATGGGAAATGCTCTCTCATCTCCTCCTCACGCTCCCAAGTGGACTCTCCAGGTGATCCGTGACGCCACATCACTCTTACCAGGTCGACTACCTTATTCCTCAATTGCGTCTGTCAACGGTTCATAATCTGCACAGGCTGCTGGTCATATGTCAGATCCAGGCGGACCGTGATCTCTGAGAAATCAACCGTGTGCGACGGATCACTGACGTACCGACGTAACTGAGATACATGGAATACGTCGTGAACTCCCCTCCAAAGATGGTGGAAGAGCAAGGCGGTAGGCCACTGCTCCCACACGCTCCAGCACGTCGAATGGCCCAATATACCTCGGGCTCAGCTTTCCCTTCTTCCCGAAACGAATAACTTCGCGGTTCGGAGAAATCTTCAGGAAGACATGGTCTCCTGACTGGAACTCCAAAGGTCTCCTCTTGGCATCAGCCCAATGCTTGAATCGATCTTGCGCAACTCTGAGCTTCTCCCTGATGTCTCTCATGACATCCACAGCTTCCACTATCATCTCTAGACCCAACAGCTCCCGATCTCTAATGTCATCCCAGTTCAGTGGCGATCGACATTTTCTCCCATATAAGGCAGCAAACGGCGCTATGCCAATGCTCGCCTGGTAGCTGTTGTTATATGAAAACTCCATCAAGTGAAGATGGTCCTCCCAAGATCCCTTTAAATCGAGCGTACAAGCTCGCATCATATCCTCTAGGATCCGAATAGTCCTCTCGGACTGGCCATCAGTCTGCGGGTGGTACGCCGTGCTGAAACTCAGACTCGTACCCAAATTCTTCTGCAAACTTCTCCAGAACCGAGATGTGAACCTCGAGTCTCTGTCATGGTCTACGATGCTCATGGGGACTCCGTGTAAGCGTACGATCTCCTGCACGTACATGGTCTACGTCACAACTATTTCCAAGAGGAAGGATTTTAAAATAGGAGTAAAAACGAAATTTTACCTCCAGATATTTCCTCGCCAAGACTTCCGTAGACTGGCCCACTCGGAAGGGAATGAAATGCGCTGACTTAGTTAACCAATCAACGATTACCCAGACTACGTCGTTCTGCTTCGGGGTCAGAGGCAAACCAGTCACGAAATCCATCGTAATATGTTGCCACTTCCACTCCGGAATAGGAAGCGATTGTAGCAATGCAACCGTACGATGGTGCTCAGCTTTCACCTGTTGGCATATCAAACACTTGGCAACGCTTCGTGACACACTCCTCTTTATGCCAATCCACCAGTAATTCAGACGGAGGTCCTTATACATCTTGGTGCCACCAGGATGTATAGAATAAGGCGAGCTATGAGCCTCGCTCAAAAGCTCCTCCCGAACATCACCGGCAGGTACGCAGAGTCTGCTGTCGTACTGCAGCGAACCATCCTCATGAATCATGTGTTGAGTATTGATTCCCCGGATTTGGTTTTGGATGATGAGCAAACATAAATATCGTGTACTAACTGTTTGTGAGCGCAGTTATGGAAATCGTCGCCAAATTTATATGAACATCCAAATCGACGTCTCAAGACTTCTCAATACGCGTGATCGTGTTCCTGAAGCTTTGTTGAAGCTCTAGGACCAATATTGAAGTCAAGAAGAATGAAGATTGAAGCTTCGAAGACGGTTCGTCATGTTTTATTTATTGTCTTTTAGCTTCATAGATTAGAATGTTAAGCCTTGAGTAGGACTTACATTATTATCTTCATTTTGCTCATATCTTAGAGCTAGGACTATCATAGAAGCCTTTAGAAACTTTCCCGAAGCCTAACATTTCTTCCCTCGGCTTCTAGTACATCTTAGTTGGTTCAAGTAGAAGTACCAACCGACTAGATGACGATCTAGTCGGTCGGCAACTCTTCATGAACCGACTAGTTGTCCTTGCTCATTTCAGCTCTTTCACTGTTGATCAATTTGTCGGTCAAAGAAGGTTCACCGACCGACTAGATGATGATCTAGTCGGTTAGGAATCCTTCTCAGACCGACTAGTTATCATTGCCTCTGTACAGCCTGAGTTACTGTTTACAGTTAGTCGGTCCAAGAACATCCATCGACCGATTAGTTGTGAAACTAGTCGGTTGGAATTTGTTCTTAGACCGACTAGTGTAACTTGTATTCAGCTACTTGATTTCATCACTTAGACGGTCAAAGAACACTCACCGACCGACTAGTTGGCAAACTAGTGGCACGTCTTCTTAGACCGACTAGTTCATATTGCCTGGAAATCACTCTTTTGGCCGTCGAGCTGTTAGTTGGTCCATGTTGAATCACCGACCGACTAGTTGATGAACTAATCAGTCAGTGATCCTTCTTAGACTGACTAGTTTGCTTCAGAATAGAGCCGTTGGAGCATTAATTGAAACGTTTTTGCCTCTCTCTCTCTCCTCCATCCTATATATACTTGGAGGGGTTCTTTCATAGGATTCAAGGCTGATTATTTGAGATATTTGATAATCAAAGAGGAGCCATTAAACTCAATTACTATGATCTCTCTTTCTTACTAGAATCTCTCTCTCACTCTTATTTCAAAAGAGAGATTCATTGATTGTGAGCCTTCCAAGCCAAGGAGCTTGATCCAAGGTCACCAACATCCACCTAGGACTCCATTGCTGGTCAATATCTTGGAGCTAGGGTTTGGTGCCTTTATCTTCCTCAAAATCCCTCTTTGCCCTAATTTGGTAAGTTATTCTCAAGGCATAGGATTTTGTGGTAAATGTTTCATATTTCATTTCAATTGATATTGCAATTGTGTCTCTCGGTTGTGAGAGAGGGTGTGATCCCGGTTTGTGGGAGTCACATGTCATTTGTATGATTTGGTCTTATGAAGGTTTTTCACAAGAATTTCATAGTGCTAAATCTTGAGTTAGGGTTTCTAACTCAAGTATCCGGAGGGGATCCGGGTGGTTGGGACGTCGGATCACCGGGAACAAGTCGGGGAGACTTGGGTGGATCCAAACCCATTACATGTTTTGTTTGCGTTTGTTAATTCTTGTTGATTATTGTTCATTTCGCATTGTTGTTTGTTTCTTGCACAATAATTAGGAATAACTATCTTGATTATTTTAAAGTACTAGTCACCCCCTCTAGTACATGTGCAGTAGCTTCACAGGGCACTACAATTGGTATCAGAGCCAGAGTTCAAAGCTACAGGGTCAAAGCTACACAATCTGATACCAACTACAATTGGTATCAGAGCCAAGGTTAAAGCTATGACAAACAACGACTACAGCATCTTCAAGGATCGTCAAGGAGCTTCTTCAGTTTTGGAAGGGATATCCTCAACTAGGCCTCCCTCCTTCAATGGTACCAATTACGGGTACTAAAAATGCCGAATGGAAACATTCCTTCAGAGCGCTTCACTTTGGAGAGCCACGATGAAGGAGTATGTCGAGCCCGAAGAAGAAGATTTCGCGAAGTGGACTCCCGCGGAGGTCGTCGCGGAGGTAAGCAATGCCAAGGCAATGAACATGTAAGAGTGCATATCAAGTATGGAACTCCCTCCTCATCTTGCATGAAGGAACAAGAAGGGTAAGAGACTCTAAACTTGTTGTTGTAAATAAATATTGCGAATTATTTCACATGCAACAGGGCGAGAAGATGAAAGAGTATTATGCTCGATTCATTGACATTACCAACGAATTGGAGGCTCTTGGGAAAACCTACACCCAAAAGGAGAAAGTCTCAAAGACCATCGATGTACTTCGTTCTTGTTGGGAAAAGCGTACCTTCGCCATCGAGGAAGGTAATGATATGAGTAAGTACACTGTCACACAACTAATGGGTACCTTGATGTCTTATGAGGTACGCAAGGACAGTAAGCTCATGATGAAAGAAAAGATGAAGTCGTACTTGAAGCAAGACGAGCCAAAGAAAAAGGCGACTGCCTAAAAGGCCGCTCCATCTACCGATGATGAAGAATCGGAAGAAGAATCGGAAGAAGAGTTGGACATGTAAGCTTTGGCCGATATGGCAAAGAAGTTCGACCGATTCTTCTGACAAGGTAAGTTGAAGAATAAATCAAAATTTATTTCGACTAATGCTTCTACTCCCCTGTGTTATAAATGCAATAAGCCATGACATATCAAGCTGGATTGTCCTCTAAACAAACACAATGAGAAGTGGAAGGCTTCCAAGCACGAGAAGTCGAGAAGGCACAAGAAAGGACTTGTTGGCACATTCACCGACTCCGAAGAGGACTCCTCAAGTGGAGAGTCGGATGCTGAACGTGTGGAGAAAGCACACACGTGCTTCATGGGAAAAGAGGAACGTGATCAAGAGACTTACTCTGATGAAAGCGATGAAAACGAGGATGAAGGCGGTGAGGTAACAATGGAGGAACTTAGAATAGCTAATGAACAACTTTGGAGTAAGTTTTCTAATTTAGCTACTAGGTTTATTAAGACTAAAAATGAGTTAGAGAGTCTTAAAACCTCGCCTAAACCTATCATCTTCATCAACGACACCGTTGTTGAAGGGTTGAGAAATGAGATTGTAAATCTCAAGTCTCAACTTGAGCATGTTCATATCGAGGACTCGGATGAACATGTGATAGCGGATTTGACGTCTCAAAACTCAACTTTGAGTATTGAGAATAAAAATCTCAAATCATGTGTTTGCGCACTCACATCGCAAGTGTCCACCTTGGATGATTCGATGCGTTCACTCACCGAGAAGTATGAGTGCACATTAGGCCGAATTCATGAATTCAATAAAGGTTAGGGCCATTTGGATAATATCCAAAATGACTTACTTCCGGCCAATCACCACATTGGCTTGGGGTGTAAGATGGGAGACTCATCCAAATCGGCCATGACCTTTGTTAGGACATCTTCCGAAGATTCTACTAGTAGGAGTAAACACTTCATGGGTAGTTCTTCTACCAATGGTGCTTCCGCTAGGAACACACCCCCATTTGGAAAGAAACCCACTTTGGGTGGACCTCCAAAGAAGGGTCATGCTTTCATGTATGCCATGACATGTAGGAACACACATCCTACTCCACATGTTAGCACATATGACGATTTTTATGCTCCGCATCCACCAGCACGTGCACACCATGTGAGATACACTCATGCACGTGTTCCTCCACATGCATATGTTCACCCACATCATCATATGAATAATTATCATCATGCACCATTGCATCATATGCCATATGCTTACCCACGACATGCACCACATAGAAATCAACAACGTATGCATGCTCCCAATAGGATTAGGACTCCCAAGACATACACCATTTGGGGTCCGAAGAACACAAGCATGTATAATAAGGATTTGTATGTGCAATCATTTATTAATGATATTATTTTGAATGATGATTATGTTGGGAAATCACGGTCCTCGTGGACTTGGTTTCCAAAGGGTTAGTTTCCTTTGACCCTTCATTGCTTGGTACCATAAGTTTAATTTCATTTTATGGGTACCACACAATTGTGGTAAGAATTGTTTTATTTTTTATTTTGCATATTAATCGTGGATGTGCATGTTAATTTGAAACCTAAATTCATATTGAATTTGAATTTAGTTAGGATATGGGTTACATTTAAGATGTTAAATTTGTTGCCTAACCCATAGGATCCAAAAGGATTTTTGGGTACCAAAATGATGTTTTCTAGGTTTAATCCATCATGGGATACCAACCCTACCAACTCATTGATTTGCAAAGAATTTTCATTCAAATGGAGTTGTTGGTGCTTAAGTGATGCACCAAAGTAGGGGGAGCTTAATGTTGTAAGTATCTTCTTACATTTAATATACATTTGGTATCCATGTAGGTTGAATGCATGCATTATTAGAATATTTACATTGGTATCATTTTGTTTCAATGTGTATGCTAGAATTGTGTATGCCATAAGTTCTATGATGATTGTATTGTTTTTGGCATAACACTTTTTGCATGTTACTCTTGGTATCATATTTACTACATTTGGTTTTCACATTGGATTTTTGTCTCTGATGTTGATTTCTTCGCTCGACGATTAACTTGGTTAAATAGAAATTCTTTCTATGGAAACATAGAATTGTTTTCCATGCACTATTTAACTAAGAATGTTGATATTGGAGAGTATGTTCCATAACTCAATAAGTGAAATTAATTTGAGTTTTGGAGATTTCAATTTTCGCCTATGGTTTGATGATTTCGTATTTCGATTTTCGCCTATGGCTTGATGGTTTCGTTTTTCGATTTTCGACTATGGTCAAGTTGGCACGCTTTGATTTTCTTCGGTATTTTACTTTTGGTATTTTACTTTGGTGTCATTTGGACCGTGGTCATATTCTTAGACTCTCATGCTTTAATTTCTTAGCCATTGAAATCTTGTCGTTGATCTCCTCCCGCTCTTTTTGCTAATGCCAAAGGGGGAGAGAATTAATAATGACAATGTGCTAATTTAATTCAAAGCAATTTACCATGAATCTAAGTTGATATGTTAGATTCAGGGGGAGTTAAGATATTAAATGGATTTAGAATCCTAAATTGCAATAATGGGATTCATATTTTATATTTCCCTCGTCTGCTTGATGCATATGAATATTATTGAATACAGAACTAACGTGTCATCAATGCAGGGGGAGTAAGTAAATTTCATTTGAATCATTATTATTGATTATTATTTATGTTGGTTTGTCATCACCAAAAAGGGGGAGAATGTTGAGTATTGATTCCCCGGATTTGGTTTTGGATGATGAGCAAACATAAATATCGTGTACTAACTGTTTGTGAGCGCAGTTATGGAGATCGTCGCCAAATTTATATGAACATCCAAAGCGACGTCTCAAGACTTCGCAATACGCGTGATCATATGCCTGAAGCTTCGTTGAAGCTCTAGGACCAATATTGAAGTCAAGAAGAATGAAGATTGAAGCTTCGAAGACGGTTCGTCATGTTTTATTTATTGTCTTCTAGCTTCATAGATTAGAATGTTAAGCCTTGAGTAGGACTTACATTATTATCTTCATTTTGCTCATATCTTAGAGTTAGGCTATCATAGAAGCCATTAGAAACTTTCCTGAAGCCTATCGCTTCTTCCCTCGGCTTCTAGTGCATCTTAGTTGGTTCAAGTAGAAGTACCAACCGACTAGATGACGATCTAGTCGGTCGGAAACTCTTCATGAACCGACTAGATGTCCTTGCTCATTTCAGCTCTTTCACTGTTGATCAATTAGTCGGTCAAAGAAGGTTCACCGACCGACTAGATGCCGATCTAGTCGGTTAGGAATCCTTCTCAGTCTGACTAGTTATCATTGCCTCTATACAGCCTGAGTTACTGTTTACAGTTAGTCGGTCCAAGAACATCCATCGACCGACTAGTTGTGAAACTAGTCGGTTGGAATTTGTTCTTAGTCTGACTACTGTAACTTGTATTCAGCTACTTGATTTCATCTCTTAGTCGGTCAAAGAACACTCACCGACCGACTAGTTGGCAAACTAGTCGGTTGGCAAGTCTTCTTAGACCGACTAGTTCATATTGCCTGGAAATCACTCTTTTAGCTGTCGAGCTGTTAGTCGGTCCATGTTGAATCACCGACCGACTAGTTGATGAACTAGTTGGTCAGTGATCCTTCTTAGACCAACTAGTGTGCTTCAGAATAGAGCCGTTGGAGCATTAATTGAAATGTTTTGCCTCTCTCTCTCCTCCATCCAATATATACTTGGAGGGGTTCTTTCATAGGATTCAAGGCTGATTATTTGAGATATTTGAGAATCAAAGAGGAGCCATTAAACTCAATTACTAAGCTCTCTCTTCCTCACTAGAATCTCTCTCTCACTCTTATTTCAAAAGAGAGATTCATTGATTGTGAGCCTTCCAAGCCAAGGAGCTTGATCCAATGTCACCAACATCCACCTAGGACTCCATTGCTGGTCAATATCTTGGAGCTAGGGTTTGGTGCCTTCATCTTCCTCAAAATCCCTCTTTGCCCTAATTTGGTAAGTTATACTCAAGGCATAGGATTTTGTGGTAAGTGTTTCATATTTCATTTCAATTGATATTGCAATTATGTCTCTCGGTTGTGAGAGAGGGTGTGATCCCGGTTTGTGGGAGTCACATGTCATTTGTATGATTTGGTCTTGTGAAGGTTTTTCACAAGAATTTCATAGTGCTAAATCTTGAGTTAGGGTTTCTAACTCGAGTATCCGGAGGGGATCTGGGAGGTTGGGACGTCGGATCACCGGGAACAAGTCGGGGAGACTTGGGTGGATCCGAACCCGTTACATGTTTTGTTTCCTGTAACGGCCACTTTCCGACTGTACGTATTTTAGCACGTAGCTATGTTTCGTGTGCGTTTTGTGTAAGTTGATTTTTATTACTGCCTTCCGTAGTTCAGACACACGACCGGATACCGTATTCACGATTCTCTCGGAGGCGCGATCTCCCCGGTATTTTCGTGTAATTTTAGGACGTCGATTGACCTACCTGCTAATAACTCATTATTAATCACTAATAACCTTTTGTTAATAAACATTTTTGAAAATATTTAATAACCTGTACGATTTTCTCCCTTGTTTAAAACAAAAGAAGGTGGGCTTAATTAATTACTCTTTTAAAACTTTGACCAACCCTTCTCCTTTTGGGTTTACGCATGTTGCTAGGAAAAATCAAATGCCTTGTTTTTTTTATAAAGAAACAAAACTAAACTGTGAACGAATCCTAACCCTATACCTGTCTCTAGCACGTGAGCAGCCATTCTTATAAAGGCTAGCTTAGGGTTTCAACCTATATTTTTTTTTCTCTAGCCCTCACATGTGCAGCCGCCCCCTATATGTATACTAAAATTTTTTAACCCTAAGCTAAAACCCTAGAAGACTCACGCAGCTGCAACCTAAGGCTCTATTTTTGTTGCAGCCGCCACCCATTCTAACACCCGAGCACCCTTCTTCCTCGCGACGCCAGCACCCGAACACCCTTTAACCTCAGCCTCTTCTTCTCCCTGTCGCACAAGCCCGACCCAATCTCAGCCGCCACCTCTCCCTTTAGAAGACCGCCGGCCATCCGCATAGTTCTTCCCCTCTCCTCCCTGCGTCAGCTAGATCTGGCCACTCCCCGATCATTTATGCCCCAGTCGGCCTCCCCCATTGATAGGCCTCCGTCATCTCCCGCAACGGCTCCCAAACCGTGCAGCTGCCCTCTTCCCTCGGCCACCACCGGCCACCGCAGTACCGCAGACCTCTATCCACTCCTCCGCATGAGAAGCCCCGCACATACTCGCCAGTTGTCGCACCTCCAGGCTCCCCTCCGACCCACTCGTCATCAGCCCGTGCGCCACCTTCCTCTCAACCGCCGCCGTTCATGGTTGTCCAAGCCGCGGGCTCCCCCGACAACCCTACGCCATGCGACGAACCCCTTTCAGTTGTGAGTTAAACTTTGTATTATTACTTCGTTCAGTTGCACTGTTAGCCTAGGTTATGTGTGTTATCATATGAATATATATTAGTTATTATATATTTATCCCAGATGGTTAAAAAAATTAGTGTTATATGAATAATTGGATAATGTTAGCTCTGTTATCATATGATAAAGTTAGTAAATGATTAACCCTGTTAATCTGTTGATAAGTTATTAAAACTGTGTAGTAAAGAATGTTAGTTTATAAATGTACAGGCTTCGCTTTATATATGAGTTGGTGCAGTATTTCATGCATAAGCTATTAGTTTCATTATGTGTTAATCAGGGGCAAAATGCAAATTATAAGGTTATATGAATTAAGTTAATAATAATTAAATTGGTTAAGCATCTCTTAGCTTAATATCCGATCTCGCAGGTAGACTCATCCTCGTTCGATCACCGGAACACCCCGACGACCTCTTCTAGTCACGCTACTCGCAGTCGAGGAACCAGAGTGAGGAAGACGCGATCCGGTGTATCGGATCCGACGTCAAAGCTACACGTGACCGTCAGACCAGACGGACTACCGCCGACGCGACGACTGGACGAGACGCCACGGACGGACGACATACTCGCCACCGCAGGCAAGTGTATTCCACTTGCACTTTTGGCTGTGCTTAGGCCTTAGTTGGTTAGAACCGTTAACTGTGAACAAAGAGAACCGGACATGAAATGATAGCGTCCGGGACGCCCCTTGACGGCTCAGACTTGACGACGAAGTCTGAGCCTACCAACAACAACTTTTGACATCGTAGGATTATCTTGTGTGTGCGTGCGTGTGGACACCCTAGAATAACAACTCCCTACACTTGTCATGTCTTGTCCTGTTACACCAAAAGCCTTCGGGCGTTTCGGATGCTTTCCTTGCGGAAGTGATCCCTGTTACACAAAAAGCCTTCGGGCATTTCGGATGCTTTCCCTTGCGGAAGTGATCCCTGTTATACAAAAAGCCTTCGGGCGTTTCGGATGCTTTCCCGTGCGGAAGTGATCCCTGTTATACAAAAAGCCTTCGGGCGTTTCGGATGCTTTCCCTTGCGGAAGTGATCCCTGTTATACAAAAAGCCTTCGGGCGTTTCGGATGCTTTCCCTTGCGGAAGTGATCCCTGTTATACAAAAAGCCTTCGGGCGTTTCGGATGCTTTCCTTGCGGAAGTGATCCCTGTTATACAAAAAGCCTTCGGGCGTTTCGGATGCTTTCCCTTGCGGAAGTGATCCCTGTTATACAAAAAGCCTTCGGGCGTTTCGGATGCTTTCCTTGCGGAAGTGATCCCTGTTATACAAAAAGCCATCGGGCGTTTCGGATGCTTCCCTAGAGGAAGTGATCCATGTACTTCTTGTCCTGAGTTCCTGGGTTGGGGTAGGGTTGAGCGTGCGCACGGCAAGAGGGTCTGATCCCCATCGAACCGTAAGGCGTGAACCCTTCGTGTCACACTTGTCTTGTCTTGTCCCGTCCTGTTTGTCCTGTCTTGTCCCGCCACGTCCCGACTTGTCTTGACACCTGTAGGTTAGTCCCCGTAGTTGGTAGCACACGCTACGTCTACTATTTGTCCCGTTTTACTTTACTGCTACGTTACTTCCTGTTGTGTTACCCTGTTATAACCACATCATGATAATCAACCAGTAAACTGTTGTGTAAAAGAATCTCAGCATGTTAATCAACCAGTAAACTGTTGTTTAAAGTCCGGTGCACTTGCAGTAAAGTCTAACCCTTCTTGTAGACTTTACCTGACGTACAGTTCCTTTTTCTTGGGTGATGTACGTCAGGTGTTCAGCCAGAGATCGTGGACGAAGCAGACTCGCTGGAGTACGTGGAGCTGAGGATGTCGTCATCAGAGTACGTACTGACAAGGACCAGACCTTGAGGTCTTTTTAGTCGTCACTTTCAGAGGTTACTAATTTTAGTTTGCTTTTAGATAGTTTGTTGCCACGCTTAGGCTTTCCTTTTTAGACTTTGTACTTGTTGGATATTACGTCTCTAATTTAACGAATGCAACTTCCTTTCTGTACTTTCTGTTGTTTCGAACTATATTAATGCAAGAACCTGAAACTTTTAAAATGGTACACCTACAGACGCTTATTGGGTCCGAGCTTCTCAGCTCTGGCCTAAGCGGGCCTTAGTCACGCTTCTCCTCCGTCCATTTTGGGAAGCGGGGCGTGACAGGTTTTAGTGGTGGCCCATGCAGGTCTTGCAAAAGTTCGGGACAATAAAAGTACCGCATTCATTTAATATCCACGTACAAGTCTGAATTAGGTTTTCTTGTCTTAGATGGTAGGAAGACTTAGGTATACACCTAGGTTGATAGTCAGGCGACTTAGTTAAGATTTAGTCATCCTTGTTCCAGAATACCTTAGCAGCCCTCACTTGGATCTGACCGTGTTAGATTTCTAGAGCCCTCCTTTTAGTCGTCCGCTCGTGCTCATCGAATTCGGGCCCAGCAGAACGTAACCGTGCTTCTCTTAGGAACTTTTCTCCTTAGATCCTGATTTTAGATTAGCCCATTAGGAAGTCTTACAGCTACGTTATCCTGATCTTTGAGCGACTCGATGATTAGAATACCTGATTTCTAGCATCATTCAGATCATTACCCTTCTGTGTCATTGACCGTAGGATTTCACCGTGGCTTTTCATGGTTCACCTCCTAGTCATATTTACGTTCGGATCTTTCAATCCTTTTCTATACACTTGAACCACGTGATCCGTTCGTCGTTAGTCGCCAATCGTTGAATCTTTTTCATTCAGCCTCTCGATCCTTCTAAAGAATTTTCAATATTATGTTTTTCGAATTCCTTTCCCAGTTTCAATTCCTTGGAAAAAAAAAGGGAGTATGAACTTAGACTTCCTACCTTTCGGTTAACTCGAATGTATTCTTTGAATTTCAAAATTTCTCATCAAAAATCTTTAATTACCGTCTTACAGTCGCATTCTTGCCCTCGACTCACGTGATCGTTTCATGACACTTATCGATAATTCTTCAAATCCATCCATTGCGAATCCTCCTTTCTTTGAAAGTGTTTTCGAAATTCATTATTAATTTCTTCGCTCGGTTTAACTTCTTTGAAAACTCTTTCTTATATATTTAAAATTTCTTGCTTTTCGGTTAAATTAAAATTCCTCCTTGGATTATAAAACTACCTTAGTTATAAACTTTCAAGTTATTATCTAGTAATTATTTCTAACCGATATCTTCTGTATTTTAGTTTTTAAAACCTTGTTATCATTTCGATAATTCAACATATATATTATTCTTCTCTAGACTACAAAATTTATTTCTAACCACTTACCTTACATACTTTTAAAATATTTTCTAAACTAAAGGGGACTTCAAATTTTTATAAATATTAATTCTATGTCCTTCGTGACCACATATCAAAATCCTTGTTTAAACTTACTTTCATTTGCAAAACAACCGCTACCTCACCCTGTTTTTGTTTCCTTCATCTAACTCTTATTCCAAGTTGTAATTTTTACCATCTGCTCGCTTTTTACTACTTATTTTTATAAGTATAAAAGTATATGATATCCTATTTTACACGTAATTCGCCTTTCATCTATCTAATTATTTTGAGGAATGTTTTTGCTCCATCCAACCAACTACCATCCTTACCCCGCCTTATTTGAACTCGTTCTTCCGATCTCATTTCGTTTCCCTTTTGGTTTAGTTTTATTTCCTCTATTGTTTAGACATTTGTGCATGTAGTTGCCTATATCATCTCTAGTTAGGAGTGGGCCCACTGGTTTGTGATGTTGTCGTGATGCATGAGTATAGGTAGAGTGTGTAGACCTGTATGAGTGTGTCATCTTTAGGATACTGATAATTGCCTTTTGTGTCTTGAATGTGTACTCGGTGTTAACCATGATAGGATTGAAGTTGTCTGAATGACGGTATTCATACATATATGAATAGGGTCATAGCAGGCAACTTCCTTAGACGTAGTTTTTTCGCGATTATGGAATAACTTATCTTTGACTGCGTGTGTTTGTATTAAAACTTTGTTTTCTTTTAAACCAAATCTTTAAAGATTTTGAAATTAGCTCACAAGATCACAAATCAATTATCCTCCCTCATCCATTACCACGACTCCACACGTTTTTTCCAAATGTATTAAAAAAAATGTGTCACTGGTTTTAAGTTTTCCCTTTTCTCTTCTCTTTCTCTCCATTTAGAAATGTGATGTTATGGATTGTTATAGTTTTGAGACTAGCTATTATTGTTGTAGGATTTTTTTTGCGGGTAGGCTCAGGGAGAGATGAGATTTGTTATAGCAATGACTAACCGATTTTGGAACAATGGGATATTGGAATAGATTTCTTTCGGATGAAAGGAATGGGCCGTCCAAGACTTATTTTTAAAACCGACGGACTCAATGGAGGATTCTGGTTGAATGAAATTATATGCGTGAAGATGAGAACTTATCAGATTTGAGGCTTAGACGAATGGTAGATAGGGATGGCTACAGAGTATGGTAGGAGTTAGGGTGATCATGAGATTGAGTAGAGCTTTTATTAGCATCGAGACTTGGTCGTCGAGTTGGCGTGAGAAGACATTGGGAATAACACAACGATGGTTAGGTAGCCGGACTTAATATTAGGTTGTGATTAATTATAGTGAGTAGGATGAGATGTGATTTTGATGGTCCAAATTGTTCGGCGGATGAATTTATGGGAAGATATGACGAAGAATGCATTGGGGACACAACGATTGTCGATTTGCGAAAAGTGTTATGAGTTAGATAACGTTTCTGTTTGGATCGATGATTGACTTAAATATCACATTAGCGATTGATTAATATTGGGAAGAGATCGAGAAATTTAAAAGATATTATTGGGCGGTGAGGTATAGCAGAGTGGTATGGTATGCGAAGATGATTATTAATCTTTTATGAGAACTTGGAACTGAAAATTTGAACAGTAGTGATGGGTCTATAGTTAAGTATTAAGATGTGATTTTAGTCATGGCATTGTCCAGTGAAAAGAAAGATTATGACGGATTATTTGAGGAATGATGTTAAAAGTATAGGACAAGAGACCATTGTGTGGAAGATGGGAGTTATAGGCTTAAGTGTTTATGGATTTTATTAAGTAGTCTTACTATGAGTGATTCCGAGGGCGGAATCATTTCTAAGGTGGGTAGAATGTAACGGCCACTTTCCGACTGTACGTATTTTAGCACGTAGCTATGTTTCGTGTGCGTTTTGTGTAAGTTGATTTTTATTACTGCCTTCCGTAGTTCAGACACACGACCGGATACCGTATTCACGATTCTCTCGGAGGCGCGATCTCCCCGGTATTTTCGTGTAATTTTAGGACGTCGATTGACCTACCTGCTAATAACTCATTATTAATCACTAATAACCTTTTGTTAATAAACATTTTTGAAAATATTTAATAACCTGTACGATTTTCTCCCTTGTTTAAAACAAAAGAAGGTGGGCTTAATTAATTACTCTTTTAAAACTTTGACAAACCCTTCTCCTTTTGGGTTTACGCATGTTGCTAGGAAAAATCAAATGCCTTGTTTTTTTATAAAGAAACAAAACTAAACTGTGAACGAATCCTAACCCTATACCTGTCTCTAGCACGTGAGCAGCCATTCTTATAAAGGCTAGCTTAGGGTTTCAACCTATATTTTTTTTCTCTAGCCCTCACATGTGCAGCCGCCCCCTATATGTATACTAAAATTTTTTAACCCTAAGCTAAAACCCTAGAAGACTCACGCAGCGGCAACCTACGGCTCTATTTTTGTTGCAGCCGCCACCCATTCTAACACCCGAGCACCCTTCTTCCTCGCGACGCCAGCACCCGAACATCCTTTAACCTCAGCCTCTTCTTCTCCCTGTCGCACAAGCCCGACCCAATCTCAGCCGCCACCTCTCCCTTTAGAAGACCGCCGGCCATCCTCATAGTTCTTCCCCTCTCCTCCCTGCGTCAGCTAGATCCGGCCACTCCCCGATCATTTATGCCCCAGCCGGCCTCCCCCATTGATAGGCCTCCGTCATCTCCCGCAACGGCTCCCAAACCGTGCAGCTGCCCTCTTCCCTCGGCCACCACCGGCCACCGCAGTACCGCAGACCGCTATCTACTCCTCCGCATGAGAAGCCCCGCACATACTCGCCAGTTGTCGCACCTCCAGGCTCCCCTCCGACCCACTCGTCATCAGCCCGTGCGCCACCTTCCTCTCAACCGCCGCCGTTCATGGTTGTCCAAGCCGCGGGCTCCCCCGACAACCCTACGCCATGCGACGAACCCCTTTCAGTTGTGAGTTAAACTTTGTATTATTACTTCGTTCAGTTGCACTGTTAGCCTAGGTTATGTGTGTTATCATATGAATATATATTAGTTATTATATATTTATCCCAGATGGTTAAAAAAATTAGTGTTATATGAATAATTGGATAATGTTAGCTCTGTTATCATATGATAAAGTTAGTAAATGATTAACCCTGTTAATCTGTTGATAAGTTATTAAAACTGTGTAGTAAAGAATGTTAGTTTATAAATGTACAGGCTTCGCTTTATATATGAGTTGGTGCAGTATTTCATGCATAAGCTATTAGTTTCATTATGTGTTAATCAGGGGCAAAATGCAAATTATAAGGTTATATGAATTAAGTTAATAATAATTAAATTGGTTAAGGATCTCTTAGCTTAATATCCGATCTCGCAGGTAGACTCATCCTCGTTCGATCACCGGAACACCCCGACGACCTCTTCCAGTCACGCTACTCGCAGTCGAGGAACCAGAGTGAGGAAGACGCGATCCGGTGTATCGGATTCGACGTCAAATCTACACGTGACCGTCAGACCAGACGGACTACCGCGGACACGACGACTGGACGAGACGCCCCGGACGGACGACACACTCGCCACCGCAGGCAAGTGTATTCCACTTGCACTTTTGGCCGTGCTTAGGCCTTAGTTGGTTAGAACCGTTAACTGTGAACAAAGAGAACCGGACGTGAAATGATAGCGTCCGGGACGCCCATTGACGGCTCAGACTTGACGACGAAGTCTGAGCCTACCAACAACAACTTTTGACATCGTAGGATTATCTTGTGTGTGCATGCGTGTGGACACCCTAGAATAACAACTCCCTACACTTGTCATGTCTTGTCCTGTTACACAAAAAGCCTTCGGGCGTTTCGGATGCTTTCCTTGCGGAAGTGATCCCTGTTACACAAAAAGCCTTCGGGCGTTTCGGATGCTTTCCCTTGCGGAAGTGATCCCTGTTATACAAAAAGCCTTCGGGCGTTTCGGATGCTTTCCCTTGCGGAAGTGATCCCTGTTATACAAAAAGCCTTCGGGCGTTTCGGATGCTTTCCCTTGCGGAAGTGATCCCTGTTATACAAAAAGCCTTCGGGCATTTCGGATGCTTTCCCTTGCGGAAGTGATCCCTGTTATACAAAAAGCCTTCGGGCGTTTCGGATGCTTTCCTTGCGGAAGTGATCCCTGTTATACAAAAAGCCTTCGGGCGTTTCGGATGCTTTCCCTTGCGGAAGTGATCCCTGTTATACAAAAAGCTTTCGGGCGTTTCGGATGCTTTCCTTGCGGAAGTGATCCCTGTTATACAAAAAGCCTTCGGGCGTTTCGGATGCTTCCCTAGCGGAAGTGATCCCTGTACTTCTTGTCCTGAGTTCCTGGGTTGGGGTAGGGTTGAGCGTGCGCACGGCAAGAGGGTATGATCCCCCTCGAACCGTAAGGCATGAACCCTTCTTGTCCTGTTTGTCCTGTCTTGTCCCGCCACGTCCCGACTTGTCTTGACACCTGTAGGTTAGTCCCCGTAGTTGGTAGCACACGCTACGACTACTATTTGTCCTGTTTTACTTTCCTGCTACGTTACTTCCTGTTGTGTTACCCAGTTATAACCACAGCATGATAATCAACCAGTAAACTGTTGTGTAAAAGAACCTCAGCATGTTAATCAACCAGTAAACTGTTGTTTAAAGTCCGGTGCACTTGCAGTAAAGTCTAACCCTTCTTGTAGACTTTACCTGACGTACAGTTCCTTTTTCTTGGGTGCTGTACGTCAGGTGTTCAGCCAGAGATCGTGGACGAGGCAGACTCGCTGGTGTACGTGGAGCCGAGGATGTCGTCATCAGAGTACGTACTGACAAGGACCAGACCTTGAGGTCTTTTTAGTCGTCACTTTCAGAGGTTACTACTTTTAGTTTGCTTTTAGATAGTTTGTTGCCACGCTTAGGCTTTCCTTTTTAGACTTTGTACTTGTTGGATATTACGTCTCTAATTTAACGAATGCAACTTCCTTTCCGTACTTTCTGTTGTTTCGAACTATATTAATGCAAGAACCTGAAACTTTTAAAATGGTACACCTACAGACGCTTATTGGGTCCGAGCTTCTCAGTTCTGGCCTAAGCGGTCCTTAGTCACGCTTCGCCTCCGTCCATTTTGGGAAGCGGGGCGTGACATTTCCGTTTGTTAATTCTTGTTGATTGTTGTTTATTCCGCATTGTCGTTTGTTTCTTGCATAATAATTAGGAATAACTATCTTGATTATTTTAAAGTACTAGTCACCCCCCCTCTAGTACATGTGCAGTAGCTTCACAGGGCACTACATCACGAACTCCGTCTGTAGTCCAGCTTCAACATGCCTCCTGATCCTTTGTAGCTTCGGATCTCCTGCCTGTGTTGCCTTGATCCGATCCATGATCGTGGACTAAATCTGTAAATTCATGAATGAAAGAACTACACCAGGTAGGACGACCTCAAGATTCATCTCTTTCAGCTCCTGCTGAATCCTCCAGTTGGCAGTATGTATCATCGCAGTAGGAAGTCTACTCAAAGCATCGGGCACTACGTTCACCTGCCTCGGGTGATACTGCAAGTCTATCTCATAGTCAGCCATGAGCTCTAACCATCATCTCTGACGCATGTTGAGCTCCTTCTGCGTTAAGATGTATTTCAAGCTTTTGTGATCGGTAAAAATCTTCACGTTCTCACTCAGAAAGAAGTGCCTCCAGATCTTCAGTGCAAATATCACCGCTGCCAACTCCAGATCGTGCGTCGGGTAATTCTTCTCGTGAGTCCTCAACTGACGAGAGGCGTACGTGACCACGTGGCCATGCTGATGCAAAACGCATCCTAGGCCCTTCCCTGTTGCATCACAATATACTTCGAAGCCTCCGCTCCGATCCGGTACAGCCAAAACCGGTGCGTGGTCAATCTCGCCTTCAAGATACTGAAGTCCTCCTCATAAGCATCTGACCAATGAAACTCAACATCCTTCCTCGTCAGCTTCGTCATCAGCTCTGCAATCTTCGAGAAATCCTTGATGAACCGCCGATAATAGCCTGCTAAGCCAAGAAAGCTCCTGATGTCAGACGCTGAATGCGGAGTCAGCCAATCTCTGACAGCTCTGACCTTCTCCGAATCTACAGATATGCCATCACCGGACACCACGTATCCCAGGAACGTGACTCTGTCCAGCCAGAACTCGCACTTACTATACTTGGCATATAGCTTATGTCGCCTCAGCGTCTCCAACACTGTCCTCAGATGACAGCTGTGCTCCTCCTCAGACTTCGAGCAAATAAGAATGTCATCAATAAAGATAACGACAAACTTATCCAAGAAGTCGTAGAAAATTAACTTCATCAAATTCATGAACACAGCTGGAGTGTTGGTCACGCCGAAGGGCATAACCATAAACTCCTAATGTCCGTACTTCGTCCGAAAAGCTGTGTCACGCCCCGCTTCCCAAAAATATGGAGGCGAAGCGTGAGAAGGTCCCTCAGACTTGAAGCTACAAAGCTGCAAGTCCGATAAGCGTCAATCAACTTTAAAAACTACAGGTCCTTGCAACGCGAATGAAACAAAGATAATAATGAAATGAGACAAAAGAGATATCTCAGAATATCCATAAAATGAATTTCAACATCACAGAAAAAGCCACCAGGCTAAAAAGAAAATAGTTTAAAGGCCCAAACATGGCCAACAAAAGTACAACGTACAAAACAAAGGTGTCACGCACCGACAACTAACAACAAAACCTAAAACAAAAGAAACTCAGCAAAGTCACCAAGAAAGGTCTCTGGTGTCCACAAAACTCCTCCTGGGCAATCATGGACTCAGACTCAGTGTCAGCAAGACATCACGTACACAGCAACGGTCTCCGGCTCAGGGTCTAACATGTGACACCCAAAAGAGCAAGGGGCACATGTCAGCAAGTCTACAAGAGACTTGTGCAAGGAAACTGAAAGTAGGTACAAGTAAAACAACCTAGCAGTTCTAGAATGAATGCAATGACAGGGCAGTTAAAGTATGAGTGCAACAAGTAAAGTAAAGTAAAGTAAGGTACGAGCATGGCATTTAAACATGGCATGGATGACAAGTCATACAAGTAACACTCACTAGTACAAGACAAGTAAAGTAAGCACCTCGTGCACAGAGATTCCGCCTTCTGGCTAGAGTGGCTGATCGGGCCACTCCTAAGCTCAGGTGACCGTTTATCCCTACCCCTCCACGTGTATCGAGCCAGGGCCTTACCCCCGAACGCGTATGCTCACTTTTGGATCACGAGCCAGGAAGTATTTTTAACAAGTATGGCATAGGGGTGCACCTAGCTGGACAAGGAAATCGGGCATTGGCTTTTGACCAACACATGAGGCCCGTTCCCAGGAAGTAGTATTCAAGGAGTACAAGTACAAGTATTGTAGCGTGTGCTACGATGCAACAATCAATTTGGATGACATGTAAGATGCAATGCATGGCAGTTAAAAGTGCGTACAGATAAGGAAAGTAAACGTGTCAGTTTAGTATGCATGAACAACAAGTTTAAAGGTTTAGATCTAGCTTCGTTGTCAAGCTAGATCAATTAGGTGACGGATCTAGTTTCGTTGTCAAACTAGATCAAGTAGGCGTCTAGCCAGCTATCATTTCACTGACTAGTCTCTTTTACGCTAAAATAAAGGAAGTGACCTAAAAACGTGGCCCTACACTAGAGTCGGCAAGTTTCACTTGCCTGCAAGTACAACGTCTGGGAAACACTGTCCAAGAGAGTCCAAAATCACAATTATCCTACGTGCACAAGTCCACCGTCCTAAAAGTCCATACTATTAATCTTGATTAGTGAATTTAAAACATTTAAAACATTTTAAAAACATCAATTTTAGTCTTGATTAACAGGCAATGGGTTGGGGGTCCTAGGGGTGCAAAGCGTTACCTCAACACGACGCGAAAGCTACACTGGCATCGGGTAGCGACGCCAGGGGTTGGAATAAGAGAACGTGCTCCAAGTCCAGATTCCAAATATAGATTCCTCGCTGGAAAGTTCAGAGCATCAACCGGAGCAAAGGTTCCAGATTTCACAGCTAGCACGTGCGACGACGGGCTACGACGTGTCGCAACGTCGTACACGGCAAATCGTCGGAGAGAAAACACCTAGGTGGGGCCCACAGTAGTCCTAGGGACCTATAGGGGACCCACAATACCTCTGTGGAACTTGGGGGGCCCACGGTGGCAAGCGGTGCGACGGGTGCGGGGTTGTGACGAGTGGCTCTCGGTCGGACACTAGCCTGACAGAGAGATTGGCTCGGTCAGACACAGCACACGGCGCTGCACAGCGCTGCGGTCGGTGCGGGGCTTGGTTCTCTCGGTCGGTGCGGAGGATGGTCTCGGTCAGGCGCCTTGGATGCGGGAGTTCGGGCGCTGCAACGTTGCAGCCATTGCAACGTTGCGGAGGGCGGGCGATGCAGGGAATCCCTTCGGTCGGTGCGGGCGGAAGCGGGGGTCGGTGCGGGATTGCAACGTTGCAGTTGAAACGTTGCGGAGCGCTGGCGGAGGCGGGGAAATCTCTCGGTCAGACCGAGAGAAATCCTTGGTCGGAGCGGGCAACGGAGCGGGCGATCGAGCGGGCGACGGTGCGGGCGGCTGCAGCGATCGGTGGGGGGGATTTGGCCTCGTTTCTTCGGTCGTGCGGGGGGAGTTCGTCGCAACGTCTAATTTGGGTTTTGGAAGCGGCTAGGGTTATTTTCTTACGAAAATAGGTCTTCCTAAAGGTTGTTTATATAGTGTAGAAGGGTTGACTAGGTCTAGGGCTAATCCTAATGGAATTAGGAGTTTAAAATAATTTAAAATTCAAATCTCACCATCTCCAACTCACCCAAGGCTTAGGTGGGGCCCAGATGAGCTGGAAATTGGTTCAAAAATTATTTAAAACGTTTTAAACTCAAATAAATTTTCTTTGGCCGAAATTAATATAAAACCTAGCTTTTAAAAATATTTTAAACCTTACTAAAAATATAAAAGTGGTCAAATAAACTCCAAAAATTATGAAATAAATATCGGGGTGATCGTGGTGACGAAAGTGAGCTAAATAAGAAGACGGATCTCAATTTCGACGTCGGTTCGACGAAACTAAAAATAGAAACGTCTCCCGTCAAAAGTGAGAATCGCAACGTCTCATCGAATAAGATTAAATTGTGGGAAAACGACTCGAGAAACGTCGTTCCAAATTAGTGCCACAATTTACTACCCTCAGAGACGTTCACAACGGAATATCGCATCAAAGTGTTCACAAACAAACAAAGTCTAAAACAAACACGTGCACTTCCAAAAGCACGTGCACGAACAACGTACAACGAAAAGTGGTCGTTACATCCTCCCCACCTTAGAATAAAGTCCATCCTCGGACTTTCTAATATATCTAGTCGTTCCAGTAACTACCCCAATCAAGTCATTATAATTCAAACCAGGTATAGTCATTACAAGTGCTCATATATGCACTAGGTACTCAAACATTAACACTACCAACATGTATATATATATATTCACGTATGTCATACACTTATACCTATTATGGTCAGTCAATTTCATACATGTATTTCAATCATATACATATACGTACATCCCTTATATAACTACTACTTACCTAATCACAAAACAATATTTCAGATACTCATAAGTATGGTCTCACACTTGCAAATACAATCATTGTTCTACGTATAGATAACTACCTATGCACAAAACCAACATAGGTATACTACTCCCTAATATTTCCTAGTGCACATCCAACCAAACACATCAACTCATGTAGTCACACCATACCATTATTAATCAAGTTTCACTGTATCTAATATACATTCACCACTACTATAGTTTCACAGTATATAGTCATTCAAATGCATGCAAATAGTTCACCATATATTCCCATCACATACGGTCCTATAACTGTATTTACGACACGCCACATATACCATAGTCATCAATACCTATAACTAAGCACATGCTTACCCGTGCATGGTGCACACCCATACACGCTAACATTTCATTTACATACACCAATCATACCATCATATATCCAGTACATCTACGTACCTAGTTTAGCTAGCACACAA
Organism: Scilla litardierei; assembly: GCA_030789695.1. NCBI lineage: Eukaryota > Viridiplantae > Streptophyta > Magnoliopsida > Asparagales > Asparagaceae > Scilla > Scilla litardierei. The sequence continues at coordinate 559,873,417 of CM061142.1, forward strand.
ACGTTCATACAGGCAAGTCCTTAGTAAATAGCTATACCTCAAAACCAACACCTATAACTATATACTGGTGTAGCGACCCACAATCATGTGTGTAACACAACCAGGCACAAACACTTCTATCACTATACATACACCAAACATTGCTATGTTCAAACTACCAACATACATTCAATATACTTAGAGTATACCCACTCAAGCTTGAGTGAGACTCAATACACATATCAGAATATTCTACATACGTAACACTGCATTTATACCTATACCCATACCACTCCAATATATATATATGTCTACCAATACAACCATATACATACCATAAGTCAATCACACTTAATATTTAGTCAGGTAATACTTACATAGTTCAATCACTCTATATACCATAATAATAATAATACAGACATCAGCACACGTATAATTATAATACACTTCCTAATACATGCATACGCATTCATCGTATAGTCACACACATGTGACATATATATATTCACACCATAGCCTACTACCTATAATTAGTATACTAACACATCTATACGTACATAATTAAGATGTGCAATAGTCGTGTATACCTCACGGTATGCACGCATGCAACATCCCGCAAAAGCAAGCAATACCAATCAAAATTATAATCCTACTACCATATGTATATCACATATATACTCAGGCAACAAAACATCACTACTTACGTCTAAACACCATATATATCTACCTACAAGCACATACTCACACGTACTAATATATGGGTCACTCAATAGGCCTACTCTCTTAACTATACGTACACTTATTATTATCACACCTAGCATGCACATAGCTTTACCAATCATTTTATTTCAATCATCACAAGTATCTCTAACTACATACACTCCATTAAATGTTCCAACACTAACTCTTATATACACAGGCATCCCTAGTATGGCATAGCTAACCACTCATAAGTCTATAATTGCTAACACACAAACAGCTTCATAATATTTCGAATAACTCCGAGTGTATATATATATCACACAATAGGCAAGCATCAATATACTATGGGGGTATACTCATTCAAGCCCACGTACACAACTTAGGTACGTGCACCATGACTACATTACAAGGTCCAAGGGCATACTAACAACTTAGAGTTGACACAGACATTGACGGATCCTAAGGCCTAAGCAATAAAGAGAGCGTGACGAGGGAAGGATCGATAAGCACGAATTCAGATAGGATGACTATAAGGAGACAGCTTGGTTAGGTGAAACAGTGATTCATTTGTGAATGCTTAGGTAGAGGAAGGGAGACGTAGTGATACTTATATAGGATATAGAAAAGAAAATAGGGTAAGTAACACAAGCTAAAATATGCGAAATCTGAAAACTGTTGTACTTCGAAAGTTGGAATCCTCGTCTGTATAAAATATTTGGAGGTCGATAAAACGAGTTGTTCAAAATAAGTTTGAGTCGAATATTCATAATAAGAATAAATGTTTTATTGGCTTATCACAAATCATTAAGAAAAGGAAGTAAATCATTCACACGGACATTAAAGACATAATTTTTCAGAAAATTTTATACGTAAGTAATTTAATATAATGTTGGCAAAATTTTGGAAATGAAATTTAAGTAACTGAAGAATTGAAGCTCGTTTTAAACGCTTCCAAAGTCTTTAAGCCATGGAAAGAAAATTTAAAATGATCAATATTGGAACTACCTTTTTTAGAGGAACCAGGATGTGCAAAAAAATTAAAACTGGTTTACACAAAACCCTTAGCATACGAGCACAACGAACCTGGTACGGATAAAAATAATTGAAATTCAATTTAGTTTAGAAATTATTCGAAAAGTATGTATGGTGAACGGAAAGATAATAATGACTTAGTAGTGAAATTATCAAAAACTGTAGTAAAGCTTTAAAACCAAACTATGGGAGGTCTGGGCCAGGAATAGTAATTTTTAAAATTTTGAAATAGCGAAACGATGAGCACAAAACCGACTGGCTAAAAGCTGAAATTCCATGTGACTTGAAAGTATATTAAAGTAAACACGATGTATCATTCGAATAACACAAACAAGAAGGAAAATTATAAATCGAATTGGGCAAGGCAAAAGTATGGTTCAGAATGAAATTAATATATGAAGGGACAACGCATTTACATAAGTACGAAAAATATAGGCTGGAAAAAATTATAAGCTAGTGTTCAAAAATTCCGACAGAAGTTTTAAAATTTTAAATCAACGAAGGAGGATGAAGTATAAGTATATTAAAATTTGGAACAAGGTTAAACTTCGGAAAGGAGGAAGTCGAAAAATACTCTCAGGAGATTTAAGATTTGTAACGGAGAGATTCGAAAATTGATGACGATCGTCAAGAGGCGATCTAGTGGATCGAGGCAAGGGAAATTGGTCGGATGATCAAAACATACGTGCGCCTAGGATATGAACCAGGAAAATCTACGGGGAAACTCCTACGGTCGACCAACTAAAGATTAAGAACTAAGTGCTAAGACTTTCTAAGGAGCCTGGCGGTAATGAAATGCGTTCAGCTTGGTCCAAAATCGATGAACCCAAGCGAACGACTGAAGGAAATTATAGAAGTCTAATATGGTCAGAGTTAGACAAGAACCACTAAGGTAACTCCTATGACGATTAAATCAATTGCTGACAGGGAGTCTAACTAACAGTCAGGGCCTCTATCTAGCAAACACAGACGTCTAGCTAAGTCTTCTTACCACCTAGTGACATAGGAAAACGACTAGACTCAGGGCTCATGACTCAGATGTTGCAATTTATTTAATGGACATTCCGTTATTATTGTTGTTCCGTTAATTCGCAATTGCAAGACTGGACCTGCATGGGCCACCAACAAAACCTGTCACGCCCCGCTTCCCAAAAATATGGAGGCGAAGCGTGAGAAGGTCCGCTCAGACTTGAAGCTGCAAAGCTGCAAGTCCGATAAGCGTCAATCAACTTTAAAAACTGCAGGTCCTTGCAACGCGAACGAAACAAAGATAATAATGAAATGAGACAAAAGAGATATCTTAGAATATCCATAAAATGAATTTCAACATCACAGAAAAAGCCACCAGGCTAAAAATAAAAGAGTTTAAAGGCCCAAACATGGCCAACAAACGTACAACGTACAAAACAAAGGTGCCACGCACCGACAACTAACAACAAAACCTAAAACAAAAGAAACTCACCAAAGTCACCAAGAAAGGTCTCCGGTGTCCACAAAACTCCTCCTGGGCAATCATGAACTCAGACTCAGCGTCAGCAAGACATCACGTACACATCAACGGTCTCCGGTTCAGGGTCTAACATGTGACACCCAAAAGAGCAAGGGGCACATGTCAGCAAGTCTACAAGAGACTTGTGCAAGGAAACTGAAAGTAGGTACAAGTAAAAAACCCTAGCAGTTCTAGCATGAATGCAATGATAGGGCAGTTAAAGTATGAGTGCAACAAGTAAAGTAAAGTAAAGTAAGGTACGAGCATGGCATTTAAACATGGCATGGATGACAAGTCATACAAGTAACACTCACTAGTACAAGACAAGTAAAGTAAGCACCTCGTGCACAGAGATTCCGCCTTCTGGCTAGAGTGGCTGATCGGGCCACTCCTAAGCTCAGGTGACCGTTTATCCCTACCCCTCCACGTGTATCGAGACAAGGCCTTACCCCCGAACGCGTATGCTCGCTTTTGGATCACGAGCCAGGAAGTGTTTTTAACAAGTATGGCATAGGGGTGCACCTAGCTGGACAAGGAAACCGGGCATTGGATTTTGACCAACACATGAGGCCCGTTCCCAGGAAGTAGTATTCAAGGAGTACAAGTACAAGTATTGTAGCGTGTGCTACAATGCAACAATCAATTTGGATGACGTAGAAGGGTTGACTATTCCCAGCTGATCAAAAATATCGTCAATGCGCGGCAGCAGATACTTATTCTTCACGGTGACACATTCAGCCCTCGATAGTCCACGCACATCCTGCGGGACCCATCCTTCTTATTCACGAGCAATACGGGTGCACCCCACAGTGACACACTAGGGTGAATGAAACCCTTTTGCAGCAACTCATCTAATTGCTTCCGCAGCTCCTCAAGCTCAGCAGGTGCCATTCGATACGGTGCCTTCGATATCGGCTGCTCTCCTGGCATAAGATCAATACCAAATTCTAGAGCTCGGTCGGGTGGCAGACCCGAGATATCCTCCGGGAAGACGTCGTCGAAGTCTCTGACGACTGCTGGTCGGTCGATCTCCATCTGCATAGTTGCGACAATCGGCATCTCCGGCTTGGCCCAAAATCTGATGGGCCCAAGCGACTCGTCTCTGCTACGAAACTCGAACTCCAGGTGGCCTAGAATCCAGAATACCACCCTCTTGCTGTGGCATTCGATCACACGTGGAAGTCTCCCATCCAATCAATGCCAAGAATGACATCGAAATGCGGTAGATCATGGACGATGAAATCTGCAAATAGTTCGTGTCCACTGACCACCATGGGGATCGATCAACAACCCAAATTCACAGTCACCACTCCATTCCCTGTGGTGATGTCCCAACACTTAGGAAGTGTATGGGTGGGAATGGAGCGATTTGTTACAAATCTACGGGATAAGATGCACATGGATGCATCGGAGTCGAACAAAGCCAAAGCAGGGTGAGAGGACACTAGAATGGTGCCTAGGATACGAAAGAACTACGGTCAAACCAAGCTACTCTAACAAACAAGGCAAACAAACAAACTAACATTATGATCAACATTATGAAATGAAAGTCTAGATTCAAAGTATACATGTAATAACTCCATCCAGATCCTTAGTCTCAACAGCGGTCATGGTGTAAGCCGGCCTCTGGGGTTGCACTGCCCGCTGAAACATCTGCCTCTGTGGCGCCAAGGGTGGTCCATGTACAACAGTTCCTCTCTGAACCGGGGCAGGCGCTCTACTCTGTAGCGGGGCTGGTGCTCTGACCATGGCATGACGCGCTCTCAGACAATCCTTAGCAGTGTGCGAGGCATCTCCACAAACCAAGCACAATCCCAGCTTCTTCCTACAATTGGTCTGAACATGTCCTGGCTTGCCGAAGAAGTGGCATGGTCCCTTATTCTGAATCTACATATGTGCTCCTGGCCTCTTGAAAGGCACTGTCTGAACTGGCCTCATCGTCGGCCTAGCAGGTGGCCAGTACTGCTCCATGGGACGCTTCCCTCTATCAGCTGGAGGGTCAGGTAGACGCGATATGGTATCATGGTTCCTCGCGGCATTCAGCACGGCTCCCATGGTCGTGAAATCTGCCGAAGACATAGAAGCTTGAATCTTCGGACGCAGTCCCTGACGGAAACGATCAGCTCGTTTCTCCTCCTTCCTCACTATATGTGGGGCAAACCGACTCAGCATCTCGAACTCTGCCTCATACTCATCGACGGTCATATCTCCCTGCTTCAGATCTACAAATCTGCTCAACAGCTCCCTCATAGCAGCCTTGGTGAAATACTTATCCTTGAACATCGAGCGAAAGGTCCTCCAGTCCACTGGCTTCGGCAGGCGCCTCTCCTCAATGCGCCACCAATTCCTAGCATTCTCTGTCAGCTGCATCTTCGCTATCTCAACCTGGGTATCATCGAGATTCTTCGCAGCAATCAGCTTCTCCTCAGTACTCAGAATCCACTCATCAGCAGCCAACAGTCATTCCTTCCCAGAAAATGTCTTCGGCTGAAGCTCATTGAACTGCTTCACTCTCGGAGCAGCTCGAGGGGCAGGCGGAGGCGGTGGTGGTGCTACTGGAGGAGCATGGGCAGCACGGTGGGACTGCTGAACCAACTGGTGCTGCACGTCCAGCATCTCTTTCATCACACCCAGAAACTGGCGAAACTCTCCGCCCTGGTCTTCCGGAACTCCATTGCCTGAGTTCCCGGATCGGGTGATGCGTCGTCCTGCCATCCTATTGTCAAGAAATACAGAGATTAGACTCGTACAATTACTGGATAACTGTCACGACCCGCTTCCCAAAATGGACGGAAGCGAAACGTGACGAGGCCCGCTTAGGCCAGAGCTGAGAAGCTCGGACCCAATAAGCGTATGTAGAGGTACCATTTTAAAATATTTTCAGGTTCTTGCATTATTATAGTTCGAAACAACAGAAAGTACGGAAAGGAAGTTGCATTCATTAAATTAGAGATATAATATCCAACTGGTACAAAGTCTAAAAAGGAAGCCTAAGCATGGCAACAACCTAGCTAAAAGCAAACTAAAAGTAGTAACCTCTGAAAGAGACGACTAAAAAGACCTCAAGGTCTGGTCCTCGTTAGGCACATACTCTGGGTCGACGTCCTCGGCTCCTCGTACTCCAGCAAGTCTGCCTCGTCCACGAACTCTGGCTGAACACCTGAGTACAGTACCAAAAGAAGGAACTGTACTTCAGGTAAGGTCTACAAAAAGGGTTAGACCAAACTGCAAGTGTACCGAACTTTAAACAATGGGTTACTGGTTGATTAACATGCTGAGGTTCTATTTCACAACAGTTTACTGGTTGGTTAGCATGCTGTGGTTATAACAGAGTAACACAACAGGAAGTAACGTAGCAGGAAAGTAAAACGGGACAAGTAGTAGTCGTAGCGTGTGCTACGAACTACGGGACTAACCTACAGGTGTCAAGACAAGACGTGACAAGACGAAACGTGGCAGGACAAGACAAGACAAGACAAGACAAGTGTGACACGAATGGTTCACGCCTTACGGTTCGAGGGCGGCCAGACCCTCTCCCAGTGCGCACGCTCAACCCTACCCCAAACCCAGGAACCCAGGACAAGAATTACAGGGATCATTTCCGCTAGGGAAATATCCGAAACGCCCGAAGGCTTTTTGTGTAACAGGGATCACTTCCGCGGAGGAAAGCATCCGAAACGCCCGAAGGCTTTTTGTGTAACAGGGATCACTTCCGCGGGGGAAAGCATCCGAAACGCCCGAAGGCTTTTTGTGTAACAGGGATCACTTCCGCGGGGAAAGATCCGAAACGCCCGAAGGCTTTTTGGTAACAGGGATTACTTCTGCGGGGGAAAGCATCCGAAACGCCCGAAGGCTTTTTGGTAACAGGGATCGCTTCCGCGGGGGAAAGCATCCGAAACGCCCGAAGGCTTTTTGTGTAACAGGATACGACATGACAAGTGTAGGGAGTTGTTATTCTAGGGTGTCCACACGCACGCACACGTAAGATAGTCCTATGATGTCAACAGTTGTTGTTGTCAGGCTCAGACTTCGTCGTCAAGTCTGAGCCGTCAAGGAGTCGTCCCGGACGCTATCATTTCACGTCCGGTTATATTTGTTCACAGTTAACAATTCTAACCAACTAGGGCCTAAGCACGGCCAAAAGTGCAAGTGGATACACTTGCCTGTGATGGCGAGTGTGTCGTCTGTCCGGGGCGTCTAGTCCAAGCGTCGCGTCCGCGGTAGTCCGTCTGAAATAGTGTCACGGTGACGTTGTCAGGTCACGTTTTCAGTAAATCCTATTTAGGTTCATCTCTAGGTTGGACGTGGCTACCCTAACGGTCACAAGTCAAATTGTCCGTTCAGCCTATCTGACGATTCTATCCTATGTGCACAGTCAAAAAGTCCGATCGTCGTTCTACGGTTTCACATAGTTTTAAGGGAGCAGAAAGTAAATTTAATTTGTTAAGTTGCCGATTTTAGTTAGGGTTCAGGTTTCGCTACGGGTGGGTTGCACTACGAGTTAGAGGACCAACCTTTTCGGTGTTTGGACGTAGATCGGACGTCGGGTCTGAAAGCAGCAACGGGTCGCATGGAAGACGTATTATATCTGCGTCGATGGACTAAAAGTGTCAGGCTACCCACAATTAACTCCTTAAAGAAATTTAAGTATACACTGTTTGCTAGGCTTACTAACATGCTAATACCGGCGTTATACAGATATACTACCCGGACTATAAGGATAACAGTGGTATACTACCACCGACCTATTGATTAATGAATCAAAGTTATTAATGTTACTGATTATACAAAATTTACCACAAATTGTTAACTTAGGTTTAGTAAGTCTATTACTAACATGCTAACCTACTGCCTAACTAATATTACATTATGATCTGACATTCCACTAACTTCTTATAAATAAAAAAACAAAAGTATGTAGTAAAAATCACTACTAATACCTCTAATTTAACTTAACTGGTATAAAAGTTTATATAAAAACATAACTATAAATATAAGTTGTAAGAATCTTCTTTATTTGAAACTCACAGTAATTACTTGTGCCTCCTCTTGTTTGCAGGGGGTCATTCGGATGTCGCCTGTGCAGCAGCTTCGGGGCTTAGCAACAACGAGTCGGGCGAAGCGCCGTTGTCGATGGCGGTGGCACGGAGGCGCGACGGACGGCAGCTGCGCGATGGCAGTAAGCGAGGACGACGATGCGGACTGAGGGGCAGCCTTGAGTTGAGGGTACCATGGTCGGAGGTGAGAGGGGACGGAGCCCGGGTCGAAGGCCGCGGCGAGGGGAGGCGCACAGTGGTGGGTTGGGTCGCTGACGGTTCGGAGGAAGGGGAAAACGCCTCAGGTTGGCGGTTTGGTGGAGGGAGGCTGGGCATGGCCGTCTGAACAGAAGGAAAGGCAGCAGCAAGGCTGCCAGGTGGCGTTCGGAGCGGCGGTTGCCCGTCGGGGAGGAGAGAACGGCGGTGTTGGTTCGTCGGCGTCGAGTTGTGCGGCAGCCGTGTGGCCGTGGCGAGGAGGGGTTGTACACGAGGGGAAGGGCTGTCAGCCCTCGGGTTTTGACAGGTAGGGGCTAGGTTAGTTTAAAAGAAATGGACTTTTTTTTAGAATGGGGGCGGCTGTGAGCTGGGATGCCCTAGGTTTTGTCTAGATTTAATTATATAGGGAAAAGAGAAATGAGAGAGGAAACGTGGGGGTTTGCGTGATAGAGTGGGATTGGTTACAAGATATGGGGGCACAGTTTAGGTTATAGATTTATTGGAATTTATAATAGTTTAGATAATAAAACGATTTGATTCCCCAGGCCATTAGTTAGGTTAATGTTTAAAAGCAATTAATAAAAAAACTAATTCGTTTTGGAAAAGAGTACAGAACATAAACGTAGCAATTTGAATATTTATACATAAAAAATGTTTTTAATAATTAATAATTTAACACATCGGTATCTCGACGTCCAAAAAAATCAAAAAGAAAATACCGGGGCGATCGCGCCTCCGAAAGGGTCGTGAATACGGGGTTCGGTCGCGCGTCTGAGCTACGGAAAAGAGTAATAAAAATCAAGGACGACAAAAAGAATACGCACACGGAACAAGATAGGCGCTAAAATACGCACGGTCGAAAAGTGACCGTTACATTCTACCCACCTTAGAAATGATTCCGCCCTCGGAATCGCTCATACTAATAGTAATAATATCTATGTACCCTTATACCCGCAACTCCCACATTCCACCTGATGATCGCTAATCCTATAACTTCAATCATAACACGTCTTTCCACTGGCTAATACTACAACCAGAAACACACCTTAGCACTTAACTATAAATCCACATTACCGTTCATAATTCAACAATCATCACGTCCCCAATATACCATCCATTACCTTAATTCATAAATCTATTCTCCAAAATCAATGAACCAAAAACTACATCTATCATTAATCTTAACATCTAATCTCATAACCATACAAAATTCGTCTACCTAACCATCCATTCATCTTAACATGGCGTGCTATCTCCAATGTCTTCTCACGTCAACTCAACAATAAAGTCTCGATGCTAATAATAGCTCTACTCAATCTCATGATCACCCTAACTCCTATCATACTCTGTAGCCATCCCTATCTACCATTCGTCTAAGCCTCAAATCTGATAAGTTATCATCTACTCGCATATAATTTCATCCGACCAGAATTTACCATTGAGTCCGTCTCACATCGGTATTATAAATAAGTCTTGGACAGCTCATTCCTTTCGTCCGAAAGAAATCTAATCTAATATCTTTGTGTTTCAAAATCAATTAATCACTGCTATAATAAAACTCATCTCACCCTGAGCCTACCCGCAAACAAAACCCTATAACGGTAATAGCTAGTCCCCAAAACTATAACAACCATAACATAACATTTCTAAATGGAGAGAGAGAAGAGAAAGGGAAACTTAAAACCAGTGACAGATTTTTAAAACATTTGGAAAAACGTGTGGAGTCGTGGTAATGGATGAGGAAAGATAATTGATTTGTGATCTTGTGAGCTAATTTCAAAAGCTTTAAAGGTTTGGCTTAAAAGAAAAAACAAAGTTTTGATACAATCACATGCAGTCAAAGATAAGCTATTCTATAATCGCGAAAAACTACGTCTAAGGAAATTGCCTGCTATGACCCTACTCATATACATATGAATACCGTCATTCAGACAACTTCAATCATATCATGGTTAACATTGAGTACACATTCAAGACACAAAAGGCAATTATCAGGATCCTAAAGATGACATACTCATACAGGTCTACACACTCTAACGATGCTCAACCACCACGACGACATCACCTACCAAAGGACCTACTCCTAAACCAGAGACAACGTAGACAACTACAAGGACTAATGTCTACACAACCTAAAGAAAACAGAAGCCAGGAGTGTAACGAAATGAATCGGAAGGAACGAGTTCAAATAAGACGAGATAAGGAGGTAGTTGGTTGGGTGTGACGAAAATATTTCTCAAAATAATTAGATTGATGACAGGAGAATTACGTGTAAAATATGGTATCATATACTTTTATACTTATAAAAATATGTAGGGAAAAGTGAGCAGATGGTAAAATTATTACGATTTGGAAGAGAGTTAGATGAAGAATAAAAGTAGGATGAGGTAGCGATTGTTTTGCAAATGAAAATAAGTTTACACAAATATTTTGAAATGTGGTCACAAAGAACATAGAAATGATATAATAACAATAAAAATAATAATTGGAGTTCCCTCTAGTTTAGAAAATATTTTAAAAGTGTGTACGGTAAGTGGTTGGAAATAGATCTTGTAGTCCAGAAAAAGTATAAATTGAATTATCAAAATGTTAACAAGGTTTTAAAGCTGAAACACGAAAGATGCTGATTTGAAAATAGGTACGAGATAGTAAAACAATTTTACGACCAGAGAGGTTTCAAGATCAGTGAAAGAATTTTAATTCAACCGAAAACAAGAAATTTTAAATATATAGTATATGGGGTTTCAAAGAAATTAAGCTGACCGTAGAAACTGAATAAGGAATTTCGAAAGTACTTTTAGAGGAGGCAAAATTGGCAAAGAGAAAGATTCGAAGGATCTACGATGACCGTCAGGAAGCGATCACGTGAATCGGGAGAAAAGGAAGATGATCGCATGACGGTTACACACAGGATATGATTTACGGAAGCTATGATGGGACTCTATGGCAGATAACACAAAAGTGTAATGATCAAAGGGACGATAGAAGTCAGGGGTCCTAATTATCGAGTCGTCTAAAGATTAGGATAACTCAGCTCTAAGACTTCCTAATGAGCTAGTCTATAATTGGGATCTAAAGATAAGGTTCCTAAGAGAATCCAGGTTAGTTCTGCTGGGCCCGAAGTCGATGGACCCGAGCGAACGACTAAAAGAAGGGCTCTGGAAATTTAACACGGTCAGAGTCAATTGGCTACTAAGGTATTCTAGGACGAGTATGACTAATTCCTAACCAAGGCGTCAGACTATCAAATTGGGAAATCTACCCAAGTCTTCCTACTATCTAAGACTGGGAAACTAATTCAGACTTGTACGTGGATATTAAATGAATGCGGTACTTTTATTGTTCCGAACTTTTGCAAGACCTGCATGTGCCACCACTAAAACCTGTCACGACCCGCTTCCCAAAATGGACGGAAGCGAAACGTGACGAGGCCCGCTTAGGCCAGAGCTGAGAAGCTCGGACCCAATAAGCGTCTGTAGAGGTACCATTTTAAAAGATTTTCATGTTCTTGCATTATTATAGTTCGAAACAACAGAAAGTATGGAAAGGAAGTTGCATTCATTAAATTAGAGATATAATATCCAACTGGTACAAAGTCTAAAAAGGAAGCCTAAGCATGGCAACAACCTAGCTAAAAGCAAACTAAAAGTAGTAACCTCTGAAAGAGACGACTAAAAAGACCTCAAGGTTTGGTCCTCGTCAGGCACATACTCTGGGTCGACGTCCTCGGCTCCTCGTACTCCAGCAAGTCTGCCTCGTCCACGAACTCTGGCTGAACACCTGACGTACAGCACCAAAAGAAGGAACTGTACGTCAGGTAAGGTCTATAAAAAGGGTTAGACCAAACTGCAAGTGTACCGAACTTTAAACAACGGTTTACTGGTTGATTAACATGCTGAGGTTCTATTTCACAACAGTTTACTGGTTGGTTAGCATGCTGTGGTTATAACAGAGTAACACAACAGGAAGTAACGTAGCAGGAAAGTAAAACGGGACAAGTAGTAGTCGTAGCGTGTGCTACGAACTACGGGACTAACCTACAGGTGTCAAGACAAGACGTGACAAGACGAAACGTGACAGGACAAGACAAGACAAGACAAGACAAGTGTGACACGAAGGGTTCATGCCTTACGGTTCGAGGGCGGCCAGACCCTCTCCCCGTGCGCACGCTCAACCCTACCCCAAACCCAGGAACCCAGGACAAGAATTACAGGGATCATTTCCGCTAGGGAAATATCCGAAACGCCCGAAGGCTTTTTGTGTAACAGAGATCACTTCCGCGGAGGAAAGCATCCGAAACGCCCGAAGGCTTTTTGTGTAACAGTGATCACTTCCGCGGGGGAAAGCATCCGAAACGCCCGAAGGCTTTTTGTGTAACAGGGATCACTTCCGCGGGGGAAAGCATCCGAAACGCCCGAAGGCTTTTTGGTAACAGGGATCACTTCCGCGGGGGAAAACATCCGAAACGCCCGAACGCTTTTTGGTAACAGGGATCACTTCCGCGGGGGAAAGCATCCGAAACGCCCGAAGGCTTTTTGGTAACAGGGATCACTTCCGCAGGGGAAAGCATCCGAAACGCCCTAAGGCTTTTTGTGTAACAGGATACGACATGACAAGTGTAGGGAGTTGTTATTCTAGGGTGTCCACACGCACGCACACGTAAGATAGTCCTATGATGTCAACAGTTGTTGTTGTCAGGCTCAGACTTCGTCGTCAAGTCTGAGTCGTCAAGGAGTCGTCCCGGACGCTATCATTTCACGTCCGGTTATATTTGTTCACAGTTAACAATTCTAACCAACTAGGGCCTAAGCACGGCCAAAAGTGCAAGTGGATACACTTGCCTGTGATGGCGAGTGTGTCGTCTGTCCGGGGCGTCTAGTCCAAGCGTCGCGTCCGCGGTAGTCCGTCTGAAATAGTGTCACGGTGACGTTGTCAGGTCGCGTTTTCAGTAAATCCTATTTAGGTTCATCTCTAGGTTGGACGTGGCTACCCTAACGGTCACAAGTCAAATTGTTCGTTCAGCCTATCTGACGATTCTATCCTATGTGCACAGTCAAAAAGTCAGATCGTCGTTCTACGGTTTCACATCGTTTTAAGGGAGCAGAAAGTAAATTTAATTTGTTAAGTTGCCGATTTTAGTTAGGGTTCAGGTTTCGCTACTGGTGGGTTGCACTACGAGTTAGAGGACCAACCTTTTCGGTGTTTGGACGTAGATCGGACGTCGGGTCTGAAAGCAGCAACGGGTTGCATGGAAGACGTATTATATCTGCGTCGATGGACTAAAAGTGTCAGGCTACCCACAATTAACTCCTTAAAGAAATTTAAGTATACACTGTTTGCTAGGCTTACTAACATGCTAATACCGGCGTTATACAGATATACTACCTGGACTATAAGGATAACAGTGGTATACTACCACCGACCTATTGATTAATGAATCAAAGTTATTAATGTTACTGATTATACAAAATTTACCACAAATTGTTAACTTAGGTTTAGTAAGTCTATTACTAACATGCTAACCTACTGCCTAACTAATATTACATTATGATCTGACATTCCACTAACTTCTTATAAATAAAAAAACAAAAGTATGTAGTAAAAATCACTACTAATACCTCTAATTTAACTTAACTGGTATAAAAGTTTATATAAAAACATAACTATAAATATAAGTTGGAAGCATCTTCTTTATTTGAAACTCACAGTAATTACTTGTGCCTCCTCTTGTTTGCAGGGGGTCATTCGGATGTCGCCAGGGCAACAGCTTCGGGGCTTAGCAACAACGAGTCGGGCGACGCGCCGTTGTCGATGGCGGTGGCACGGAGGCGCGACGGACGGCAGCTCCGCGATGGCAGTAAGCGAGGGCGACGATGCGGACTGAGGGGCAGCCTTGATCTGAGGGTACCATGGTCAGAGGTGAGAGGGGACGGAGCCCGGGTCGAAGGCCGCGGCGAGGGGAGGCGCACGGTGGTGGGTTGGGTCGCTGACGGTTCGGAGGAAGGGGAAAACGCCTCAGGTTGGCGGTTTGGTTGAGGGAAGCTGGGCATGGCCGTCTGAACAGAAGGAAAGGCAGCAGCAAGGCTGCCAGGTGGCGTTCGGAGCGGCGGTTGCCCGTCGGGGAGGAGAGAACGGCGGTGTTGGTTCGTCGGCGTCGAGTTGTGCGGCAGCCGTGTGGCCGTGGCGTGGAGGGTTTGTACACGAGGGGAAGGGCTGTTAGCCCTCGGGTTTCGACAGGGGAGAGGTAGGGGCTAGGTTAGTTTAAAAGAAATGGACTTTTTTTTAGAATGGGGGCGGCTGTGAGCTGGGATGCCCTAGGTTTTGTCTAGATTTAATTATATAGGGAAAAGAGAAATGAGAGAGGAAACGTGGGGGTTTGCGTGATAGAGTGGGATTGGTTACAAGATATGGGGGCACAGTTTAGGTTATAGATTTATTGGAATTTATAATAGTTTAGATAATAAAACGATTTGATTCCCCAGGCCATTAGTTAGGTTAGTGTTTAAAAGCAATTAATAAAAAAACTAATTCGTTTTGGAAAAGAGTACAGAACATAAACGTAGCAATTTGAATATTTATACATAAAAAATGTTTTTAATAATTAATAATTTAACACATCGGTATCTCGACGTCCAAAAAAATCAAAAAGAAAATACCGGGGCGATCGCGCCTCCGAAAGGGTCGTGAATACGGGGTTCGGTCGCGCGTCTGAGCTACGGAAAAGAGTAATAAAAATCAAGGACGACAAAAAGAATACGCACACGGAACAAGATAGGCGCTAAAATACGCACGGTCGAAAAGTGACCGTTACAATAACAATAAAATGAATGTCAATACTCCTATTGTTCCGTACTTGCAGAAAGAATGTGTGATGACCCGTATTCAACAATACTAATTTTCTACGTATTTTCTTAATTAATAATATTTTATAGTGGTTTGTTAGAAGTTGAATATCAAAATAGTTTCTAAATCATTTATAAAAAAAATGTGTTGTAGAACCAATATAGTTATAGCCTATTTTAGAGTATACGAGTGCCATCCTAAATCCCTAAATGATTTTTATAATTATTTAAACTCAATTTTAACATTTCAGCCTTAACAATTATTTTTCTAAGTAAACGTTTTCAAAATGATTTCAAACTTCTACAGTATCATTCTATGACCATTTAGAGCCTCCCACATTAATTTCGTAATTTTTCGAAGTCGGATTGATAGAGAACCCGCAAACCCGCTTCCTAAACATTTTGGCCCAAAACACGTATTTCTGTAGTCCAAACTACGAAATAGATCTCGTAGTCACGATCCTCGTGATGATACGAACCCGTGGCTATATTTTCGTAATTTTTCGGAGTCATTTGACTTTAGGGGCAAAATTGTAATTTCACTAATTACATTCGCTAATTACCGTTTTACATTTCCCTAATTACTATCCTAATTAAACCCACATCTGTCGGCAAATAAATCCAAAACACTCACATGGCAGCCCATGTGTTATACACTTAGTCAAATTTCTAAAGTTAGTCTAAAAGCTAACTTTGCTATTAATGATCATTTGACTAAATATTAATTGCACCATTATTATACTAATTTTAATCACCTATATAATCCTATCTTCTCTCCCCCCTAAACAACATCACCCAGGCTCTTAAAGCCCGAACCCCGCTTTACACGCCAAGGCCCACGTCTCCGACCACATAAAGCCCCGAGCACCGCCTGCACACGGAGTTCCGCTTCGCCCGACAGCTGACACCGCCCCTCCGTGCTCCGGCAAGCTCCCCGACACCGTCCGACGTCGTGCAGCACCCCGAGCCTCCGCCGTCGTCCCCTTGCAGTGGCGCCCCTCGACAGACCCCGGAGACCCTCACCCCGACAGCATCTCCCCGCAGCCGCCCTTCGCCACGCCTCCACGACGAGCGCCACCGTCCGACGAACCCCCGCTCTCTGACAGCAGGCCACGGCGAACCCCCTCCGAGCTCTCCGCCACCCCGACATGTCACTGCACGCCTCGCCCTCGCCCTCTCCGGCGAAGTCGCGCCGCCGTGAGCACCCAGCTCCCCTCCGGCAGCAGCTCCGCCCTCGCCGCCTGAGCTCGGCCCTGTCTTCGACGAAGAACCCCCGAACGACCCCGAGCTCCCGTCATCTCCTCCGCCTGTGCTCCGCTCCTCGCCGCTCGCCGCTCTGTCCTCCGGACGCCGCCCCTCGCCGTCAAGCCACCGGAGCGCCGCCCCGCTCCGACTGAAGCGCCGCCGGAACCCCCGAACCCCGCCACCGCCCCTCCCTCTCTTGATGTCTCTCTCTCTCGCGGGTAAAAAAAACGAACGACGTTTCATTTTAATTTTTAATACGTAATTAATACGTATTTTATACGAATTTTCGTATTTTCTTATATTTATTAAATGATATTATTGGGTTTAAATTCATAGTAATTCGTTAAGGCCTCAGAAAATTACGAGACTAGTCCCAGAAAATCAGAAACGTCGAAACGAATCCATTGGCGCTAGTTTCATCTCCATAAGGCAAGTATATTTCTCACAGTGAATTTTTAAAGGCAAAACTTAAATAGGTTAAAATCCTTTTAAAATTCGTATCTTGCAATTTTTACATACACTACTGCACGATAAAAATATATGTTGAAGTACTTGTAATTACGATCGTTTTGACATCTTGTTTGTGGAATTCTGACGTACGGTTTGTCCGGAATAAATCTTTGAACATGGGTATTATTAATAATTTCTTGTTTTAAAAATCCTTTTAAAATTCATAACCTGTGATTTTTACGTACACCAATGTAAGGTGAAAATATATGTCTTAGTACTAGTGAATACGATCATTTTGACACCTTGTTTGAAGAATTCTGATGTACGGTTTGCTCTAAACAATTCATTGAACATATGTTTTAAAAATCATTTCTTGATTTAAAATTGCTTTTTGGCTATTTAAAATTGTTTAAAAATTGTTTAAAAATCTTGAAAAATAACTACTAGTCTTAGAAAGTATTTTAAGCTAATTTAAACTCTTTTGCTTGGTTAAAATCATATCTTACTCGTTCATTTATTTATTTAAGTGATCCTAATGTTTTCATTTAATCGAGTCGTGAAGTTGTGAACTTTCACGAGATTGTTGTACAGACTATTGGAATACCGAGATTGAATTGACTGAATGGAAGATGGAACTTCAACAATATTGAATGGAAGATGGAACTTCAACAATATTGAATGGAAGATGGAACTTTAATAATATAGAATGGAAGATGGAATTTCAATAATAAACAGATAGTACACGTTCTTTTGACCGGCACTAGACTTGACCTGGGATTGGGGTAGTCTATGATCACAAGTGTTACAGAATGACTGGATGCGCCATACTAAATTACCTCCAACACATTACGGGGGTTAGAACCTTGACCGTTGCCATATCGGAACGGTGGGTAAGCCTCGGAGTTGTTCCCGTCGCAGGCTGCATGTTGGTTATCTCTAGTACTCTTGGACATGGACTTATCACTAGGTTAGACTAGTTATTGATTATTGTTCTAACATCTTTTTCTACAGGTTGCTACAGTGTGTTTATTGAATGCTAAATTGTCACAGGTTACAGACGGCTTGCAAATTGTTATTGAATAATGAAATTGTTACAGGTTGCAAATGATATTGCAACTGGCTATCAAATGATTAAATTGATGCAGGTTGCAAATGTTTAACTGATTTAACTGATTTAACTGCTTTAATTATTTTAACTGCTTTAAACTGATTTATCTCTTTTATTGCTTATTTGTAAATTAAGCTTATTGCTTGTCTTTAAAGTTCATCGTTGTTTAATTTTAAAATGTCCAATATTTTGGTTTTGAGAATATCTGGCCGAGTATACCTCGCTGACGGACATTTCATTTTGTTGTTTTTACGAAATGTCCGTCAGGTATCGATAGTGAGTTCTTTGAAGACACTACCGCATGAATCGAGCCAGTGCTTGACGAGCACGTGGAGTACCTACACACAGAAGATTAGACAATCCCCTTCGCGACTGTTTCTTTACATTTAAAATAATGTAATTTGTGTACCTTGTTTGTATTGCTATACTAGGCCCAAGTTGTATCTTAATTATTGTACGCTGGATATGTAATAATGTTGTTTGAGCTGCTTCTTAAATTTGCATGCAAGGATCTGCAATTTTTATACAGACGCTTAGTCTGTTTAAGCCAAGGAGGAAGAAAAGAAAAGGATTCCAAAAGAAAAAAAAGTACTCCTCTTTGTTTTAAGCACATCGCGGACCCGCTCGCGTCCTCGCTCCCGGTAGAATGGGAAGCGGGGCGTGACAGGTTTTGGTGGTGGCCCATGCAGGTCATGCGTATGCAAATACTTTAAGATCGGTTTAAACGACATGAATATCTAAGTGTACAACTAGAATAGATTTATTCTAACTTACCTCACATTGCGGTTTGTTTTGAAGTTTGGCAGGTCAACCAGATACTCACAACTGATGATGATTTGATTTTTACTTACCTTATATTGCGGTTTGTTTTGAAGTATATATGGCAGGTCGACCAGATACACACGGCGTCACCCACAACGACATCTTGGGTATCGTAAAGGAAATACTGGAAATTCAACGCCAAATTCTCCATGAGGCTACCTAATCGGTAATCACTAGTATATCTGAATCTTTTCCATTTACATCGATTTGACACCCATCGCCTTTATTATCATTGCTAGCATACCTTATCGTGCTATATGTATTTGTCTTCATAGCTTGTCCACTTCTTAATTTGGAAGTTTCCTATTGCTTCTTATCACATAATTCGCAACAAACTATTTCCATTGAACCTCATTACTTTTTCGAACTCTTAACCCTTGCTTAGGAACTCGTGTTCCATTCTTGGTTATACCCTTCCTAGTAACCTCTTTTGCTAGCAGTTATAGTTATTTTCATATGTTGAACCATCTACCTACTTCATCACCTTTCCTTCAGTTGATGATGGCACGCATATAACTGATAAGCTTTCTTCAATGGACCATGATCCGGTCAATGTGCTTGGCTAAAGTCTGTTGGATCGACCTAGCTAGACTGGGCATAAGTGATCCTGGCTTAGTCACTTCCCTGGCCGTGTCCGCTGGACCGCAAGGACGTGAATCATGATTATGTAACGCCATCGATCTTCATTACTATCACCCTTCCTTTAGCTTGATGACATTTCGATTGACCGTCTTAGAATCTTTCTATTTTTACGCTTGAACTCTAGCTACGTCTATTTTAAGGATGGTAGCATTTGGTCTTCGTTCACCAAGAATTCGAGTTCGACAATGGTAGCAGTTCGATGGACACTCAGAATTATTGGAGGATGGTACTAGAGAATTTGAGACAAGCTGAATCACGACGTGCAGGTGTAGGTTGTTACGTCGTATTCATCCTTCTTGAACTCGTGTTTCTCTTCTAGCCCCTACTTTCTATCTTGTGCCCGATTCCCCATGAGACGTATCTTTTTCCACCTACCATTTCCCCCTATTTATTTCCTTTGTCCGCTTCCTCACCTCGAGCCCCGTGCCCGCCTAACCGTCTACCCTACCGACGACTTTCAGTGCCCCTCTTTTTCTTTAAAAGACCCCCCTTCTTCCTCACCAAGCCACCCGTAGTTTCCCCTACGCCGTATCGACTTCCACTCCTCTTCCCGGCCTCTTCCCCAAGCGAGCTCGACCCACCTCACCTCCAGTTCCTCCGACCTCACCCAAAGCTCCACCACCCCACCCTACTCCGGTAACACCCGCCACGTCAAGCAGTCGCAGCCACCATAGATCGACAACCACCGATGGCCGTCCGACGATATGTTTTGGGATTTTTGGCCTTGGCAACGACCCTCGCCACCACCCTCGCTACCGCTGTGTGGCTGAGATCTTGGGAAGCCATGATCCTTGGGCTTCTCTTGAGCTCTCTGCCCTGGGTCTCACCCAGATTGATGTCCCGTTTAGGCATCCTCTTGCATCTACTCCTTTTGATTTGCGGAAAAGTATGTTTTAGGTCGTTTATTTGTTGGGTGATGTTGAGTGTTGCGAATGTCAAGTATTGGTCTATGGAAGGAGTGATGGCGATGCTTATTGGCATGATATTAGCCTTGGGAGTTGAAGTTGGATGTAGGCCTTGTGCTTGGCTCTGGATGAGAGCTTGGATCTTGCCTTATTGTGGGATATTATGGAGATTGATGGAAGGAATACTGGCAGTAAGTACTGACTTTGGGTGTTGGCCCTGTACTTACCTTTGGGCATTGATCTGGACATTAGCATGTGGTTGGGCATTATGGAGATTGATGTTGTTGGTACCCGTGGATTAGTCGTTACATGCTATATTACGAAGGACACCTTTGGCTAGACCCAGTTAGTCACCAATAGCACGAATAAACTTTATGGTCTTCCATTTTTATAGCTTGCTACTGGCTTATCACCTCAGGTTCCAAGTTCGAACAGGGTTGTCATCATAATAGCCCTCATTTTTCATGTGATATTATTATCTCATGTTAATTTTGGACTACTTGAGAAGGCATGGTAACTATTGTAGTGATACTGGTCTCCGGACTAATTACGGAATCTATGATGATGTTAATACTTATTAGAAATATATCTTGTTTTCTTGATGTTGTGATATCACATTATATTTCATGCTATTAACAACTTATTTTCTAAATTGTAATTTTCATCTAGTTTTCCATTTTATCATTTATTTGCTTGAGCTTCTTAATAACAGTAATTATTTTATTTAATAAAGTTTTGATAAATTCCGAGGACGGAATTATTTTAAGGAGGGTAGAATGTGATGACCCGTATTCAACAATACTAATTTTCTACGTATTTTCTTAATTAATAATATTTTATAATGGTTTGTTAGAAGTTGAATATCAAAATAGTTTCTAAATCATTTATAAAAAAAATGTGTGGTAGAACCAATATAGTTATAGCCTATTTTAGAGTATACGAGTGCCATCCTAAATCCCTAAATGATTTTTATAATTATTTAAACTCAATTTTAACATTTCAGCCTTAACAATTATTTTTCTAAGTAAACGTTTTCAAAATGATTTCAAACTTCTACAGTATCATTCTATTATCATTTAGAGCCTCCCACATTAATTTCGTAATTTTTCGAAGTCGGATCGATAGAGAACCCGCAAACCCGCTTCCTAAACATTTTGGCCCAAAACACGTATTTCTGTAGTCCAAACTACGAAATAGATCTCATAGTCACGATCCTCGTGACGATACGAACCTGTGGCTATATTTTCGTAATTTTTCGGAGTCATTTGACTTTAGGGGCAAAATTGTAATTTCACTAATTACATTCGCTAATTACCGTTTTACATTTCCCTAATTACTATCCTAATTAAACCCACATCTGTCGGCAAATGAATCCAAAACACTCACATGGCAGCCCATGTGTTATACACTTAGTCAAATTTCTAAAGTTAGTCTAAAAGCTAACTTTGCTATTAATGATCATTTGACTAAATATTAATTGCACCATTATTATACTAATTTTAATCACCTATATAATCCTATCTTCTCTCCCCCCTAAACAACATCACCCAGGCTCTTAAAGCCCGACCCCCGCTTTACACGCCAAGGCCCACGTCTCCGACCACCTAAAGCCCCGAGCACCGCCTGCACACGGAGTTCTGCTTCGCCCGACAGCTGACACCGCCCCTCCGTGCTCCGGCAAGCTCCCCGACACCGTCCAACATCGTGCAGCACCCCGAGCCTCCACCGTCATCCCCTTGCAGCGGCGCCCCTCGACAGACCCCGGAGACCCTCACCCCGACAGCATCTCCCCGCAGCCGCCCTTCGCCACGCCTCCACGACGAGCGCCACCGTCCGACGAACCCCCGCTCTCCGACAGCAGGCCATGGCGAACCCCCTCCGAGCTCTTCGCCACCCCGGCACGTCACCGCACGCCTCGCCCTCCCCCTCTCCGGCGAAGTCGACGCCGCCGTGAGCACCCAGCTCCCCTCCGGCAGCAGCTCCGCCCTTGCCGCCTGAGCTCGGCCCTGTCTCCGACGAAGAACCCCCGAACGACCCCGAGCTCCCGTCGTCTCCTCCGCCTGTGCTCCGCTCCTCGCCGCTCGCCGCTCTGTCCTCCGGACGCCGCCCCTCGCCGTCAAGCCACCGGAGCGCCGCCCCGCTCCGACTGAAGCGCCGCCGGAACCCCCGAACCCCGCCACCGCCCCTCCCTTTCTCGATGTCTCTCTCTCTCTCTCGCGGGTAAAAAAAACGAACGACGTTTCGTTTTAATTTTTAATACGTAATTAATACGTATTTTATACGAATTTTCGTATTTTCTTATATTTATTAAATGATATTATTGGGTTTAAATTCATAGTAATTCGTACAGGCCTCAGAAAATTACGAGACTAGTCCCAGAAAATCAGAAACGTCGAAACGAATCCATTGGCGCTAGTTTCATCTCCATAAGGCAAGTATATTTCTCACAGTGAATTTTTAAAGGCAAAACTTAAATAGGTTAAAATCCTTTTAAAATTCGTATCTTGCAATTTTTACATAACTACTGCACGATAAAAATATATGTTGAAGTACTAGTAATTACGATCGTTTTGACATCTTGTTTGTGGAATTCTGACGTACGGTTTGTCCGGAATAAATCTTTGAACATGGGTATTATTAATAATTTCTTGTTTTAAAAATCCTTTTAAAATTCATAACCTGTGATTTTTACGTACACCAATGTAAGGTGAAAATATATGTCTTAGTACTAGTGAATACGATCATTTTGACACCTTGTTTGAAGAATTCTGATGTACGGTTTGCTCTAAACAATTCATTGAACATATGTTTTAAAAATCATTTCTTGATTTAAAATTGCTTTTTGGCTATTTAAAATTGTTTAAAAATTGTTTAAAAATCTTGAAAAATAACTACTAGTCTTAGAAAGTATTTTAAGCTAATTTAAACTCTTTTGCTTGGTTAAAATCATATCTTACTCGTTCATTTATTTATTTAAGTGATCCTAATGTTTTCATTTAATCGAGTCGTGAAGTTGTGAACTTTCACGAGATTGTTGTACAGACTATTGGAATACCGAGATTGAATTGACTGAATGGAAGATGGAACTTCAACAATATTGAATGGAAGATGGAACTTCAACAATATTGAATGGAAGATGGAACTTTAATAATATAGAATGGAAGATGGAATTTCAATAATAAACAGATAGTACACGTTCTTTTGACCGGCACTAGACTTGACCTGGGATTGGGGTAGTCTATGATCACAAGTGTTACAGAATGACTGGATGCGCCATACTAAATTACCTCCAACACATTACGGGGGTTAGAACCTTGACCGTTGCCATATCGGAACGGTGGGTAAGCCTCGGAGTTGTTCCCGTCGCAGGCTGCATGTTGGTTATCTCTAGTACTCTTGGACATGGACTTATCACTAGGTTAGACTGGTTATTGATTATTGTTCTAACATCTTTTTCTACAGGTTGCTACAGTGTGTTTATTGAATGCTAAATTGTCACAGGTTACAGACGGCTTGCAAATTGTTATTGAATAATGAAATTGTTACAGGTTGCAAATGATATTGCAACTGGCTATCAAATGATTAAATTGATGCAGGTTGCAAATGTTTAACTGATTTAACTGATTTAACTGCTTTAATTATTTTAACTGCTTTAAACTGATTTATCTCTTTTATTGCTTATTTGTAAATTAAGCTTATTGCTTGTCTTTAAAGTTCATCGTTGTTTAATTTTAAAATGTCCAATATTTTGGTTTTGAGAATATCTGGCCGAGTATACCTCGCTGACGGACATTTCATTTTGTTGTTTTTACGAAATGTCCGTCAGGTATCGATAGTGAGTTCTTTGAAGACACTACCGCAGGAACCGAGCCAGTGCTTGACGAGCACGTGGAGTACCTACACACAGAAGATTAGACAATCCCCTTCGCGACTGTTTCTTTACATTTAAAATAATGTAATTTGTGTACCTTGTTTGTATTGCTATACTAGGCCCAAGTTGTATCTTAATTATTGTACGCTGGATATGTAATAATGTTGTTTGAGCTGCTTCTTAAATTTGCATGCAAGGATCTGCAATTTTTATACAGACGCTTAGTCTGTTTAAGCCAAGGAGGAAGAAAAGAAAAGGATTCCAAAAGAAAAAAAAGTACTCCTCTTTGTTTTAAGCACATCGCGGACCCGCTCGCGTCCTCGCTCCCGGTAGAATGGGAAGCGGGGCGTGACAGGTTTTGGTGGTGGCCCATGCAGGTCATGCGTATGCAAATACTTTAAGATCGGTTTAAACGACATGAATATCTAAGTGTACAACTAGAATAGATTTATTCTAACTTACCTCACATTGCGGTTTGTTTTGAAGTTTGGCAGGTCAACTAGATACTCTCAACTGATGATGATTTGATTTTTACTTACCTTATATTGCGGTTTGTTTTGAAGTATATATGGCAGGTCGACCAGATACACACGGCGTCACCCACAACGACATCTTGGGTATCGTAAAGGAAATACTGGAAATTCAACGCCAAATTCTCCATGAGGCTACCTAATCGGTAATCACTAGTATATCTGAATCTTTTCCCTTTACATCGATTTGACACCCATCGCCTTTATTATCATTGCTAGCATACCTTATCGTGCTATATGTATTTGTCTTCATAGCTTGTCCACTTCTTAATTTGGAAGTTTCCTATTGCTTCTTATCACATAATTCGCAACAAACTATTTCCATTGAACCTCATTACTTTTTCGAACTCTTAACCCTTGCTTAGGAACTCGTGTTCCATTCTTGGTTATACCCTTCCTAGTAACCTCTTTTGCTAGCAGTTATAGTTATTTTCATATGTTGAACCATCTACCTACTTCATCACCTTTCCTTCAGTTGATGATGGCACGCATATAACTGATAAGCTTTCTTCAATGGACCATGATCCGGTCAATGTGCTTGGCTAAAGTCTGTTGGATCGACCTAGCTAGACTGGGCATAAGTGATCCTGGCTTAGTCACTTCCCTGGCCGTGTCCGCTGGACCGCAAGGACGTGAATCATGATTATGTAACGCCATCGATCTTCATTACTATCACCCTTCCTTTAGCTTGATGACATTTCGATTGACCGTCTTAGAATCTTTCTATTTTTACGCTTGAACTCTAGCTACGTCTATTTTAAGGATGGTAGCATTTGGTCTTCGTTCACCAAGAATTCGAGTTCGACAATGGTAGCAGTTCGATGGACACTCAGAATTATTGGAGGATGGTACTAGAGAATTTGAGACAAGCTGAATCACGACGTGCAGGTGTAGGTTGTTACGTCGTATTCATCCTTCTTGAACTCGTGTTTCTCTTCTAGCCCCTACTTTCTATCTTGTGCCCGATTCCCCATGAGACGTATCTTTTTCCACCTACCATTTCCCCCTATTTATTTCCTTTGTCCGCTTCCTCACCTCGAGCCCCGTGCCCGCCTAACCGTCTACCCTACCGACGACTTTCGGTGCCCCTCTTTTTCTTTAAAAGACCCCCCTTCTTCCTCACCAAGCCACCCGTAGTTTCCCCTACGCCGTATCGACTTCCACTCCTCTTCCCGGCCTCTTCCCCAAGCGAGCTCGACCCACCTCACCTCCAGTTCCTCCGACCTCACCCAAAGCTCCACCACCCCACCCTACTCCGGTAACACCCGCCACGTCAAGCAGTCGCAGCCACCATAGATCGACAACCACCGATGGCCGTCCGACGATATGTTTTGGGATTTTTGGCCTTGGCAACGACCCTCGCCACCACCCTCGCTATCGCTGTGTGGCTGAGATCTTGGGAAGCCATGATCCTTGGGCTTCTCTTGAGCTCTCTGCTCTGGGTCTCACCCAGATTGATGTCCCGTTTAGGCATCCTCTTGCATCTACTCCTTTTGATTTGCGGAAAAGTATGTTTTAGGTCGTTTATTTGTTGGGTGATGTTGAGTGTTGCGAATGTCAAGTATTGGTCTATGGAAGGAGTGATGGCGATGCTTATTGGCATGATATTAGCCTTGGGAGTTGAAGTTGGATGTAGGCCTTGTGCTTGGCTCTGGATGAGAGCTTGGATCTTGCCTTATTGTGGGATATTATGGAGATTGATGGAAGGAATACTGGCAGTAAGTACTGACTTTGGGTGTTGGCCCTGTACTTACCTTTGGGCATTGATCTGGACATTAGCATGTGGTTGGGCATTATGGAGATTGATGTTGTTGGTACCCGTGGATTAGTCGTTACATGCTATATTACGAAGGACACCTTTGGCTAGACCCAGTTAGTCACCAATAGCACGAATAAACTTTATGGTCTTCCATTTTTATAGCTTGCTACTGGCTTATCACCTCAGGTTCCAAGTTCGAACAGGGTTGTCATCATAATAGCCCTCATTTTTCATGTGATATTATTATCTCATGTTAATTTTGGACTACTTGAGAAGGCATGGTAACTATTGTAGTGATACTGGTCTCCGGACTAATTACGGAATCTATGATGATGTTAATACTTATTAGAAATATATCTTGTTTTCTTGATGTTGTGATATCACATTATATTTCATGCTATTAACAACTTATTTTCTAAATTGTAATTTTCATCTAGTTTTCCATTTTATCATTTATTTGCTTGAGCTTCTTAATAACAGTAATTATTTTATTTAATAAAGTTTTGATAAATTCCGAGGACGGAATTATTTTAAGGAGGGTAGAATGTGATGACCCGTATTCAACAATACTAATTTTCTACGTATTTTCTTAATTAATAATATTTTATAATGGTTTGTTAGAAGTTGAATATCAAAATAGTTTCTAAATCATTTATAAAAAAAATGTGTGGTAGAACCAATATAGTTATAGCCTATTTTAGAGTATACGAGTGCCATCCTAAATCCCTAAATGATTTTTATAATTATTTAAACTCAATTTTAACATTTCAGCTTTAACAATTATTTTTCTAAGTAAACGTTTTCAAAATGATTTCAAAATTCTACAGTATCATTCTATGATCATTTAGAGCCTCCCACATTAATTTCGTAATTTTTCGAAGTCGGATCGATAGAGAACTCGCAAACCCGCTTCCTAAACATTTTGGCCCAAAACACGTATTTCTGTAGTCCAAACTACGAAATAGATCTCATAGTCACGATCCTCGTGACGATACGAACCCGTGGCTATATTTTCGTAATTTTTCGGAGTCATTTGACTTTAGGGGCAAAATTGTAATTTCACTAATTACATTCGCTAATTACCGTTTTACATTTCCCTAATTACTATCCTAATTAAACCCACATCTGTCGGCAAATGAATCCAAAACACTCACATGGCAGCCCATGTGTTATACACTTAGTCAAATTTCTAAAGTTAGTCTAAAAGCTAACTTTGCTATTAATGATCATTTGACTAAATATTAATTGCACCATTATTATACTAATTTTAATCACCTATATAATCCTATCTTCTCTCCCCCCTAAACAACATCACCCAGGCTCTTAAAGCCCGACCCCCGCTTTACACGCCAAGGCCCACGTCTCCGACCACCTAAAGCCCCGAGCACCGCCTGCACACGGAGTTCTGCTTCGCCCGACAGCTGACACCGCCCCTCCGTGCTCCGGCAAGCTCCCCGACACCGTCCAACATCGTGCAGCACCCCGAGCCTCCGCCGTCATCCCCTTGCAGCGGCGCCCCTCGACAGACCCCGGAGACCCTCACCCCGACAGCATCTCCCCGCAGCCGCCCTTCGCCACGCCTCCACGACGAGCGCCACCGTCCGACGAACCCCCGCTCTCCGACAGCAGGCCACGACGAACCCCCTCCGAGCTCTTCGCCACCCCGACACGTCACCGCACGCCTCGCCCTCCCCCTCTCCGGTGAAGTCGACGCCGCCGTGAGCACCCAGCTCCCCTCCGGCAGCAGCTCCGCCCTCGCCGCCTGAGCTCGGCCCTGTCTCCGACGAAGAACCCCCGAACGACCCCGAGCTCCCGTCGTCTCCTCCGCCTGTGCTCCGCTCCTCGCCGCTCGCCGCTCTGTCCTCCGGACGCCGCCCCTCGCCGTCAAGCCACCGGAGCGCCGCCCCGCTCCGACTGAAGCGCCGCCGGAACCCCCGAACCCCGCCACCGCCCCTCCCTCTCTCGATGTCTCTCTCTCTCTCTCGCGGGTAAAAAAAACGAACGACGTTTCGTTTTAATTTTTAATACGTAATTAATACGTATTTTATACGAATTTTCGTATTTTCTTATATTTATTAAATGATATTATTGGGTTTAAATTCATAGTAATTCGTACAGGCCTCAGAAAATTACGAGACTAGTCCCAGAAAATCAGAAACGTCGAAACGAATCCATTGGCGCTAGTTTCATCTCCATAAGGCAAGTATATTTCTCACAGTGAATTTTTAAAGGCAAAACTTAAATAGGTTAAAATCCTTTGAAAATTCGTATCTTGCAATTTTTACATACACTACTGCACGATAAAAATATATGTTGAAGTACTAGTAATTACGATCGTTTTGACATCTTGTTTGTGGAATTCTGACGTACGGTTTGTCCGGAATAAATCTTTGAACATGGGTATTATTAATAATTTCTTGTTTTAAAAATCCTTTTAAAATTCATAACCTGTGATTTTTACGTACACCAATGTAAGGTGAAAATATATGTCTTAGTACTAGTGAATACGATCATTTTGACACCTTGTTTGAAGAATTCTGATGTACGGTTTGCTCTAAACAATTCATTGAACATATGTTTTAAAAATCATTTCTTGATTTAAAATTGCTTTTTGGCTATTTAAAATTGTTTAAAAATTGTTTAAAAATCTTGAAAAATAACTACTAGTCTTAGAAAGTATTTTAAGATAATTTAAAATCTTTTGCTTGGTTAAAATCATATCTTACTCGTTCATTTATTTATTTAAGTGATCCTAATGTTTTCATTTAATCGAGTCGTGAAGTTGTGAACTTTCACGAGATTGTTGTACAGACTATTGGAATACCGAGATTGAATTGACTGAATGGAAGATGGAACTTCAACAATATTGAATGGAAGATGGAACTTCAACAATATTGAATGGAAGATGGAACTTTAATAATATAGAATGGAAGATGGAATTTCAATAATAAACAGATAGTACACGTTCTTTTGACCGGCACTAGACTTGACCTGGGATTGGGGTAGTCTATGATCACAAGTGTTACAGAATGACTGGATGCGCCATACTAAATTACCTCCAACACATTACGGGGGTTAGAACCTTGACCGTTGCCATATCGGAACGGTGGGTAAGCCTCGGAGTTGCTCCCGTCGCAGGCTGCATGTTGGTTATCTCTAGTACTCTTGGACATGGACTTATCACTAGGTTAGACTGGTTATTGATTATTGTTCTAACATCTTTTTCTACAGGTTGCTACAGTGTGTTTATTGAATGCTAAATTGTCACAGGTTACAGACGGCTTGCAAATTGTTATTGAATAATGAAATTGTTACAGGTTGCAAATGATATTGCAACTGGCTATCAAATGATTAAATTGATGCAGGTTGCAAATGTTTAACTGATTTAACTGATTTAACTGCTTTAATTGTTTTAACTGCTTTAAACTGATTTATCTCTTTTATTGCTTATTTGTAAATTAAGCTTATTGCTTGTCTTTAAAGTTCATCGTTGTTTAATTTTAAAATGTCCAATATTTTGGTTTTGAGAATATCTGGCCGAGTATACCTCACTGACGGACATTTCATTTTGTTGTTTTTACGAAATGTCCGTCAGGTATCGATAGTGAGTTCTTTGAAGACACTACCGCAGGAACCGAGCCAGTGCTTGACGAGCACGTGGAGTACCTACCCACAGAAGATTAGACAATCCCCTTCGCGACTGTTTCTTTACATTTAAAATAATGTAATTTGTGTACCTTGTTTGTATTGCTATACTAGGCCCAAGTTGTATCTTAATTATTGTACGCTGGATATGTAATAATGTTGTTTGAGCTGCTTCTTAAATTTTCATGCAAGGATCTGCAATTTTTATACTGACGCTTAGTGTGTTTAAGCCAAGGAGGAAGAAAAGAAAAGGATTCCAAAAGAAAAAAAAAGTACTCCTCTTTGTTTTAAGCACATCGCGGACCCGCTCGCGTCCTCGCTCCCGGTAGAATGGGAAGCGGGGCGTGACAGAATGGGACCCTGCATGGGCCACCACTAAAACCTGTCACGCCCCGTTTCCCAAACGACATAGGCGAAGCGTGACTAAGGCCCGCTTAGGCCGGGGCGAGAAGCCCGGACCCAATAAGCGTCTGTGTGGTACTCCAAGACGAAGTAACATGCCCATGCATGTTAGTACAGAACAATAAAAGTACTGAAAAGGAAAACATTCATTTTATTCCAAAATTTATCAATCCAGAGTACTGAGAGTCTACAAAAGCCTGATTCGGAAACAACAACAGAAAAGTAAACTACTGGTGCAAGCACCCAACCTAGACAGAAAGTAAACGGTGCTACGCACCCAACAAAACTACGGTGGATCCTCAGAATCAGCAACATGAAGATCTCTAACTCTGGTCCTCCTCGGGCACGTACTCTGGATCGATGTCCTTCGACTCTACGTCCTCGGGTAGCACTGCCTCGTCGACGTACTCTGGCTCCACACCTGACGTACAACACCAAAAGAATGGAACTGTACGTCAGGTAAAGTCTACAAAA